>JAZKJV010006883.1:600000-1033490 GCA_037367405.1 Ottelia alismoides | reverse complement strand
TACGTGGCGCTGTGATGTGTGTCCGATTGTGTTTTGATCTGACAATTAGGGTATTTCCCCCAAATTAGATGAATGATGAAATTTTCATGTGTAGTTCTCAAGTCTATGCGGTGCACATTGCTCGAATGATGACGATGACAAGCGGTTCTCTAGAGCATCGATGACTTCTATCGCTGACTATAGAGCTTCAATCGGTTGCTCTAATGGATATGGATCAAAGGTCAGTAGTAGTTCTCGATCAAAAGTGCATCTCGATGAAGTGTGTGGCCCCTTTGATCACTGAAGGTAGAGAAGCTCAAGATGTTCTAGGTGACCCTGTTACTGCAAATCTGAAATAGGGCTCGAGGCTCCACCCTTGGCCTATTGTTAATCAGCGCAGAATGGATGGAGGAGCTCTAAACTCAAATCTATCATGAACTGAGGAGATCAGACATGGAAAGGGAATGTGGAGAAATGGATAGATCAAAGATGGAAGTGGTACAATGAGGGGTTTCGATCTCAAATTTGATCGAAAACAAAGAATAAATGGGATTAAGAAGAGAAGAGATGGATTGAGAAGAGAATGTAAGGCAGAAGAGAAGGAAAACTGAGAATATAACCTGGACATGGAAGGAACTATGACGGAGTTGATGGAGAAAACACATGTGGAAGCTGCTCGACGAGTTCTAGATGACTGCCTCCGACGATGCAGTGATGCTGGAGGCTGGACCGCACAGTGGAGCAGGGCTCACACTGGTGAGTCGATCTCGCCGGACCTTACTCTCCCTCGCTCAACGATGCTCAAGGATGGTTGTCTCCCTCTCTCTCTCGACCTCGAAGCTTTGGAACTGGAGGATGCAACTAGCGGATCCCCTCTCATCGAAGCTTGGGCTCCTTATATAGAGGAGGAGTTGTGGTGGCCATGACAGTCGATGTTGTTACAATCGGCAAGTGGAGTCACCGGAGGCGGTTAGGTGAACGACCTAATGGTCAGGTCGTTGAGTCAAGTGGCCTGAGAGGAGAGTAGGGCGGCAGTGTCGGGAAAGAAAGGCACATGAGGGTGGAGGAAGAATGGGGAAATCCAGGAGAGAGAGAAAAAGTAAAATTAAAATTAATTAAGTAAGTAAGTAAATTAAATAATTTAATACTTATATAATTTAAAAGATTATTACAAGGTTAATTACGTAATTAATAATTAAATAATTAATTAAATATAATAATGAATTAATTAAACAACTTAATGAATAATAAAATACTAATTAAATAATTTATAAAAAAGTATTAATTAATTAATAATTAAATGTTTTTAGTTAATTTAATTAATTCATCAAGTATATAAATATAATAAAATTACACAAATTAAACAATATAGATTTAGGTACATTATACATTGTATAATGTATACCAATATGGTCCTAAAACCCACATTTTAAATATTTACTCCGATTTTAGTGAAATCAGTGTCATTTGGTAGACAATTAAATAACACAAACTTTAAAAACTATGTTTGCCTAATTGATCCATATGGCCGAGTTATGAGGTCCAAAAATTTAAGTAACAGCTTCGTAGCTTCGGGATTTATTAGTATTTTGAATTAAGTTATATTTTTTATAATTTTATATTGATTTTTTAAAGAGTTTTAGAAAAGAAATTAAGTTAAACGGGTTATGAATAATTAATTAGAAAATCAGAAAGATTTTACATATAGTATATAAAGACAACCGGGTCCAAACGTCAAAGCTCACATGTTTTGTTTTAATAATTTTTTGGTATTTTTAGTGAATAGTATTAAGTATAAATTAAGTTTAAAAGTGAGTTTGGTCTATTTGGAGTTTGTATAAATAGTTATGAAACTGGAAGTCAACTTTTACGGTTTTTTCGATTCATTGTAATATTTTACTTTTTGTAATGATATTTTTTCTGCTATTTTTATAAATAATATATATATATATATATATATATATTTGTATAAACAACTTTCGTAAAGAAAGTATTTTGGTTTGAGATTTTCTAGGTGATAAAATAAATTTAGGTGAATATTTACAATATGGAAAAATTCATTTAATGTATATTAAGTATCGATTTTCTGATATTTTTATACATCAGGATCCTTATCTCCCCTACTTATTTGTTTTGTGGACCAAGTCAATATTGACCTCATCTTGGGGTTAGGATCAGGCTATATACATTATATACATCCTTCTTTTCTTTTTCATTTTTTCTTTATTATTTTATTTGGATAAAAAAAGTGCTAAATATAATATTGATATTTATTGTTAAAATGTTGATTAGGAAAATTAGTAGATATTGACATGTATTTTACAAGGATTTTAGCCAAAATGAAGAATAAAGGTTATGAATCATATATTCAACATTCCTCTATACTTTACCTTTGCTAGTTCCTTAGCAAAAACTTATTCTATAAATGACTGCAAGCAAAAAGAAGATGAAAAGGAAAAATAAAAGAACTTAGAACGTGCTTGTTTCTTTAAACCAAATCTACTTAACCCATAATTTAGAACTTGGAGTAGAGCTTTGGATTAATAGTGTGTCGGGACTTTATTAAAATTAAGATTTAATCCTCGATAGCTTTCAAGTTCCACAAATCCTTATCCGGGTTCACCTCAACACCCATCTCAGATCTACCCATCCATCACGCAAACTTTTCAACTTTTGGAAGCAATATATACTGTGTATGAAGGGTTTTAGCTCGTCCTACTTAGAGATCGAAGAAATCGTCCATCCCAGTTATACACTCCATTGGGCCCTCATATAGCTACTAGATCCTCGAGGAGGGGCGTATTTCCTTCTAAGATCAGGTCTTGCTATGTCCACAATCGAATAGAGAGAGAAGAAGAAGAATGGGAAGAGAAGTAGAGAGTGATCAATGTAATCATATCTCCTTGTGAAGCCTGGTGAATTTAGCCAAGTCTCCACTAAGATAATGCAGGCTTTTCTGGAACTTGGACCATTGTGGTCGAATTTGTATTTGGTATATGGCTTCTTTTTTTAGAAATGATTGTTGTACTGCATAGATCTTTTATGCCCCGATAGATATAGCATCTTCTCTTCCTGTCCATTTTTTGGGGTCTTGGAAAAAATGGTGACAGCAGGTTTGATGAATATACATCTCATCATCTTCATTCATTTATTTTAGCTTAAAATCTCTTATAAAATACCTGTATATAATACTAACTCCATATTCTCAGTAACTTGCTTCTATGTATAAATATTATATTTGTAAATTATTTTAACCTAATATAAATAAATAAAAAATAAAGAAAAAAAGAAAAATAGAACATTGTATATATGTAATAGATACATGCTTACCCAAACCCCGAGAGAAGGTCAAGACTTGACCTGATCGACCAGGAATAAAGTACGTGGAGATAGGGTCTTTAAGTAGAAAATTTAAAAAAATAAAAATATACATAATAAATACTTCCCATTTATTATGTGTATATTTGTATAAAACATACACTATTTTATTTATACATAAATTGACCTCAAACTAAATAATTTTATAAGAAAAAATATTAAATATAAATATTTGTAAAATAATTAAAATAATTGTAAAATAAAATTATGTACAAAATAAAAGTAACGACACTTGGAAAAAGCCATAAAGCAAGACTTGAAAGACCGATTATGGCTCCATATGAACTCGAATTGAATCAAACTCAGTTCCATTGTATTCTAAATTAATATATCTTTAAAATGGTTGTACTTTCATAATTTTGGATTTAAGATTTGAAAGTCGATTTTCTATGGTGATTTTTACAATTTTATCATTTATTTATTGTATATATTTAGTCATATTTCTTTTTTATACATAATGTAAATATTTATAAATATTTTTATAATTATTTAAAATAAAAATAGAAATAAATAATTTAAAGATAATAATAATTTCCTTATTTAACTATGTGTATAATATACGATATGTATATATTACATGTATATAGCTAATTTCCTTAAATACCCACCACGAAAAATAAAATAACTAAAATTTATTATTTAAATTAATAAAGTGATAAAAATTATTTATTTATTTATTTAAATAATATACCACATATTTATAATACATTTAACTCCTTAATTAAGCCACCATTAAGGTGGCTCTTTAATTTTCAATAATTATTAATTATTATTATTATTGTTATTGTGAAAATATTTTTTATATTAATTTATTTAATTTATTTTATTAATTTAACCACTAACTTCCTTTCTTATTTTTCTTCCATTCAGATTTTGAAATTCAAATGTATATTCTTTCTATTTAATTGGCCCCTCCTCCCTCATTCTCACTTGATTAAACTTTTGGTGAGAGGAGCCCGATCTCCGAGAGCAATCTTGTCACGGAAGGGTGCCTAGCCTTCGAGCCGTCGGTGATAGCGAGGTGATCTTCATCGACGCCATCACGTGTTCATCCACTACCATTGGTGAGATCCACATCCATTCTATTTATCGTCATCCTTTTAGATTAATTTCAAATTTAATTTTTGGTTAGATTTCATTGTTAAATTTTAGATCTTAGTTGCTAATCATTATTCATCATGTTTTGATCCGCCTCCGATTCTGATTTCATAACAATTCTCTCGGTCTACACATTCACGTTGTAACCGACAAATCTGATCACCTTCGGCTATGTATGGTGGCCAAAGATACAGTTCCCTTCCCCCACAGTTGTGGGAACCTCCTCGCCCACTAATCCTGCTTGATTTTTTTAGATTGAGTCGTTGTGCTCGATTCAGTTTTCTAACTATATTTCATTATGAGTACATGATATTTAAAAAAATCGAAAAAATATAAATACAGCTTATGCCAAACAAAATTACAAAAGAAAATAAAAAGGGGGATGTGCCACAGCCAGCCGCACTCTCCATGCGATACCGTGTTCGCCACCATCTCCTCCGACTAGACCTGCAACCACCTGCATCTCGCCAGGAGTGCCTTCAAACTCAACAAGCCCCTCGTTCGTTGCCCATCACCATTTCACCTGGACCCCCCCATGGTCGCCAGCCTACAGTTCCAGATCCCTCTCCCGCTCGACGCGGTCAAGCCACGGCTAAAGCCCCATTGCAGACTTGCTAGTAGTCTACCGATCTCCTCTATTCACTAGGGCATGTGTCACCCCATCCCACGCCGTTCACCGATCTCCACCACTTGTGTTTCCGCAGTAGCTCTGCCACACCCTTCGTCGGCCAACTATCGCAGCCCCTTCATCCCGCACTACCGCAAGGAGCATGCTCCAGCCGCCCACTCTAGGTCCACCTCTACAGGACTACTGTTGACCAACATTCTGCCTAGAGTTGCCCTACCGTCGCATCTGGAATGAGCCGGATCGCCACCCACCGCCGACGAAGATCGAAGACCAAACACCTATAAGAGGAGAACACCATCCCCCCATCGCCATCGCTTTCCACCACGATCCCTTCACTGCACGAATCCCACAACCTTGAGGACCGCCTCTATTGCTCCTCTACTCAAGGAACGTCGTCACCCCTGTACTTTTGGGAACGAAGAAATAGAACGAAGAGAAGCCCTGGGAGGAATAAAGAAAATTGGAACAATAGCATTCTGCCCCTTTGGAAGTTTTCCTATTTGCAAAGAAGCCCCCACCTCAACTAGATCACGTGCACAACATGCACAACTTGGGTAATTTGCACTTTGCTACCTGCTTTTATTTATAGTTATATTTTAATGTAGAAACAATAAATATTTGTAAATGACTCCCTATTATCCAAACTATTTATTGGCTTGTCTTTTTTATTGAAATAAATGTTTTTATCATTCAATAACTTTTGGAAAAATCAAACCATGCTCATGTTGTGTGTCTCTTCTTAATATAAATTTTGCATTGCATTTTATTGCCATTTCATATTAATAAAAAAAACCAAAGCCATCATCTTTTTCCTGTTTGAAATTTGAAAAATCATAAAAATTCTAATATTAAGTAAAAATTAAAAATAGAATAGTTTTATTTCTATGCAATTTAATTTTTATGCAAATTTCAGGCATTAATTATTTTTAAAAGCCAAAAAAAGGCAAAATATTAAAAATATTAAAAATATTAAAAAATAAAAAATTGTAGAAAAATCCAAAAATTGTGATTTCAATTCCTGATTGTAGGAAATTCCCTATAGCTTTTAAGAAAAATAATTTTCATAATTTTCGCATTTATTTGGTATTTTTTAAATTAAATAATAATCTCATTGCTTACTGCTTGCATTATTCCATGATTTTATTCATTTTACAAATCCTAAAAAATAAAAAAATCTCTAAAAAATTAAAAAAATAGTAAAAAAATATAAAAACACAAAAAAAGATTTTATTAGGGTACTTTTTAGCATTTTTTTCATATTTAAAAAATCCAGAAAGAGAGGTTTTCATCTCTTTCATGTAAAAATTATTTTCTTTAAAAATAATTATTTTTAAAAATTAAAAATTTGCAAAACTAAAGTCATTAAAATTTTAAAAAATCAGAAAATATAAAATAGAAATAATAAATAAAATAAATAAAATAAATAAAAATAACATAAAAGCCAAGGTAGTTATCATTTAACATTCATTTTTTTCCTTTAATTGATTTTCAATTACTCGAATAACCCTCGGGAATAGTAGCCTCCCTGAATTCGATCCTGTTGCTATATAGGTAAATTAAATAGCAAATTCTCTTGCTACATTTTTTTGTAATTAATTCAGTTGGAGGAAGAAGAAAAAGTAAAAAATTTTGTTTGAGCTGGGAATTTTGAGAATCGCAAAGACAACTTTGTATCAATAATAATCACTTCTCGAAAATATCGATCAACGAATGATGTTGTTGTTTGGGAGGCACAACGAGGGTAGTTAGGTTTCTCTTTTAGCCAACTATTCTTGGTTGTACATTTTTGTCTATACTTCCTTATTCTTTGCTACTATTTCTGTGAAATATTGTGGATTGCAATTTGTTGGAGGGTGAGCACTCAATTTTGAATTATGTGTGCCGTGAGGAAGCTCATACATCGCTTACAATATCTGATTTGTCGGACACTGAGAGCTCCCAAGACCGGACTTAGGGATTTATTAGAGATATTTTCACTTGTTCTTCACTTTTTGCCTTATATCCATTTGAATGTTTACTTGTTCACAGCCACTGTATTTATTTCCTTTTCTTGCTCATATTTATAAAACTTGTGTTTCTTATACATTCTTTATCTTCTCATTATTGTGAGGACCCGACGAACGAGGGTGACTTCCTTAGGAGAACTGACGCAACCAAGCGAAGTGAGGCAGCTTGATTCTTTGCCGAGCCGTAGGAGAGGGTAAGAGTAGGAGAAGAATATTCAAAGGAGACCAACTTTTAAAAACAAATTTTTTTGCATAGACTTTCGTTTCTTTATTTTTAGAATTGGAATTCTTGTAAAAGTACATTATATACCTTATTTGCAGGGTCTGTTTCACCCAGTGCTGGTGCACTTAGGGGGACCTCAACGGATTTGTTCTCATCGCTTTTATTTTTATTTGTTTCACAAGGATTTCGTGAGCCACTTAGTGATTTCTTTATTAGTTTTATTGATCCAGGTAAATAATTAGGTCCAAAAAACTCTGAAAAAGAATTTATGTACCTATAGAATAGAGCAAAATTGGACTTAGTCAAATTTAACTGGTTCTTACCCATTAATAGAAGTTATTATTAGGACGGTTCACTTGCATCATATAGGATAGTTTATTTTTTCTGTATTTAAATTCTGCACGGATCACCATACTGATAGAGTGTTGGCGACAAGGTACGCATATCTAACTCCTACATGCATTATTGTATTTAATCGTGCATTGGCATTTCTGTTCTCCTTCATTGTTTTCACTCGGTAGGTGATTCATTGAAAATATTCAAATCAAGTGACAATGACCTAAAATTCGAGACTGTAAAGAAAACTCGACCTAAAATAAATGTAAGGAAAAATCATTATTTTGAGGAGACTAATCCCCTCATTGTTTGATAATCTGTAGCGAAAGAGTGACCCACACACTAGGATAGAGCCATGCCCGAACTTTCTTCAGACTATTAGCCTTGTGATTAGTTGTTATGTAGTGAGGACTTCACCGGGTTGCCTCCTTAGTAAAGTGGGTAGATCATGTTGCCAGTAAATGGTCCACAAACCATATTGGCTGGGAAAAGTTAGTTGTGAGATTGGGATAGTCTCCTGGGAGCATTTGGTTCCTAACAACTTGCTTAACCGCTCTGATAAATTGATTTATCACCTAAAATAAAATTTGATAAGATAATGAACCGAACCTTCTCGGTCTTCATATTGAGTTGAGTTGGTGAATTGGGGGGTTTTATTGTATTTGATTGCTAGTGTTAAAGATCCTTCCATGACATTTGCACCTTTCATCATTTTCTATCTTGTATTGACATTTGTGCTCTCACCTCCTTCCTATTAATTTCGAACATGTCGTACTGGAGTATTTCTCATTCGGACTTTACGAACTCGTTCGACACTCTGATCTGTTCACCTTCTATTCGGGGAGACTCACTTCTCGAGTATTCCGCATTCTCCACGTCACCCTTCACTTCATCTATCAAACCACATTTTGAGATTGGCTCTAATCTCGAACTAGTATCCGAGGCTCCAATATTTTTTAGGACTAATAGAGTGTCATGCACATTTTCAGAATCAGACACCAGACACTTGATGCCACCAAAGGGAAAAGGAATCATGTCAGAGCAAAACGAGATCAATAGTACCATGTTAACTTCTATCCAGTCTATTCAAGCCCACTTAATAGAGCAGACTAACTTTCAGACCACATTGAGAGATATGATTCTCGAGCTGAGACAAGAAAGACATGATAGGAGAGAGAAGGATAATAGAAACCCTCGAGGTGGGAATGGAGGAGAAGACCATGTGATAGAACCTGTGGCTAAGCTTACATCAAAGGATGCCTATAATCCAGGGGTAGGATAGACAAATTATTGTATACAAATCCCTGTAATTCATGGGCATTTTAAGCTTAAGCATACTATTTTGCCTCTTCTTCCAATATTCAATGAAAATATTAATGAAGAACCTTATGTACACCTCCAGCAGTCCATCACATTTGTGGAACAATACACTACCCAAACATCCTATTAGAGGCAGTAAAGATGGCAACCTTCCCGTTCAATTTGATGGAAAAATATTTATATTGGTTAAATCACTTGGAGAAAGTTGTCACTACTTGGGAAGAATTGAGGTCCGCATTCTAAACAGATATTACCCACTCGGACGACTCAACCAAATGCGATCCTTGATTGCTAAATTTTCTTAGATGTCCCATGAGCCTACTCACGAGGCTTGGGAAAGATTCAAAGACATAACAGAGAAGTGCCCCCATCACGATATTCCAAAGACAAGACTTGTGCAAAACTTCTGTGGGGGTTTAAGTATAGAGAATCAGAATCTAGTAGATGCCGCTTGTGGGGGAAGCACTTCAACAAGGATGAGGATGTCCTTTATCAAATTTTTGAGGAGATGACGGAGAGTTCATCAACTCTTTAGTCTTTCTTCTTCATACGCTTTTCAGAAGCACCCCGTTAACTCCCCTACAGTACCCCACAAGGTTGTCAATATGACGGCATCACACAAAGAGGATAGGGTGGACAGCTCCGACCTGACCATCATTGGAAACTACCTATACCAAGTAGACATAATTGAGAAACCACATCACATTTGCTTTTATTTCTTCATCATTATATTGTGGGTTGATTGTTGAATTACTTTGATTTTGTAAGCAGCCACTTCGACGATTATGCTCTGGCCTTGTGTGGATTATCAAAACCTCGCAAGAATTGAGTTTTCACCCGGATCTAGATTAAGGAGTAAAGTTGTCAACCCGAGGGAGTATGGAGGTATGATCGATTCCTTACTCTATCTAAGCACAAGTAGAACTAATATTTTCTTCAGCGCATGTTTAGTTGCACGTTTTTAGTCCTACCCTAAAGAGAGTCATTTAAAAGTGGTTTAAAATATTTTTTTGATATTTAGTTTCTGCTCAAGATTTTATTTTAATTTATCCTAAGACAATACACATGGATTTCTTCTCTTATGCATATGTAATGGAATTCATACATATAAAAAGAGTACTAGTGGCACCTATCAATTTCATGGGGAATGCATAAGTATGTTGATTTTCTAAAAGCATAATTATGTTGCACTTTCAACAACTAAAGCTAAGTATATAACAATATCTTTAGATTCAAGTACTATGGATGTAAAACACATTATCTAATCTTGGTTTATCCTTCTCTAAAAATAGATCTTCTGCGATAATACTAGTTCTATCAATCTTGCAAAAAAATCTTTTAATCATTTTAGGACCAATCATATAAATGTTCAATGTGACTTCCTTCATGAACATGTCTTAGAAGGGGAATCTTGGAATCCATTCTACCAAACAAGAAATTGGATGGCACTTTCACTAAACCCTTAGCTACTTCTCAATTTTAACAACTCATAAGAGTCTTCAATTTATGCACCTTAAATGTCTTCTTTCTAAATTCCATTTTTCTAAAAAAAACTCACTTGATCAATCAATTGAAACATCATGATTGATCACTATAGATAGATATATCAATCAACAATTTTAGACAAATCAACTTATCTCCTCAAATCACATGCCTCCTTGATTTTCTAAATTGTCGCTCAACATTTATTGACATTTATTATGTGACAAATCATATTAAATACTCTCCAAATTCAAATTTCATTTTTGAAATTGGAATTTTTCTCTTTTCTTTGTGGATATAGACCCTTCCATCATCCCTATTTAAAGAAAGACACCCTAAACGTCCTCTTCATACAAGATGCAAGGAAGTTCTACTAGAAATCATTCTTAAACCCCAAAGCTCCGTTGATTGATCAACATGTGCTCCTGATTGATCAAGGCATGGTCAATTATTTTGATCCTCTTGATCGAACAATCTGATGTGTCTAGGACCTTTTTGTTTTTTGGTTTCTCTATGAATCTGTGCATTCCTTGATTCCATTCTCTCTCCTATCAACGAGATGGCCCCCAAGAAGTCGTGTTTTGCAGTCAGATCTTCATCTTCCCAGCTAGTATCTCCATCTGCCATTGATTGAGACCTTCAAGTCTTTACCCTGATGTCTCTCACGTTGTGTCACTTGATACATAGGTTCGTCTTTGCAGACTATTTTCTAGAGACGTGTGGCATCTTCATTCGTAATGACCTACATGCATTTTTCGATCCCACATTCTACTAATGGCTTGAAAACTCCTACCCAATCAGCATTTTACCTCATGTTGTAGTTGACTTCAATGAGAATTCAAATGTAACCTATGATTCCCATAAATTTCGCTACATAGTCGCATGAATGGACGATCATCTTGTGTTGTTAGTCACATCATTAGTACAATTATTAGTTATTCTCGCAGAGATCTAATTATCTAGATTGCTTGATAAGAGACAAGCAAGTATAATAAGATGTGTTTCATGAAAGTATCTTCTCATATCAAGCGTTTGATGAGGACTACCTGCTTCAATAAAATATTTCCGTCCTCTATCCCGACTTCTCAATTGTCTATTTTCTTGCAATTTCAAGAATAGACATACCAATCTCTCTTATGTCTCCATTGATATGCATGACCTCATTTACATTATTCTGAATGAGTTACTGTATAACTAGAGTCACTACTTTCATTACTTCCTCTCCATTCTAACCATTACACATGAACCACCTTAATTTCCTTAGATGTCCTCATCTGCCACATCGTGGCTTACTTCTCAAAACAAAATGTAGAGGACCGAAGGAAAATAAAAAAAAGTGAAAACCAAGGAAAAGAAGGTATGAGATTTTTTTCGAATTGTCAATGATAACCATTCACCTTGTCCACCTTAAACTCAAACAAGTTTATTTCTACCCATTCTTGCACCTAATTTCCATGGTTATGTTCCTCACCCCATTCTGACCCAATCTTCTTACTTCGACTACCCTTAGATTTATCAAAACTATCAACTTCCTCCGAACACACTTTTAGAGCCTAAGATGTAGTTGATGGTATCTCTTTGCTCATGAATCGATCACAAGAGAGTGTCAAGTTGATGATGAGCCATAACGTCAACACGGCTCGTTGTTATAATGACTTCATCACTTTTCAGAATGAGTAACTCAAGCTTATATATCTTCTACTTGATAGGTAGTCAAGCTCAAAGGATTGAAGAAGTCATCTTCCTTCTCCTCTCGAAGATCTAAAAGAGTACCAACTCCTCCTCCTCTTCCCCCTACTCAGTCTTCTCATGTTAAGAGAATCCACATTCCTAACTCAGTGATGTTGATGAAGAAGAGATCGAATAAGAAATCGATGAGGATCCGATCTTTGAGTATGATTTGAATGTTCAGCATGCAGTTACAGCTTCTCAGAAAAGCACTCATTGTTCTTCCTCTAGGGCATCAGACATACTTTGTCCTAGATGCCTAGTTATATTTTATTTTATTCATGCATTGAGAGTAATTCATATCAGAATACTTTTCTATTTTGATGTCTTTTGTATGCTTATGCTTGAGTGTTGACGACTTTCTATCAGTGAATTTCAATTTTCTCATGATCTTTTTAATTATGAAAAAAGGTGGAGAAAATAAAAGAAAACATGTAAAGTTTTTATGATTTCTTTGACTCAGGGGGAGAGTTTTACAAAAAAAATTGACTATCTTTTGTTAAGTTATTTTTCTGCAAAAGTTACAAGTTTAAAAGTTTTTTTATCCTTAAAAGGTGGAAGGTTCTTAGAATCTTGTTGTTCCTCTTAAGTTTGTTCTAAAGTAGACATTCACATATTGGATCTACTTGGAATCATGTACTATTTTGCGAAGTATCAAGTGAAACTTTTCAAAGTTTTATCTTATTATTATATGTTGTCCAGATTAAGTTTTTATAACTATTGTTTAATCACCAATGAACTTTAAAGTATGCCAAAGAATTGCATCTGTATACTATCACATTATACTGAGTTGTATTTCTCTCAATATCAAGTATCAAAGTCCAAAGATCAAGTCAATCACAAGACACAGATTGGTAGACAAGATAATGTTTTTTTGAGCGAACAGGACTTGGATCAATCATGCTTATTGATCGATCATTTCAAGCTATGGAAGATTCCTCCTTTTAATCGTTCGATACATCAACTATGATTGGTAATTATTTGATAGGTAAGATTTCTTGTTTAAGTGATCAATATTTGAATATTTCATTTATATGATTATTATTTTTTTTTGCCAGTAAGACATATTCTCTGATTGATCAATCTTTGAATTTTTCAATCATGTAATCGATAGAGTCGATTGATCAAGGTCCTTGGGTGATCAATTAATGTTTGACGAATCGATCACTGTTGCTCATATGATTAGTTAATGTCTGATTTTTGAATTTGAATGTTGCCATTTTTTGCCTTTTAAGGTTGTAGAATTGAAATCCTATAAAAGGATACCCTTACCCTCTCATTTCAACACACAAATTAGCTTAAGTATTCCCAAGCTATCTGAGTAGTTCTATCTCTCTCTATTGTTCTTGAGTGTTCTTTATTCTTCAAAGAAAAGTATTTAAAAGATTCGGTAATGAGGTAGTCTCGATCTATAGCAAGCTCTTCATTTTTTTGTGTGGACTCAGAGATCTTTTACGGGCTACTGTTTATATTAGAGATATATATGCTTGAATATATTTGATATAATCTATGTCGTGATATCTGATATGGCTATTCTTTTATATTTCAGATAATTGGTTATCTTGTTATATGGTTCCCTTTTTTGGACACTCTTGGAGTTTTCTCTGTAGTTAACTCGAGTTGAAGTTCAAGATTCAAGTGGTGATGCAAATAAGTTATGTTGTAGTTGTGAATTTGGTGTATAATAAAAATTAGTAACCTTGGTGTGATCCAAAGATGTAAACTATCTATCTTGTAACCGATTGAGACATCCGCTTAATATATCGATTTATAGTGGAAAGGTTGGTTAGCTTGATTAACTGGAAATCCTAAGTCGAGAAGACTTGGGTCGTAGTTTTACCTACTAGGGTTTCCATGTAAACCATGTAAAAAGATGGTGTATTATGACTGCTATCTAGCAGCTTGTGATATTTTTTTGTATACTATTGCTTGGTATTATTCTACAAAAAAATTCAAATCCACCCTACTCCATGCAATCCCCCCTCCAGAGTAGAATCGATCTGCAATCACTATCATGCATTTGTAGTGCTTGTCACGGCTTCTCTTTTATACAGGGAAATCCTTCGATGAACCTTCTTCTTGTAGTTGTTGCATAACATCTCACATTCTTTTTTCAAGCTTTTCTTCTCATGGGTATCTTGAAACCTCAAACTATCATAGTGATCGTTTTTTGAGCTTGCATCGTTGATTGACTTCTTATGATTTTAGATACAAGATCTTTTTCCTTGATCTCTAACTCGACTTGCTTCTGTTATTGTTTTGCAAATTTGTTGGAGAGGAGCTTACTAAAAAGAATGTTCATGGAGAGAATGTTTCAGTGTTTAGCTTCCTTGATGATGGTTGTGATGGTCCTCTAATCAGGTTTGAGTGATCTAAGAATCTTCTTGATCTGTACATGTTTTTTTATCTTCACACTTTGATTTAGTAGACTATTGATAATGTCTAAGAACATGGTATACATGTCTCTGGTGGATTCTCCATCTTCCATCTTGAATTGCTCCCATCTTTGTTGTAGAAAAAATGATCATATTCTCCTTGACTTTTTTTGTACATATTTAGGTGACACTGTGCTTTTTCTAGATTTCATATAATGTCTTGCATTCTAAGATTGTTAAAATCTTTTTTTTGTGATAAAATATAAGATAGCATTTATAGCTTTGGAGTTGTATATTAGCATTTATAGCAGTGCGGTTGTATGTCGCTATGTTGCTTTCTTCTGTCTATTTCAATCAATTTTTTCTATGTTATGATAACCAACTGATTATACTTGTCTATAACATTCCAAATTTTGAAATATATCAATTCGAGAAAAATCTACATTCTGACTTTCAAGTAGTTATAATTTGTATCATGGAAGGGAGGAGGTATGATGGTGGAGTGACTCTTGAATAAGTTAGTTTTGTTGCTTACATTTGTTATTTTCAATGTGCTAAGGAAAGTTACTAGATATGTAGCTAAGCGGTCTATGATACCAAATGAAGTGCATGTTGATTGTAACACTACGAGATGGGAGAGAGGGGTTTGAACAGTAGTATCTAGTGTAGATATAATTTTAAAATAATTCACTAAAATTAAAGAGGTTAAAACAAGAAAACCATATAATTAACCATAATGCACAAATATGTCTACATGGAAATCCAAGCAGTAAAAACTATGACCCAAGTCCTCTGAGTTGGGATTCGGGATCACTAAGTCAATTACTATACGATTACAAGCTAACTCAGGTATCTACAAAGATTGGGATCACACGTCAATAAGCTTTACAACTTTACATCAACACATCAAAGTCAACACTGACGGATCAAACACCATGGCAACATCGAGGATGGGAAGACTCCGACTGTCCTCTAACCTTCTTAGATTAGGTAGACTCTGATTATCCTATGACATTTCTGGATTAGACAGACTCATATTGTTCTTTGACTTTCTTGGATTAGGTAGATATGATTATCCAAGAAACTTACATATCAGTAAGATTTCTTGTAGAGAGTGTTATGTTGAAGGTCATTATAATATCTTTTATCATCATCATAGATATTTTACTAAACAATCATATCAATATGAGCATAAGTAGATTGGACTAATAAGAAAGGCCTCAGAACTATAAAACTCTCTAAGACTGCTAAAGAACTTGAAGAACAAAGAGAGGACATCTCTAGAATGCTTTGATTTGTTGTCGTGAGATGTGTTATGTCTTCCAACAATGGGTCAAGGATATTTTTATATAGTGGTAGGGTCGAATCTTTGAAATTAAATATGACCATTGAAGACAAACCAAGTAATAAATCATGCAGATTTGATTCTATTCATTAATTAAGAAAGATTGATTGATCAGGTCAACATCCATTGATCGATAAAAAATGGTTGTAAAAAGTCATTGTGTTGAATTCAAAATATGATTGATCGAGGATCTCAATTGGATGATCAGGAAGTGGTCGATCGGAAATAATTTCTTGGTCGTACATTCAAGGTAGATCAAAATTGAATGTTGGTCGATCAACTATTAGTCATTTAGGAGATATAACATGATCGATTAAGAGCTTTTTCCAAGCTTGTCCATATTAAAAAAACTCGTCCATCTCTCTCAAGGTTACAAAGATAATCAACCAATACAACAAATTTTGCAATACAATTAGAAATCAAATTAGAACAAGAATGTGAAACTTCAAGACAAAGATATATATTATGTGAGTGACTTTGTGATAAGTGTTTCATCATTAAAACCAATATTAACAAGGGAATAAGTACAAATTCTAGTTAGAGAAATAAAGAACCAATGTATGTACATTTAAACAAAAGCAAGTAAAGGGATTGAAATATTAGATATTCCAAATATACAAGATAGAAATAAGTTTGATGTTTGCAATGAAGTGTACTCGACCTAACTTGGCTCATCCAGTAAGACTAATAGATATCAAAGTAATCCCATGTCAGTATATTGGAAAGTTGTAAACTATATTTTACAAGATGAAAAGAACTATACATCTAAAACTAGTACATCATAATGAATCACTTGAGATTGCGGGATACTCTGATGTAGATTTCAAAGGGGATAGAGATGTTAGTAAATCTACAATGGATTATTTTTTCATGACTGGTGGGCAGTTGTTGCTTCAGGTAACATGAAACAATGTTGTGTACCTAGACATAATCATGAGGCAGAATACATCAAATGTACCATGACCACCACTCATGCTTTTTGGATGAAATGCCTCCTTGAAAATCCAAGCCTTGATATATCTCTAGCAAAGGGAATAAGAACATGCACTCACATTAAACATGTTTGGTTAACCAGACAAAGTAGCAAATTAATAACACAAGAGGTATTTATGAATAACGATCCTTAGATAACTCATCTTCTAGCATATACTACATTGATAATGGAAGTGTAGGAGCATTAATCACTTCGATCAAGAAGGACATGCTGGAAGATTCAAAGTCGCAGAATGATCTCATGGTCAAAACCGTTGGCAATGGTTGTGCGAGAATATCTATACATGGAGAGCTTGTTATTGGGAGTGCTCTCCATCCCAAATACATCCCTCTTTCGTTCTCTCTTTAGAGAGTGTATTTACTTTTTCAATATGAAGATTAAATCGATTATAGTGTAATTGACAAAGTTTATAGGAATCATATTGTAAAGGTCCCGTATTTATCGTGAATGAGTGTTTAGATTTTATATATATATATATATATATAGGGTAAAATGTGTATGCCCCCTAGGGGGAGCTAACTTAGCTCCCCCGCCATTTTTTCACAAATTTTTTTTTATTTTTTTTGAAATCTAAAATCGTGTAAATTCATTATTAAATCCATATAATATGTCATTCAAATTTCATGCGAAATAGAGACTCCTACGACCTCCATCCAAACGGGGTCGATTTAAAAAATCCTGTTACCGTTAAAAAAATGACTGTCTGGATGGAGGCCGTAGGAGTCTCTGTTTCACATGAAATTTTTATGACATAATATAGGGATATAGTGATGAATATTCACGGAAAAAATTTTCAAAAAAAATAAAAAAATTGAAGAAAATTGGGCGGGGGTAGCTAAGTTAGCTACCCCCTGTGGGCAGCCCCATTTTACTCATATATATATATATATATATATATATATATATATAAATATATATAAGTACACTTATTTAGCTCTTGCCTCTTGAGGATGATCTCATAATGCAAGAAAGAAATATCATGAGAAGGTTATTTGATATTAATGTTCTCGTAAATATTTCATTCATCATCCATCAAAGGTGCGTTTTCTTGAATCCATGACTATACAAGAAACATATAGCAAGTGCAATGGTAGCAGCAACAACCCCGCTCATGTTTTTTATTACTCGCAAATATAAGTGAGACTGGAAAGCTTTTTTCCTATTGCTACTAATCAATTTATTCTATTCTGAAGCTCCTCTTATATATTTGATTCCCAAATTTTATAACATCTTATTGTAACTAAAAAATAGTTTCCATATTAATTTTTCAAGACAAAGAAAAAAGAACTCCTAGACGCTTGAACCGACTATCCCCGCATAAGAATTATTGCAACAATACTGATTGTGTACATAAATGGACTTTAGTTCAGAGTCTGCTGGAAGGTCTCGAGTCGCTCGATCTTGATCAAGTAATTTTTTTTGAATGAAGAGGGGGTGGAGTCTTAACGTGGGATCCACCACACCGGAAATAATCTTGATCAAGCAATTCCCACAAATTCGCATGATCGGAGCATACAAAAAGTACGAATTCGTGAGAACCGCTCGATTAAAATCAAACGGTTCCTGATCCTATTGGAGACTCTAGAGTTTAAATCCATCCCTCCAAGGATTGCTTGTCTAAAATAATCATCACATCACATATATGAACTAAATACATATATTAGGCAACTATTCTGCTCCACACATTCCACGACTACAATAGAATCAACAAACCACACGAAGAGCAAAGACGAGACATGAAGCTAAAACCACACCACGCATACAGATTACATCACCGACCAATATTTACATGCAACTGCTGCTGACCGCCGTTACCTCCGCCGCGGGCGTAACTCCACGGTGAGGGGCACCGCCATCTCGCACGACAGCCTCAGCACTTCCGACAGATCTACGCCACGTGCCTTATCGGACGGCTCGCGCCACTCGAACTCGTGCAGCAACGACGCCACCAAGAATCCAACCGTGGCCATCCCAAGGGCCTTACCCGGGCAACCCCTCCTTCCCGACCCGAAAGGTGCCAGCCTGAGATCCGAACCGAATATCGACAACCCGGCACCGTATCCGCCCGCGAGGAACCTATCGGGTCGGAACTCATTCGGATCTTCCCACACGTGCGGATCGCGCGTGATGGCCCACATGTTCACCATCGCGGTGGTCCCTGCCGGCACCAGCTTGCCGTCGACAACGGTGTCGCGGATGGACATGCGGGCCCACGAGAGCAGCGGCCCTGGCGGGTGCACCCGCAGCGTCTCCTTCACTATAGCCTGCACGTACGCAAGTGCCGCCACATCTGCCTCCTCCACGGGCCTCGCGCGCCCGACCACGCGGTCGATCTCGCGTTGCGCCTCCTCTTGCACCTCCGGGTGCATCACCATCCTCGCCATCACCCACTCCATAAGCACCGCCACCGTGTCCGTCCCTCGAAATACCATCTCCTGAATAAAACAACAAGTATCATATTTAAATACGGTTGGAATGGATAATGGTTATGATTAAATTTAGTTCTTTGTACCCATAGGACGGCGATGATATCGTCGTCGGAGAGATTCTCGAAATCTTGCAACGAAAGAAGCACGTCAATGAAGGCGCCGGATGTTGCACCGGCATGTTCCCTGTGTTCCTTGATAATCTTGCCGACGAAAGCGTAGACACGAGGCACGAGCACGGAACACCTTGATTTGATGCCTTGTAGATCGAGACTGCCAAGGAGGGGAAGGTGGTCCGACCAATTGAGGATACCGAGGAGCTCGTAGCCTTCTTCGACCATGCTCCGGAGCTCCACGATCTCTTTCGTCTTGACACTGCCGACGTCGTACCTCTCGCTGAAGACGGTAGACATGATGTTGTAGAGAGCACCTTCCTTGAGGACGTCTCTTACACATAGGGAACTCGTTGAGATTCCTAACGCAGCCACCATCTGCTCCGCGATGCGCTTACGTTGTGGTTCGGCGTCAGCGACATGCTTCGGGGAGAAGAGATGCACGGCCGCGATTCTCCGCAGCGTACGCCAATAATCTCCGTATGGAGCAAATCCAATCGCCCTGTGGAACAGGAGGCCGTAAGCAGACTCCTTTGCAGGGCGGTCAGTGAAGGACATACTGTTAAGTATCTCCTTGGCAACCTCAGGGTGACCTGTGACGACAGCACGGGTCTCCCCGAGGCTGAAGGCCATGAGCCTCTCCGCTCCATGAGCCTTCGCGGCAGCACATAAGTGGCGATGGGCCAATCCAGACATGAGGCTCATGCTGCCCAACGACGGAAGGCCCCGAGGGCCGGGGATGACGCCGCCGCGGTAACCCTTCCTCCACCAGTACCGCCCCCAGGCCGGGCCGCCAGGGACGGCCCAGAAGAGGAGCTCGACGAGGAGGCAGGATAGGAGAAGAAGGAGAAGGAAGGAGAAGGGGTTGAGAGCGTGGCCCTCGACGCCGCATTTGGCGGCGAGGGATAGGGAGAGGACCCACCAGCTCTCAGTGACGGTAGAGGCCATATGAAGGCTTTGGGAACGAGAGGGAGAAGGAGGGAGTGGTGTGATGTTCTCCTGGGGGTGTGAGGTCGGTGCTGTTAATATAGCGGGACTGAGGGAGGGGAGTGACGGGCGACTGTTAAATAACAGAAAGGGTCGGTGTTCAGCAGAGAGGATTGCACGGTAAATTAAGCTTGCAAATGGGGCATCTGCGTTCATGAGGAGGATATTTTATACACAACAGATAGAGGAAGTGGCGCTGCCGGTATATACAACAGATGGACGAAGTGGCGCCGCCGGTCACATGAAGGCACACGCGCAGCCTCCAGATGGTGTTGGAAGGCCGTGTGGAGGTCACGTGGGAAATGGGCGGTTTGCCAGTAGCCAACTTACACGTGGGAGAGAGCAGCGGGCAACGGAATCAGCAAGTGGGCCGGGTTGTGGGCCTGTTAAGTTCTGACGTAAGATATCAGCTCGCAGTCGTAGTGGCGACACGGCCTAGAGAGGGACTTCCATCGAATTAGTGCCATTGCTCCCCTATTGCTTGGGACCCGTATCTTATCTTTGCAATGTACCTTTTCCTATTTTTTTAAAAAAGGCCATTCTAATTATAAACAAGTGGTATGTGGAGTCGGTGGGAGGCTCGATCAGGTAGCCATTTGTTCATTGTATTCTGTGGGATGTGTTCTAGAACTATCTATATATTTAGTTTTCTTGCTACTTATTAACATGAACTTCCCGAAACAATGAAATTTATATGGTGCAGGATAGGCTCTTAAACGGAGGGCTATTAGGAAGTTAGTCTTTTGCATATCGTCTCTCTTTTCTGTGGAGATTCTCTGGAACGAGAAAAAAACGTTTAAGTTGGGATAGAGATTCCACGTTGACATAGGACTATATTTAGACTTTGCATGCTAAGTGAGGATGTGTTTTATCCTTCTCGTTCTTCCCGAACATTGAGGAACACGTCTTCTTTTTAAGTTTTAATTGAGGACAATGGTGGCCGGTGGGGGTGTTTCTGGAAGTGCGTCTGTGCAATTTAATGTCTCTGACTAGATAGACGTCGTCGAGATATAGTAGTATTCCAGTAGTGCTTATCCGTTTTCAGCTTGTATGTATCGATCTTGGCTGAAAAACGTCAAGCTGGATGTTAATAACGATCGTGTAAAGAAATCGGCTGTGATGCATGCAAAGGAGGGGTTCGGATCCTTTAGGTAATATTGCTTTTACCTAGAGTGGGTATAGTGCGGTGGATGTTTGCCAAATCACTCACAATCCACGTGGTAAAAATCAAACCAAGAAATCAACTTTTGATGTTACAATATCAAATGAATCATAGACCAACCAACCAGCTAGCTTTTAAGAATTCTAGAGTAAATCTAATTTATATCATCACTCAATTTACCAAATTAATGAAAATTATACAATAGCATTCTCCCTTCATAAGGCTCACTTTCAAGTATTGTGTGTTAATTTTTAAAAGAATTTGTTTATATGAATGTGATACGATATTATTTCTTTTTTAAGGAAATTGTTTCTAATTTTAAGGATATGAATATAGATGAAGTTAATATTTTTTGACAAACATATCCTTATATCCATATTGTTATTATTATTTTATTGATATTGAGATCGATACCGATACCATTTTATTTTTAGTGTTGAATATGGATATAATTTATATTGCAAAAGTGTAATGTGGTGATATGAATACTAGTTGTATCATATCAATACGTGAATAAAATAGAAATAGTTTCCTTAAAATTGTATCATATTTTTATATGTATTAACTGACCATGTAATGGTGTGATAAGAATACAGAAATTTGTTTATAAGAGTATGGATATATTTTAGTCATTTCCATATCCTTAAATATGAAAAGGTTATCCAATTTCATATTTTTACTTGTGAAAAATATCATATATTTATCCATTTCTCTATCCGCCAAGATAAAAATGCATATCTATATCTTCTTAAAAATAAATATAATGTTGGACGTATATGAATATATCCATATTGTCAAAAAGTAATGGAGCTTATTCATACATATTATCTCTGAAAAATAAAAATGGTATTGGTAATGGTTTCTGTTCAAAAAAATAATAAAAAAATATGGATATATAAGGATATATCTACCAAAAAATATTAACTTCATCTGCATTTATATCCTAAAAAATTTAAATATTTTCTGTAAAAAAGGAATAATATTGTAACATATTCATATAAAAAATCTTTTAAAAATAATCACACAATCCTTGGACAGTGAGGATCATGAAGGGACAATGCCATTTTATAAATTTCATGAATTCAGTAATTTGAGTGATGTTATAAATTAGATTTACTATTAAATCCTTAAAAGTTGGTTGGTTGGTGTATGATTCATTTAATATTGTAACCTTAAAGTGGCTCGTTGATTTGATTATCGCCATGTGGACTGTGAGTAATTTGTCAACCATCCACCACACTTTACCCACTCTAGGTAAAAACAATATTACCTAGAGAATCTGAACCCCGCATGGGAGGCCTAGTCATGGTCGCCTTGGCAACTTCTCTAATTCTACATCGTACTGTAGATAAGCTTCATGCTTTTTGGGTAAATTATAAAGAAAATCCCACATTTTTCTTGATTCGGAGGTCTCATTGTATATCCGAAAATATGATCGAGGTACTTTTTTAAGCACGATTTTCAGGTTTTAATTCTAATGAATGTTGAGATATTGTCGTCGTAACCCAAAGACCGTACAAACAAACAAATTTATTTATTTTATTTAAAGCGTAATAGTTAGAAGGTCGCGAGGAGACAAACTTTCAATTTATTGTATATATGATAGAATTCTTAGTTGATTTTTATGCATTTTAGTGATTTTAAAGTGTTTAGTATTTCTATTTCATTTTACATGTATTTGTGATTTTTATGTTGTTTTAGGTATACCTATGTGATAAGTAATATATGTATATGATTTTATATTGGGATATTTACACCCATAGCCCTGAGTAATATAATAATTACCCCAGAAACCCTCTATAAACACGAATTACACCGAAGACCCTGAATAGCAATTAACTCTTACGCTCAAAACCATGTGTTATCTTCCATCCAATTTACCGTTAACTATTGACGGTATCCGTTATGTATTTTACATTTACACCCTTTAAGTTTCTATGATTTTACATTTTATACCCTTAAAGTTTCTGTTATTTTATATTTTATACCCTTCTCCTCTAGCCTCTCGCCTACCTCCTCCTCCTCCAGTCAGCACCCCCCTCGACGTCCTTCGCCTACCTCCCGTTCATCCCCCTCGCCGACACCCCCTCCTCCCCTTCCGCCTGCAAGCTCCCCGCCTCGTCGACCCCACGCCGCTCCAGCACCATCGTCGAAGGCCCCTGACCTCCAATCCTGCCTTGGCGCCTGCAAGTTTCGCCCCTCCCTGCGGCCCCGACCCACCGCTTCCAACCCAAGTCCGGCCCTTCTCTGCGATGCCCTTCCGCCTGGAAGACCCCTCCTTGTGACGTCCCCTCCCTCGATGTCCCCGACCCATCGCTTCCCCCTCTGACTGGACACCTCCTCCCTCCCGCCTGCAACCCCCTCCCCCCTACAAGCCCCGCCCCTCCCTCCGCGGCTCCGACCCACCATTTCCCCTCCGACTGGACACCCCTCCCTCCCGCATGCAACCCCCTCCCCCTGCAAGCCATGCCCCTCCCTCCCTCCTACGGCACAGACCCGCAACCACCCCCCCCCCCCCCCCCCCGATCGCATCCCCACCTGCAGCACATCCCCCATCGCTTCTCTGCCCGCAACCCCAAACCCACCGCCCTCCGAGCCCGCAAGCAGCCACAATGGCTATGTAGCTCAAATACCTCTTTCTTTGAGAGAACCAAAAGTTTATTGAAAACAAATCACAAACCTCTTTCTTTGAGGGAACCAAAAGTTTATTGAAAACAAATCGCAAACCTAAATTACAGCACCCTTTTCCTCCGGCACCACCACCTTCTTCTCCGCCACTACCACCTTCTCCACCTCCACACCTCCGCTACCATCCACAAAAGACTTTTTCTGCTCCTCACCAACATCTGCGTCCTCAAACAATCCCACCAATCGTGAAGCCAAGCTCCGTTTTGCCTTCGACGACACCCCATGCTCTCCAATGATCGTTTCCAAGATGGTCTCCGCTAATGCCCTGTTTACAATCACCTACATACCAGTTTCTGGAATGGAGCCGTCGTCGGAGAATGCAATCTGGTTGTTTGAAAAGTAGTGAAATTAGTATAACAGCCCGAATACAGAGGGAGCTAACCGGAGGTGCTGAGCAGATGGAGTTACCGTAAGACCCCCTCTGTGCTGGGAGCCCCGACAGCTCTTGCAAGTCATTTTATTTATTTTTAATTTTGATTAATCGTAACCGTTGGTTCACGGATCAGTTAGATTAACTCACCTATATGGTTGAGTTAATGGATAAAACTAACGGAAGGTTACGAGTGTAAAACGGAGTATTTATTCAGGGTCTTCAGTGTAATTCGTGTTTATAGAGGGTTTTTGGGGTAATTACCATATTACTCAGGGTTACGGGTGTAAATATCCCTTTTATATTTTATATTGTTTATACTTTACTCATTTTTTATGATTTTTAAGATTTTTTATTGATTTAAAATGAATTTTCATAAAAAAGAGTGAATTTTTAGAAAAGAGTATTAATTTTGTGATTTTAAAATAGCAAACATTAGCTAAATATTTGTTTTTTTATTGTTACATTTTATATTGTTTTAATACCTTTAAAACAAGGTATTTTAAATATTTATATAAAGTTTATTGAATTAGTTATGAATTTTGTAAGTTTTATGTATTGAGTTTTGTTACGCTATATATTATGGATTTTTTTTACTATTTATTTGATTTTTAATTATACTTTAAAGCAAAATGTGTCTTTGGTTATTATTTTTTATTTTTTTACATTATAAAATGAATGTATTTTTCAAAATAAAAATTATATTGCATATAATATTGTATTAAGTGATTTATAATGTTCTTATTTGATTTTATTATTGGTATTTGAATTATTATAGAAATAATATGGATTATTATTTAATTAAAGATTGTCGGGACTATATTGTATTTAGCAGAAAAGGTATGTGCAGAGAAATATCAGAAAAAAAATCAAGGTAGGGTTCACGCAAAACGTCTAGAAGAACAGATGACTTATTCACGTGCTCGGCCTGTGCATGACATGTTAAGAAAATGCAAATAGTTCTGAGGGGGTTCCTGTAAAATTGGCATAAAAAATCACTGGTATGTGATAGGTGCATGTGAGTCTAAAGTTGCAGGATTGAATAGTTTCGGATGTCTTCACTTCAATATGATCAAATGGTTCTCATTTGATCCGGAGCTAACGAGGTGTTCTTCCCCAAATGGGATCGACTCTTAGCAGCAGATATCGAGGATGGAAGATCTCACAACTAATACTTGGTGTTTTTTCAAACCTCCAATGGTTCTCTGTCTTAAATGCTCACAGTGATCAGCTCTGACAAGGTGATGAATCTCAATTTCATCACATTTATTCTTTCATTTTAGCCTTAAATGCCAAGCTAAATGCATGCATATAACATTAATTTGTACAAATAACACCCAACAATTGACCTATAAATATTGTATAAAATATTGCATGTTATGCCAAAATAAAATAATAAATAAAATAAAGGAAAAAAAGAATGAACTGTCAAAGACAAGTGATGAATACCCATTCATCACTCTTTATTCTTTTATTTTAGCTACAAAACCCTTACCAAACACATGTATATTCATGTAAATACAAATAATTATCAAAAAGCATGCATTGTGTAGAAATAAATAATTAGCATGATTTTGTGCATAAAAAAAGAATAAAGAGACAAAAGAAAAAGAGGGAGATATTTAGAGTAAATATTGAGCGACCTAATCCCAAGGGAAGGCTCAGCATGGGCCTGACCGCATAAAAGCCCAAGTAGAGAGAGATAAGGAAGCTCACCCTTATACATATACCTGTAAATAGAATAAAAATATTTTCCTCTAAAAATAAAAAGAAAAATGGGTCATATTTACTTGTAAATATTTGTATACACTTGCAAATACAAAATCAAAATAAAAATAAGAAAATTAAAAAGAAAATAAAAATATTCACCTTGTACATAAAACCACTTTCTCTATTTATTTCATCCTATAAATAAATAAATCAAAATCCCATAAAACTTGTATATATTATATATTTCATGTTGTAAATAAATAAAATAAAAACCATTAAAACAAAAATTAAATAAAAAGAACAAAATTAAAAATCAAAAGAAACATTGTAAATATACCATGTACATACTTGTATACACCTATTTATTTTACCCTTGTAAATAAATAAAATAAAAACACCAAAATATTCCAAATTTCATCTTATAAATAAATAAAATATAAAATGGGAATAAAAATGCACAAAAATAATTAATTAAATCAAAAATATAAAAATTCAATATTGTATATATACCCATACATAGTACTATATTGTATATACCTTATTTTTATTTCAAAAAAAATAAAAAATCACAAAAAAATAGTTTAAAATAAAAGAAAAACTTTTCATGTTTTGAGTTTTGCATAAATCGGCCATTTACTATTTTATTTTGAATTTTCAAATCATTTCCACGTGTCCGCTTCTGACTGGTCCACGGGGGATGTTGACCCCCCGGTCAACTTCCCCCCTGGACCACATACTTGCGGATCTGTGCCTGACCCGTCTCTTCTCCTAATTTCTGTGCCTCGATCCGACCGCCAAACTTCGAAACCCCGGGCTCTGACTATTCCTCGATCATCCTAGATCCACGCCCGAGCTCCGAGTTGCTTGCCCGATCCTTGTCTTCTCGGACCCCTAGACATATATAGTCTCACCTCCAGCAGCCTTGTTCTTCATCTCTGGACCTCCCCCTCGATGCCAAGGAACTCCTCCGGCTTGCCTGAGTGACATCGGTGCTATCCGGAGTGGAAGTGAGGCTCGAGGCATCGGGAAGCCTCTGATCCGGTGGCTTCGCCGCCGTGCGCCGCCGCGAGCACGCCCAGCCTCGGGAACGCGACGCTCCCTTGCAGGCAATGACCCCGAAGCTCCCCGAGATCCAGCCTAGTCGAATGCATCCACCAGGTAGCTCTGTTAGCATGTAGTTTAGCGTAGAACGTAGATCTTAGGTTACTATTCTTGTAGCTCCGCCGCTTTCGCCAGCTCACTCCGACCATCCATCAGCCATCCCGACCCGACCACAACCTTCACGATTCTCCTCCGCACCTTCTCCACCTACCCATCCACCTGACTCGCCCCGGAGCAGGGACTTCGGTCCTCCTCCTCCGCCGCTCGCCGGAGGACCTCCATACCGCCGCATCCTTCACCATTCACGTGCGCTAACGGGTCGAGGCAGTTTGCCCTCGATCCCCTCTTTCTTCCTGTCCGGGTATTAGACCAGATCAACCTCATCTAGAGGTCGGAACTTCAGAGCACAGGTGCTCCAGGTCTTCACCGTCGCCGGAGTTCTCCAGAGCTCCCCGCCATCATCGGAGCATGCCATTGGCTGCGGACCATCGAGGCGAATCTTCTCAGCATCCCAGCGGCCTCCGAGGAGCTCTCCAGTACCCACACGAGTCCGACGAAACTCGCCGGCGACGAGTTCTTGGAGCATCCTCCCTGACCGTCCATTCTCCCGTAGCCGCTCCAGATCTGACTGGAGCCATCCGATCGAGCCCAGGGTTTTGCCTCTAGCAGCTGACGTTTGATTGACACGTGGCGAGCCCCCAAGCGTTCATCAGCCATCAGATCCGCAATCGGAGCTCATCTGGAGCGTCCATCAGCTGTAGAGGCGCCACCATCCACAACCATCTGATCCAGCACGTGGCGCCATCCCAGCCATCCTCTTAAATAAAGGGTAAATTACCCTGTAGGCCCTTTTCTCTTATGAATTTAAGTTTTAGCCCTGTAAATATTTGTTCCCATTGTTTTTATTTTGGTTCATTTGCATTGAGGACCCTACTGTTCTGGACATTTGCATTTTCGTCCCTGTTTGTAGTGGACACGTGCTTCGCCATGTATTTTAGTGGGATATTTGCAATTTATACCCTGTGTTTCTGGAATGTTATTGTCTGCATCTCTTTGAAATAGGAATGATATTTTAGTCCTCCCAGGCCTGAGTTACGTGTATCGTGCGTGGGTCTCGGGGACTTTTACACTTTGGGTCCTACATTTTCATGCGGTGTTATTAATGGGCCCCTGAAACTTCTTTTCCTTACATATATGCACTATGCCTTGTTGTGTGATTTTAATAAAATATCAAATTTAGCCCAAATTTGATGAAAATTGGATAGGTGGCTCCTGCCACCATGTAAAATTTTTCTAATTTTTGGGTAAATTTCTGAGCATTTTGTTAATTTTAAAATTCAAAAACATCAATTTTTCTTACTGTTCAATTTTGAAATTCACAAAAAAATATCAAAACATCTTCAAAAAGGATAAAAAAATAGATTTTGTTTGTTTTGTTGTGTTTGATTTTCTGACCAATTTTGGTCATTTTTGGACTTATAAAAAAGATAAAAATTAAAAAACCCCTAAAAATCCATAAAAATTCTAGTAATTAAAAGAAAAATAAAAAATTAATAAACTTAGCTGCTGAATTTTCATTATTGTTTATATTTCATAGGAAAATTACCTCCTGGCTGTGTAGAGGCCATTCTATATTTTATTTTGGCCTTTGAAGCTGGGCTGGACAACATCATTGTTTTCTTATCTTGTTTCATTTTTAGAAAAATATTTAAAAATCAGAAAATTACCAAAAATTAACCAAAAATAGTAAAAAATATATAAAAACATAAAAATATTTTTGTTTGATTTTTTTGAGCTTATTTGAGTAGTTAAATAATTGTGTGAAGTTGCTCGTTTCCTTATTTTTCCTATTTTCTTTATTATTTGAAAATCCAAAAAAATATAAAAATATTAAAAACCCACCAAAATTTTGCTTGTTTATATTTTCTTCTTCTTAGATTACTTCGTAGGCCGCGAGGCCAACCCGTGCTCCTTGAGTTCGACCCTGAGCGCTATACCAGGTTAATATCATAGCTAGACCGCTATCATGAGTTTTATCGTGTTTTGATTTTTATTTGGTGGTCTGAAATTTTTCTCGTTGAGCCACCCGAGCGATTGAGGTCGCAACGACCTTAGCTCTACCTTTACCTTGGTTGCTCGGACTTTTGCGCTCATTAGAATGGCGCCGTTGCCAGGGAGCACGACTTAGTAGTCGCATTTGACTTTTCTGCGGTTTTATTTTTCGCGGTTTTCTGTAGATATTTTTGTATAGGTTTTATCTGACCTGTTTATATATAATAATAATCTGGTTTGTGATACTCTGCTTGTTTTCTTGTGAGGGCTCGAGGACCGAGCGGCTTTTTTTGGAAGCGAAAGCAACCGCGGGAGTCGGAGGCGGCTCTGTTCTTTACAGAGCCGCAGGAGGACGCGAGGAGCGAGCAGGAGTGCGGGAGCTGCTGATTAGCTGCGGATTAGTTTAGAGTAGTTTAGATTTACTTTTCAGACCATTTATTATTTGTAATAATATATGGACAGGACTGAGACACTTGGACTTGAGAGATTCTCGGGGTCTATTTCGCCGAGCACCGGTGGGCTCGGGAGACCCCTCGGTTTTAGGCGGCTTTTTCACGGTTTTGTTTCCTTTACTGCTTATTTGGTTTCTCGCAGTTTTTCGAGCCCCTAGCTTTAGGATTTTCTACTTGATTGTGATGTAATTCATAGGATCCAAACACCGTAATACATTTGCCTGTTCCTATAGTTCGGTAATTGGACCTATAATAAAAGATTAATAAAATAGTTGATTCACTACCTTCGAGCCTACGCGCCGCGAGCCCACCCCGTCAAGCGCTACTCCTGAACTCGACTTATCGAGAAGAGGAGGGGTGGGTCTAGATCGGACTCTCTGGATTGGAGGCTAGTGGTCAGCTAGTTGTTCTTTCGAGTAGCACTGCTGTTTAGGGACTCGGTTTTCCGCTTGCACCATTTAGGTAGTTTACTTTATGTCTTTCAATTCTGCGCGGATCATTTTGCATGTAGACTGCTGGAGTCAGGTACGCATTTCTTACTCTGCATGCATCATTGATTTTTCGTGCATCGGCTTTTTCGTCTTATCCCACTATTTTGGATGAAAATAATCAGGAGAACTGAAAAATTCGTTAGACGATTTGTTTGATTATTGAAAAATACCTAAAAAGAAAAAACAATAAAAATTGGGACTGCTAATCTCACTTGACTTAAAAGACACAACACTGAAAAATCTTTCTTGGGGAGAGTAACCCCCTCCTTGTTTGGTTTGGATGAGCGAGAGAGTGACACGTACCTTAGGATAGAGCCGCATCCGATTTTTTTCAACTGATTACCGGCTTTCTGTACGGGACAGTCGGTTGAGAAATATTCGGACTCCTATTTAGCTCACGTAATCGCTCTGAAAGACTGAATGATCATCTAAAATAAAATCGACAAGATAATTGACCGATCCCTTTCGGTCTTCAGCTCGCGTGCGTAGGTGAATCGGGGGTTTGCTTTTTCATCTTGTGTGATTTCTAGATCCCTTCTCCCCCCCATCTTCTTCTACATTCATCTGTCTACCACCCACCCTCCCTTCAGTCTTCTCCTTCTCCTTTACCACTGGATGATGGACCCCCCTCACCTCAAGCCGACTCTTGCGACTTTTTCTTCACCATCTGACCATCAGTCCAGTCCACCTTCTAGGGAGGTCGGATCTCCAACCAACCTCCCGCTCCCTCCCTCCCATCCCATTCATTACTCTGGGCATGCTGTGCTTGACGTCCGAGGATACCAGACAGAGCAGATACGAGACCCGGACGAGGCCATTACTGAATTGAGCGTGCACTCCGTTCGTGATCAGAGAGAGCAGTGGAGATCATCAGATAGATCCTATCCCAGAATGATGGAGGAGCAGATAGCACAGGGAGCTCAGTCAGCTTCTACATTACGTCCATTCGTCTTGGATTTGGATTACATTCAGCGACTGCCGACATTTTCAGGAGTGGCGCACGAGGAGCCTTATCTTCACCTGTCCACATTCGAGGAGTTTTGCCGAGCACAAAGATATTCAGATATCACTGCAGAGGAGCTGATGAGGAGGACCTTCCCATTCACACTTCACGAGAGAGCCATGAGATGGCACCGACGATTGGGGAGGACATTCGATACGTGGGGAGAGCTACACCGAGAGTTCTTACAGAGATACTTCCCCCCACGTAGAGCAGAGTTTATGTGGTATTTGATCACCGAGTTTTCAGTTGACCCCCAGGAGCCACTGCATGAGGCATGGCCGAGGTTTCTTGACCTCTTGAGGAGATTTCCAGACCACGGACTTCCACTAACAGATTTGATAGAGATCTCCATGCGGGGGATGACCGCAAAGCAGATAGCACTGGTGGTTACCACATGTGGCGGTTTACACCGCAGTTCTGACATTCACCTACTGGACACCATCTTGAGTTTATTTTCACAGAAATCTTCTTCACGAGATGCCCTAGTCGGGACAACACATGCGGACATCGCAATACCAGTGCGGTGTGTCTCAATACATGAGGACTCAGTTTTTACACACCAGCCCGAGGACTTGGATGTTGCAGCACCACAAAGTACAAAGGAGATGACTGCGATAGCAGAGGTTCGGACCCAGAGTTTACTCGAGTTCCTGTTGGTCTTCCAGCTAGAGTTCGAGTCAGCCCCAGAGTTCTTCGTCGAGGAGTCCTGGATATCAGATCTTCTGATACTCCAGGAACCGGAGGAGCCCCCGCTACTACAGCTATTGAGTCAGACACTTCAGTTCCCAGTCCCGGAGGAGTCAGCTTCTTTTCTGCAGAGATACTTCTCGGAGCCCGACAACTACCAGGACTTAGCCCAACAGCTACAGCTCGATGAGGGACACCACTTTGAGAGTTCAGATACATATAGTCCCGTATTCGAGCCTTTTGTCCTCCACTCCGACGAGATAGACACACTTGCTGAGGACCAGTTGGCAGCCAGCATAGCCGCAGAGCGAGGATCAGTTACAGACACTTTGCCAGCCTCCACGGTGTTGACTAGTACCTTCTCCTGCTTCCAGATTGCCGAGAGCCAGATTTCATATGATGACGCAGCCTGGTGCACCGAGTGGATATTTCACAGCAGCGCAGATGCCTATCTAGATCATGATCCTCTACTATTCACCTCTGATCTTGCATCTCTCCCTGAGGGTTATCTCCGAGAGGATGCCTCACTCGATGAGTACTCGGTTTCACCTTCTAAGTGTGTTTCCGATCTGGCGTAGCTCGAAACCGAGTCTTTAGATCTTTCTGATTCTGAGTCTTCTCACATCGACGACCCTCGCGAGGATGAGCCCATCTTGGAGATATTCGATGATCTGTCTGATCTACTTCTATTTCATGCATCGGATATCAGTCTTCTTAGAGAGTCTCCTGATCTGGACTATCCATACCTTGAGACACTAATTGACGTGGAGGATTCTATGACTGATCCATCCTTCTCCATGTTTGACTTCTTCGGCTCCACACTTTCACTCCAGTCTGACCTAGAGCCGACGATTTCCTTTGTGCTACCGGATCTCGATCACTTACTTCCACATCATTGGCCGGTAGCAAACACCCGCTTGATTGCATACCTGGGTGTCTTACTTTACACTTTTGTTTTCGTCATTGTTCTTACATCGAGACTACGGCGACAGTATGCCATTCAACTTACCGATGCCGTCCTGAACCTGGATACCGCATTATCCTAGCATTTGCGCCCAGCTAGGGGCGTAAAATCTAGCGCTTGTTGAGAGGCACCTCAACATTGTACTCTTTTGTGTATACGTGTTTTGTCTTAGTTTGATCTTTCCTTCTTCCGTTCTAGTTTTCACCCAAGGTCTCGTTTAGGATTATCTTTGTTGTACTTAGGATATTCCTCATCCTAAGTATAGGGGGTGGAAACATTGGGTTATTCCATTCGTTATGTTTCATCACTTTTGTTGTTGCCTATACTTAAGGATTCTTCACAGTATAGGGGGAGTGATGTCCCTCCACCTTGTATATACTTGTTGATCTTCTTTCGATTCTTTCTACCCCTATTTTGCTGCCTATACTTAGGGACATTTCACCCTAAGTATGGGGGGGGGGGGTAGGACATGTGCATCCTTCACTCGGATTTCCCTTCATGTACAGCTTGCTATACTTAGGATTATTTGATCCTAAGTATAGGGGGAAACACCGAGTTCTCCTCATTCTATTCTTTGATTCATCTCTGTATATAGCCATTCCTTTTCACTCTCATATAGTAAGCACGAGTTATGTCTTCTTCATCGCTCTTGATCACTCTGAGGACATCGTTCGAGCTAAGTATAGGGGGTGTGTATATATTTCATATATACTTTAGCCATAACTCGTACTTTGTGTGAGTGTGTGAATAAATAAAAAAGGCTAAAACCCATAAAATTTAAAAATTTTTCTCCCTTGTACATAAAATTCATTTTGCACATACCTATTTATTTATATAAATTATTTTTGTAAAAATGATTTCAAAAAATTTTTGTGTAAAGATTGTGTAAATAGTTGCATATCAAAATTATGTATATAGTACACAATTTTTCCAAAATGTTTTGAAAATCAAATGCTTGCAAAAATCTTGTGTAAATTTGTGTAAATATTTTGCAAAACTTGCATTCATGCACATATCCATGATTTCAAAACATTTTTCAAAAATTTTGCATGATTGTAAATATTTGTAAAGTGCACATTTGTAAATAACATCTTTGCAAATATTTGTATAGTTTTTCTTAGAGTATAGTTGACATTTAAACTAGCCTGGAATTAAATTGGGAAATGGAGCTTGATTAAGATCTTAATCCACCTAATTCTAAGAGGAACCTTATAGGGCTTAGGGTTAAGGCTTTTCAGGTCCATTGGGACTTAATTCTTTGAGTCCACTATACTATGAGCATATGTCATCTTAATGAGCCTAAGTAGAGCACTTAACAACACACGCATGACTCTTAAAGACAATGGCTTGACTTGCACCAACACTTTACACATAGCTCTCCACGGATGAGGTGGTGAGGAGGCAATTTCCTTTGGCTTGGGGTAGCATATGAGGGTAGTACTTCTAGGCGGAACCTCTCTTCTTCTTTTAGTGAAGGAAGTGCACCTCAACTTAGTCTAGTGGTGATGAAGGCTAAAGACAGAAGCCGTGGGCTGCAATAAAGCTTCAAAAGAGGGATAGTCTACTGGCTCAAGAGGAAAAACTCCTTGTATATATACTGCACCTATGCAGATATGTTGTACAGTTGCACATGAAAAAAAATGCAAAAATAAAAGAACTCCAAAAAAGTGGTGGGTCGGATTGAAAATTTAATAACCCCACCGGAGTGTATATAGTCAAATAAAGCAAAAGCTTATGATATGCATGTTACATCTCATGAAGCTTGCAGCAGGAGACTCAGCTACATTGGTTAGAGCTCCCAATGATACATGGCTACACTGGTCATTGTCCATTCTCTTCTTCCCCCTCTTCTTGAGCCGGTTGCACTTGAACTTAGAAGGGAATACCCCGCTTCTCGAGGAAAGAGTTGCTAGACCGAGGCATTAGAGTTATCAGGTTGGGGGAGGTTGTTTCTTTGTTACTTCTGAGGTGGGAAGCTACATATCACTTACACTGCAAGGAAAGATTCATGGTCATTAGAGTTTGTGTATGTAGACTTGTTATGATCTGGTTTATTGGGGAGTCTTGCCCATAGATTGGTGGAACTTGGAGGCTGTTAGGTTTTAAGCTTAAGTCCAAATAAGGTTCCGACACATTAATAATCCAAAGATCTAATTGAGCTCCATACTTCAATTTAATGAAGGCAAGTTTAATAATCAGCCTTATTCGATGTATATTCTCCTCTTTTTCTTTTTCTTTCTCTTTTTCACTTCTTTTTCAAATAAGTGTTTGCTAAGAGACTAACAAAGTTAAGTATAGGGGGTGATGAATACCCACTCATCACTCTTTATTCTTTTATTTTAGCTACAAAACCCTTACCAAACACATGTATATTCATGTAAATACAAATAATTATCAAAAAGCATGCATTGTGTAAAAATGAATAATTAGCATGATTTTGTGCATAAAAAAAGAATAAAGAGACAAAAGAAAAAGAGGGAGATATTTAGAATAAATATTGAACGACCTAATCCCAAGGGAAGGCTCAGCATGGGCTTGACCGCATAAAAGCCCAAGTAGAGAGAGATAAGGAAGCTCACCCTTATACATATAACTGTAAATAGAATAAAAATATTTTCCTCTAAAAATAAAAATAAAAATGGGTCATATTTACTTGTAAATATTTGTGTACACTTGTAAATACAAAATCAAAATAAAAATACGAAAATTAAAAAGAAAATAAAAATATTCACCTTGTACATAAAATCACTTTCTCTATTTATTTCACCCTATAAATAAATAAATCAAAATCCCATAAAACTTGTATATATTCTATATTTCTTGTTGTAAATAAATAAAATAAAAACCATTAAAATAAAAATTAAATAAAAAGAACAAAATTAAAAATCAAAAGAAACATTGTATATATACCATGTACATACTTGTATACACCTATTTATTTTAACCTTGTAAATAAATAAAATAAAAACACCAAAATATTCCAAATTTCATCTTGTAAATAAATAAAATATAAAATGGGAATAAAAATGCACAAAAATAATTAATTAAATCAAAATTCAATATTGTATATATACCTATACATAGTACTATATTGTATATACCTTATTTTTATTTCAAGAAAATAATTAAAAAATCACAAAAAAATAGTTTAAAATAAAAGAAAAACTTTTCATGTTTTGAGTTTTGCATAAATTAGCCATTTACTATTTTATTTTGAATTTTCAAATCATTTCCATGTGGCCGCTTCTAACTGGTCCACTGGGGATGTTGACCCCCCGGTCAACTTCCCCCCTGGACCACATACTTGCGGATCTGCGCCCGACCTATCTCTTCTCCAAATTTCTGCGCCTCGATCCGACCGCCAAACTTCGAAACCCCAGGCTCCGACTTTTCCTCGATCATCCTAGATCCACGCTCGGCTTGGGTAGGAGGGGTCCGAGCTCCGAGTTGCTTGCCCGATCCTTGTCTTCTCGGACCCCTAGACATATATAGTCGCACCTCCGGCAGCCTTGTTCTTCATCTCTGGACCTCCCCCTCGATGCCAAGGAACTCCTCCGGCTTGCCTGAGTGATAGCGGTGCTATCCGGAGTCGAAGTGAGGCTCGAGGCATCGGGAAGCCTCTGATCCGGTGGCTTCGCCGCCGTGCGCCGCCGCGAGCGCGCCCAGCCTCGGGAACCCGACGCTCCCTTGCAGGCAATGACCCCGAAGCTCCCCGAGCTCCAGCCCAGTCGAATGCATCCACCAGGTAGCTCTGTTAGCATGTAGTTTAGCGTAGAATGTAGATCTTAGGTTACTGTTGTTGTAGCTCCGCCGCTTTCGCCAGCTCACTCCGACGATCCATCAGCCATCTCGACCCGACCACCACCTTCACGATTCTCCTCCGCACCTTCTCCACCTACCCATCGACCCTGACTCGTCCCGGAGCAGGGACTTCGGTCCTCCTCCGCCGCCGCTCGCCGGAGGACCTCCATACCGCCGCATCCTTCACCGTTCACGTGCGCTAACGGGTCGAGGCAGTTTGCCATCGACCCCTCTTTCTTCCTGTGCAGGTATCATGCCAGATCAACCTCATCTGGAGGTCAAAACTTCTGAGCAAAGGTGCTCCAGGTCTTCACCGTCGACGGAGCTCTCCAGAGCTCCCCGCCATCATCGGAGCAGGCCATTGGCTGCGGACCTCCGAGGCGAATCTTCTCAGCATCCCAGCGGCCTCCGAGGAGCTCTCCAGTACCCACACGAGTTCGGCGAAACTCGCCGGCGACGAGTTCTTGGAGCATCCTCCATGACCGTCCATTCTCCCGTAGCCACTCCAGATCTGATCGGAGCCGTCCGATCAAGCCCAGGGTTTCATCTCTAGCAGCTGACGTTTGATTGACACGTGGCGAGCCCCAAGTTTTCATCAGCCATCAGATCCGTGATCGGAGCTCATCCGGAGCGTCCATCAGCTGGAGAGGCGCCACCATCCTCAACCGTCTGATCCAGCACGTGGCGCCATCCCAGCCATCCACTTAAATAAAGGGTAAATTTCCTTGTAGGCCATTTTCTCTTTTGAATTTAAGTTTTAGCCCTGTAAATATTTGTTCCTGTTGTTTTTATTTTGGTTCATTTGCATTTTCGTCCCTGTTTGTAGTGGACACGTGCTTCACTATGTGTTTTAGTGGGATATTTGCATTTCATACCCTGCGTTTCTGGAATGTTATTGTCTACATCTTTTGAAATAGGAATGACGTTTTAGTCCTCCCAGGCCTGAGTCACGTGTACCGTGCATGGGTCTTGGGGATACACTTTGGGCCCTACGTTTTCATGCGGTGTTATTAATGGGCCCCTGAAACTTCTTTTCCTTACAAATAGTCCTTATGCACTGTGCCTTGTTGTGTGATTTTAATAAAATAGCAAATTTATCCCAAATTTGATTAAAATTGGATACGTGGCTCCAGCCACTGTGTAAAATTTTCTCTAGTTTTTGGTACATTTTTGAGCATTTTTGTTAATTTTAAAAATTCAAAAACATCAATTTTTCTTACTGTTCAGTTTTGAAATTCACAAAAAAATATCAAAACATCTTCAAAAATTCGAAAAAAATTAGATTTTGTTTATTTTTTTGTGTTTGATTTTTTGACCCATTTTGGTCATTTTTGGACTTATAAAAAAGATAGAAATTGAAAAACCCCTAAAAAACATAAAAATTCTAGTAATTAAAAGAAAAATCAAAAATTAATAAACTCAGCTGCTGAATTTTCATTATTGTTTATATTTCATAGAAAAATTACCTCATGGCTGTGTAGAGCCATTCTGTATTTTATTTTGGCCTTTGAAGCTGGGCTGGACAGTAGCATTGTTTTCTAATCTTGTTTCATTTTTAGAAAAATATTTAAAAATCAGAAAATTACCAAAAAATTAATCAAAAATAGTAAAAAAATATAGAAAAACATAAAAACATTTTTGTTTGAATTTTTTGAGCTTATTTGAGTAGTTAAATAATTGTGTGAAGTTGCTCGTTTCCTTGTTTTTCCTATTTTTCTTTATTATTTGAAAATTCAAAAAAAATATAAAAATATAAAAACCCCACCAAAAATTTGCTTGTTTATATTTTCTTCTTCTTTGACTACTTCGTAGGCCGCGAGGCCGACCCGTGCTCCTTGAGTTCGACCCTGGGCGCTATACCAGGTTAATATCATAGCTAGACCGCTATCTTGAGTTTTATCATGTTTTGATTTTTATTTGGAGGTCTGAAATTTTTCTCGTAAAGCCACCCGAGCGACTGAGGTCGCAACGACCTTAGCTCTACCTTTACCTTGGTTGCTTGGACTTTTGCGCTCATCAGAATGGCGCCGTTGCCGGGGAGCACGGCTTAGTAGTCGCATTTGATTTTTCCGCAGTTTTATTTTTCGCGGTTTTCTGTAGATATTTTTGTATAGATTTTATCTGACCTGTTTATATATAATAATAATCTGGTCTATGACACTCTGCTTGTTTTTCTTGCGAGGGCCCGAGGACTGAGGCGGCTTTCTTCGGAAGCCGAAGCAACCGCGGGAGTCGGAGGCAGCTCTGTTCTCTATAGAGCCGCAGGAGGACGCGAGGAGCGAGCAGGAGTGCGGGAGCTGCGGATTAGCCGTGGATTAGTTTAGGGTAGTTTAGATTTACTTTTCAGACCATTTATTATTTGTAATAATACAGGGACAGGACTGAGACACTTGGACTTGAGAGATTCTCGGGGTCTGTTTCGCTGAGCACCGGTATGCTCGGGAGACCCCTCGGTTTTACGCGGCTTTTTTGCGGTTTTATTTCCTTTACTGCTTATTCAGTTTATCGTGGTTTTTCGAGCCCCTAGCTTTAGGATTTTCTGCTTGATTGTGACGTAATTCATAGGATCCAAATACCGTAATACATTTGCCTGTTCTTATAGTTCGGTAATTGGACCTATAATAAAAGATTAATAAAATAGTTGATTCACTACCTTCGAGCCTACGCGCCGCGAGCCCACCCCGTCAAGCGCTACTCCTGAACTCGACTTCTCGAGAAGAGGAGGGGTGGATCTAGACCGGACTCTCTGGATTGGTGGCTGGTGGTCAGCTAGTTGTTCTTTCGAGTAGCACTGCTGTTTATGGACTCAATTTTCCGCTTGCACCATTTAGGTAGTTTACTTTCTGTCTTTCAATTCTGCGCGGATCATTTTGCATGTAGACTGCTGGAGTCAGGTACGCATTTCTTACTCTGCATGCATCATTGATTTTTCGCGCATCGGCCTTTTCGTCTTCTCCCATGTTTTGGATTAAAATAATCAGGAGAACCGAAAATTCGTTAGGCGATTTGTTTGATTACTGAAAAATACCTAAAAAGAAAAAACAATAAAAATTGGGACTGCTAATCTCACTTGACTTAAAAGACACAACACTAAAAAATCTGTCTTGGGGAGAGTAACCCCCTCCTTGTTTGGTTTGGATGAGCGAGAGAGTGACACGTACCTTAGGATAGAGCCGCATCCGATTTTTTTCAACTGATTACCGGCTTTCTGTACGGGACAGTCGGTTGAGAAATATTCGGACTCCTATTTAGCTCACGTAATCGCTCTGAAAGACTGAATGATCACCTAAAATAAAATCGACAAGATAATTGACCGATCCCTTTCGGTCTTCAGCTCTCGTGCGTAGGTGAATTGGGGGTTTGCTTTTTCATCTTGTGTGATTTCCAGATTTTATTGATGAAATTGAATAAAGTAATGGAAGATAGGGTAGAGAAATTGTACAAATACCATAGCACAAAAATCCTAATTCAATTTCATTACTAAATGCCTTTTGGGACCTATTTTATTTTTTTATTTTTACACCTAGAATAATAAATGATCTGTACATGAATCTTGTACATAAAAATATAAAAAAATATACAACTTATCTCACTAAAAAAAATAACGTACCTGGGATACTAATAAGTCTCAATTTCATCACCTTTAAACACTAGTTAAATGCATGTAAATATCATTATTTTGTATAAATTAACATTCGTTAGTTATTGTATAAATATTGTATAAAATAAATTATTTAAATCCAAAATGAAAGAAGAAAGAAAATAAAAAAAGAAATAAAATGCCAAAGGTATTTTGTTACTCTAAACCCCGAGATCTAAGCATAATGATGACTGGGTTGACAAGGAATAAAGTAGGGGGAGATAAAGGTTAAATACACAATGAAGACCATAATTTTTAGCCTCCATATTATATCCTTGGCATATAAATTCTTTATTATTTATACCCCAATAAATAAACTGTGTACATAAAAGTTGTAGATAAAAATAGAAAGAAAAAAATACAAAATTGATTTCATCCAAAAATAGTATACAATGTTCATTCTACACTCTAAATAAGAATCAAAACCCGAAATTTACAATCCCATAAGTTCTCCATAAAAATCCAAAATAATGAAAATCACCTTTAATTGTATACAACTATTAATTAGCTATTTAATGAAGGTGGTTCCATGTAATTGGAATTAAGATGCAAAAGTTAGATTTTGGATCTCTATTGTACAATATACCTGAATAAAATATTCATTTTATTTATTCTTTATATTCTTCATTATTTTATATTATCTTATTTTGTAAATATTACTTATAATATATGTACATATTTAGAATAGAATAAAACCAATAAAAATGAATTAAAATAAAATAGTATAAAAATATATAAAAGATTATATTATACTTATACCTATATAATAAGTATACATATTTATTTAAGTGTACAAATAACATCAGAAAAATACAATAAAAATATATTTATGTATATTTAAATAAGTTATAAATATACAAATTATGTATATAAAATCATAAAATTTAAAATACAAAACAAAAATAAAATAAACTATATACATGTAAATATACCTATAACTATACTTATAAATACTACCTCATAACAAGTAATTCCAGAAAAAAAATAAAAATTAAAATAAAATACTATATAAAATAACAAACATTTTCATTTATATCCTAAAATTAATTAATTCATTATCTTTTATTATCAATTTTACCAATTTTTTCCCCTTGGAATTTTCTGGTTGGTCCACATGAACCAACCAGAAGCAAACCCTAGTTGACCTAGGTCAACTCCTCAACCTCCAGCCATCTTGTGTTCAGACGCCATTCAAGACAACTTCTTCAATTTTTCCTTTCGATCCAATGATTTTCTCTTCTCGATTCCTTCACAAAAAACCTTCAGCGATCTACCCTCAATCGTGATGGTGCTTTTTCAAAGTCAAAGACTCATCGATTCACGCTAAAATCCTAATTGAATAAGCCCTCCTCACCATGTTTATAAATAACTCCCTCCGTGTTCCTTCTTGATTTTGATCCCTCTTCGTGCCTTATAACCCCAATACTTGTGCGTGAGTGAGTTCCTGGTGATAGCAAAAGCAACCCTGAGGTGTTGGTGAGAAGAGAGGAGGGAGAGGTGGTCCACCACCTTCGAGACAACCATCTCCAACATGGTCTCTACTCCATGGAATCCCAGGTGTGAGCTGCTTATTTTCAATATTTTTTTAGGTATCTTTAATCTTAGTTAGTTTATTTATGTCATTCATTTCATCATTAGATTAGTATATTAGCATAAATTTAGACATCGAAGATCCCTGGAGCTCTCTGCTCCAACCATGTTTTCGTGGTCATCATATATGTTCCGACCTCTTGATCATTCCCATCTTCTTCCCTATTGCCTGTTACATCGTTTCCATGCCTTGATCCAACCTGATCCATCCAAGATCGGTGAATTAGAGCTCCTCCTCCACCTTTCGCCGGATTTTATCCATTCACCTCCACTCCTATTGCTGAATCCAGGATTAATTAACTTTTCTGTCGCATTTTATCTTAAAACCCTTAACAAATGCATGTAAATACCCATTAATTCCCATCTTTTAATAAACCATCATTCAAGAATAAAAAGTCATTTTTAAGCATCAAAATCATGTAAATAAATAAAGAACAAGAAGAGAAAGAAAAGACAGATTGAATATATGTAAATATATACAATATGACTTAAAATATAAATGTAACTGAAAGATATATTTATAGCCTAACCCCCGAGACCAAGTCAGCATGGATTGGTCGACAAACCAAAAAGTAGGGGGAGATAAGGAAAGAAAACCTAAAAATAAATTAAGACACACACCATATACACCTTTCAAATAAATATAAAACTTCAAATATTTTTAATTAATTCATATGTACATATTTTTCACCAGACTCTTCTCCTAATTATTTCTAAAAATATTTATAAAAATATAAAAATAAGTTAAAAATATTACCCTTTATGTATACCAAGAAACCCAGCATGTAAATGGTCAAAATCTCAACTTCCGAACATCATAACTTCCTCATACGAACTCCAATTTCACTCTACTCACCTTTAAAGTTTATAAAATAATATTCTCTAATTCATAAAGGTGGTTTCATCGAATTCGGAGTCCGTTTGCAAAAAGTCGGTTTTGAGACCAAAAGACAACGGGGTTTCTGGGCTAGTTATTTTATACAACACACCTTATTTATAGTTTTCTCAATTTTATAATTTCTAAATAATTTCATGATCTTATATTTTAACCCTAAATTATTTCAAAATTTTTAGAGCTTATTTATTATTTTAGTAAAATAAAAAAACACTAAATTATAGGTAAAAATGAACTAGCTAGATAATACATGTATTTATTAATATATGTAAATTAATTTATTAAAATCCATAAAAATTCATAAAATATTTATTTATTGTTCTAATAATTAAGAAAATAGAAGATTAATTTTTAGTTATTTATTTATTAAAGTAAAAATCCAAAACCTATTTATATACACGTATTTATTAATATAATATTTATATTTCAAATAATATTTATTATTTATTAAAAGTAATTACTCCAAAAATTAGGTAAATAATTTATTTACATTTCTTGTATTTATACTTAATTAAAATAACTTTAGTTACTAACTAATATTGAATTTATACTGAATTTCGAATATCTGGCCAACCAGGTGCTGACACGTGTCAGCACCTGGTTCATCTTCTTCAAAGAAGGCTGAACTGCCTTTCTGTTCTGGCCAGCCGACTTCAACTAATTCTCCCGCGCAACCTTTAACTCCTTCAGGCCTCTAATCCATCCAATCCATTCTCCTAACTACCCTCTTCAACGCCAGCCCTTGGATATGACTTGGAGCCCACGCAAACCACCTATAAATACCCTTAAAGATCCTCCATCGCAAACCAGCTCTCCAACTACCTTGGACCCCCCGATCCAGTAGCCCGACCCCCCAACTTCCTAGCCTCATTCCGGCCAAACTACGATGGTGACAGCACCTTGGAGGAGCCCGCGAGGAGGAGGAGGAGTCGGAGGAGGTTCCATGGCGATCACGCCGCCTTACATCGCCGCCCCGCGCGCGTAACGCTTCGGCCAAGGTCGACCGTCGAACTCTATTACCAGGTAATATACCTTGGAACCACAGACCTTTTCCTTCATTTTCTTCGGATTTTCGCCTCGATATTGATGCGTCGATTAGCGACGTTAATCCCATCATTAGGTAGCTTGATCATTTAGATTAGACGTCCTTTCGATTCCATCTTCAAAGCGTTTCAAATCCATTCAAATTGCGACGCCATTAACCTCAGTTTTCACACACATTTCAATAAATCTGGAAATCGTATTTTTCTCCAAGTTTTGAACTCGCAAACTTCATCCATTGGCCGATTCTTCATCGAATCGAGCAGACCATTTCGTCGTTTGCAGATTCATCTCCATTAAGGAGCAAAAATCCACGCATCTGGAGACCTTGTCTTCAAGGAAATCACATTCAAAGACGACGGTATCAACTGCCATTCAGAAGATATTGCACCGAAGTGTCACCTTCATTGCATCTTCGTCGTCGTCTCGAGCCGCAGCCGACTACACCCTACCGCGGGCGAGCTCGAGGGGTGGAGGAGCCACCCCTTTGGCCCCGCCAGAGCACCCAGATCGCCGCCATCTGCTCTGGATAAATCGGAGAAGAAGAGCTCATCGCCAGAATTCAAACTTCCCAAGAATAACTTCAAGAACCTCAGAAGTGCAGATTCACGACACGTGGCAAGAGCAGAATCATCGGATCGGCGCATTCAACTTCTAATCCTGGCCGTTCGTTCTGAATTGGTGTGAAAATTGCACACTTAACCCAGCAGAGTTTCCAGATCTTTAGCTCCGCCCCCCAGATTTCCATTATTTACATTTAGGTCCCTCCGTAGGGACCTCAATGTAAAGACTTGTTATTTTACTTACAGAACAGTCCCTGCGAGGACCTTCTTACAAAACATTTTAAATACTTTTTTTTCGCTTATACCCATGGGCTGTAGGGGTTGTTTTGACCTCGTTTGACCTCTGTTTTTGACGATTTCTTTAGGGTAGTTACGCAACTACCCGTCTACTTAGTATTAATTTTTCGTGAGTTTTTATCGTGTTTTCGTCGTGTTTTGATTTTGTCGAAAACCGCATCGTTTTGATTTGTTTTCTTGTGTTGTTCGAGCTCGCTGCTCGACCCGCTTTCACCTACTATATAGTGTCACTTACCTATATCCACCTATTATATAATAAATAAATCTTTTTGAAAAATATCCCTTTTTGAAAATTAAATAAAAATTTGAAAAGAAAAAAAATTAAAATTAAAAATAAAACAAAAAGTGTTGTTTTTCTCTGGTAACTTTCGAAAGAGTTAAAATAAAATCACGAAAATCTTTTCTCTTAAAAAAATCAAAAGCATTATATTCTGCCTCCTTGAGTTCCACCCATGCACACTCACCTAGATAAATAATTAGTGTAGGTTTTCTCCTTCGGAAAACCGAATTTGTTTGATAGACTGAAGATCAAGATTTTTCGCGGCTTTTTCTACATCGACCACGTTACTTTCAAAAATCCGTGAAACCGATTTTTAGCCTCATCACTTATGCAGAAAAACTTCATTTTGGGTCGAGGCGATTCACCTTGAGCCCCTGAGAATCCTTCTGCAGATTCGACACTCCAAAGGCCCCTAGAGGGTCGACTATGGAGTTGAAGGAGGTTCCTAGGCACCCGACTCTTGGATGAGCTCCGGGTCCCTCCCTAGCAGGGCCCGAACCTTCTGGCTAGTGCCATTCAATGCGAAAGACTCCCAGGAAGACGGTGGACCTCTTGTCACATAGAAGGAAGGCTGAATAGAGGATATTTTCTAGAGCGAAGGGAGGTTAGGGAAGTCTTATTCCCTGTTCTTCCTCCAACCCTCAACACCGTCAGATCTTACGTGTGGTCCAGATTTAATCTAGGACATTGATTCCAAGCAAACCATTGCCTCATCTCCACCATCAGATGTCCTTAAGTGTGCCTACGTGGTGCACTTCTAGCCGCTGGATTGCACCTTTGCATTGGTAAAAATCATATATGCCCCCTTATTTGAGTATATTTTTATATAATATTAAAATTTAAATTTGGGTGTTAATAATATTGGATAAATTACATGGAACCCCCTCATTTTTTATGTATTTGCATGTATATCCGTGCCAACTCACCTCATGTGGCCCTCTACCTGAGATTGGTATTTTGCATTTGTCACCTCATGGACTTCTGTAGTCCAAAAATTTGTACATTATGTGTTAAATTTTGTGGTTAAATTGCATATAAGACATTGGATGTTTTATATATTACAAATAGACCCCTGCTAGGTGTTTTTAATTTAAATATGCAAGGTAAAATTGCATTTTAAGCATGGAGTTTTATATTAAGGCTCTAAAATGCATGAAAACTTTGAGTATTTGCAAAAAAGACCCCTACAAGTATTTCAGTTTTATGCATGTTTCTTTAATTTTTATAAATATCATCCGTGCTCCAAAAATTATGCGTAAATAGGACACTATACCTGAATGCTTGAAGTTTCATACTATATTTTTATTATTACATTTATGCATATTGACTATTTATTAAAAATAAAAATGCACTTTTTATTCATGTTTGCTTTAAAAAATCCCTAAAAAATATAAAACCTTTTTTTTAAAAAAATATGTTGTCTATTATAGTATTTGTAGCTTCAGGACAAAAATCCCTAAAAAATAGAAAAACAAAATGATAAAAAATTAAAAAACTCCAAAATACTATAAAATTATAAAAATCCTCAAATCCAAAAATATCTGTTTCTATTTGATAATTTTATTTATAGATTTTATTACCCACACAAAATAGCTTCGGAAAATTTTGACCTTATTTAGTATTTTTAAACTCCAAAATGATTCTGCCTATTTATTTAATCCCTTTTTAGGACATTTTTTACTTTTAAAATATATTAAAATTAGCAGAAGTACCCCTTAAATCATAAAAAACATTAGACAATTATGTAAAATACAAAAACATATTATTTTACATTTTTAATTATAATCATAATTATATTACTCTTGATTGTATATATTTATATATTCCCTAATATATTATTAAAAAAATTAAATTCAAAACAAAAAAATATAAAATGAAATAATATATAATATAAAAACTAAAATAAAAATACTTATTATTTAATTTAAAAAATCCATAAATTCATTAATTAATTATTTGAGTGAATATTATATAAAATGCACATTATTATTTTTTCATTAATTTTTTTAAAAAATATTTGTTTGTGTGCCACATTTTTCTCCATTTGTTCAATACTCTACCATACTGATGAATCTCCATTTCATCACCATTTCTCTTCATTTCTATTCTATCTTGCGAAACCACGCACCTCCGGCCACGAGGGTGGTCGGAGACAAGGATCCTTCTTTCATCCCGTCAAGATCCAATTCTATTCATAAATCTCATTTGTTTACAAATAAATAAGAAAAAATAAAAATAAAAAATACATATAATTATTTTTATATCTCTAACATTTGTTTTGCACGAAAACTGAAAAAATAATAATAATTTCTCATTCTCTATTTACAATTCTATTTGCAAAAAAAAATTTATATAGTCTCTATTTTGCTTACAGTTTTTTAAAAAATAAAAAAACAAACAAAATAAATAAAAAAAGTTTTTTTATTGTTATGTCTACATGAGTTATAAAATAAAAATAAAAAAACCTCACCGCCCGAGCCCGCGCACCCCAGCGCGTGTCACCGTGTGTGCACGCCAAGCCCAGCACGTCGGTCATAGACCTACGCCAACTGCCCTCCGACTGCCTCCACGAGGCAGTAGCGCCCCCCGCTGCCCCGCCTACAACTGCGGCGCCTCCCGTGCTCCACCACCGATCCCCCTCCGCGCCACAATGCGACTTGACCTCCAGACGCCCGAAGCTCCTGTGTTTCAACGCCAGCCTCCTGCTCCACCTCCTCGCGAACCCCTCCAGGCGACTGCGTCGTGCGGTGATGATCGAAAAATTCACTCAATCAATCCAGGATGAAAGATAAAATCACTCAAGGGTCGTTGCGACCCGGATCGAGAGAAATAATTCAGTCAACAATAAAAATGAAGGACAGACCACCAAACAGAGATAAAAATCAATAAAAACAGATAGTGGCCTTGGCTATTAGATTAGCCTGGTATAGCGACCATGGTCGGACTCAAGGAGCACATGATGGCCTTGCGGCCTACGAAATAGTCTAAAATAAGAAAAATATAAACAAATTCTTTTTGGTGGATTTTTAATATTTTTATATTTTATTGGAATTTTTAATTATAAAGAAAACAAGAAAACAACTAAACAAGCAACTTTCAACAATTATTTAATTACTCTGAAATGCTCCAAAAATTCTAATAAAAATATTTTTGGAATTTATATGTTTTTTACTTTTTTTGTTGAATTTTTGATAATTTTATGATTTTTATAGCATTTTCTAGAAAATTAAATAAGGTAAAAATAACTGAAAACTGTCCAATCAGGCTTGTAAGACCATTTAAAAATACTAAATGGTCTGATCACGGTCTGAAGGTATTTTTCCTGTGAAGTATGAACAACAAGGAACAATTAGGAAGAAAAATTATTATTTTTGGGATTATCTATAATTTATTAGAATTTTTCTAATTTTTTTCAAGGTTTTTCAATTTTTATAGTTTTTATAAAACCAAAAATGACCAAAATTGGTCAGAAAATCAAACACGTCAAAACACACAAAACTTAATTTTTTATAATTTTTAAAGAGGTTTTGATATTTTTTGTGAATTTTAAATCTAGACAGAGACAAAAATAGGAGTTTTTAAATTTTTAAAGACACTAAAAATGGTCAAAAATGTCTCCAAAAATTGGTGAAAATTTTACACAAAAGCAGGAGCCATGTGTCCAATTTTCACTTAATTTGGAGTAATTTTGCTATTTTATTAAAATAAAAAACAACCAAACAGTGCACAAGGACATATCTGCAAGAAAACTTGTTCCAGGGTCCTATTAATAACACGACAGAAGAGTTTGGGGCCCAAAGTGTAAAAATCCGAGCCTCCACGCGCCGCGCACGTGGTTCAGACACAGAGGGCTATTTTTGTCATTCCTATTTATAAATATGTAAAGAGTAACACGCCAGAACTACAGGGTAGAAATGCAAAAACACCACTAAAGCACGTGTCGAAGCACGTGGACACTACAGACAGGGACTAAATAGCAAATACCGGAAAGTAGAAGGTCCAATGTATAAAATAGCCAAAATAAAAAGAACTACAAAAAATATTTACAGGACTTATCTAATAAAAGCAATAAACAGAGGGGCCTAAGAGTAATTTACCCCTATTTATTATCGACGGTTGAGGTGGCGCCACGTATCTGATCTGACGGATGTGAATCACTGGCGCCTCAACGAAGGAATGTGGGCCGGATCGAACGGCTGAGGAGAGGCCACATGGTGTATCCAATGACTGCAAGGGGCCTGCTCCTCAACGAAGGACTTCGGCGACGATTTGACGGTGGAGGGCTTGCCACGTGGAGGATCGGACGTATACCGTGTGCTGTGGCTAACCCTCGCTGATCTGACGGTCCAGATCCAGCCTCCGATGATCCAATGAGTGCTGATGCTCCTCAAATCAAGGGCTGAGATCGCATCTGGAGCGGCGAGGCTGGATGGACGGCTCTGGAGGGTCCTGTATGAACTGGCCGCCAGCGAACTTTGCGCGACCGATATGCGCTGTAGGAATGTCCTCCGACGCTGCTGAGAAGTGGAGAAGAAGGCCCGTGCCAGTCCGCAGCTGATGAACTGCTCTGATGATTACGGGGAGCTCTGGAGAGCTCCGGCAACAGTGAAGAACTGGAGCGCCTGTGCTCTGATGTTCCGTCCTCTAGATGAGGTCGATTTGACCTGCTACATGTACAGGAAGAAGAGGGGTCGAGGGCAAACTGCCTCGACCCGTTAGCACACGTGGAGGATGAAAGATGTGTCGGGGCGAAGGTCCTCCGACGAGCGGCGGAGGAGGAGGACTGAAGTCCCTGCTCCGGGGTGAGTCAGGGTTGGGTGGCTGAATGAAGAAGGTGGAGTGAAGTCTGACGAAGGTGGGTGTGCGATCGGAATGGCAGAAGGGTGGACGGAGACAGTGAATTTGGTCGGTGAAGGTGGCGGAGGAAATTGGGGCAAATCCTAAATTAGACTGAACTACAAGCTAAACTACCTACCTGGCGGAGGAGATCGACTATGCTGGAGCTCGGGGAGCTCCGGGGGTCATTGCCTCAAGGGGGCGTCGAGTCCCGAGGTTGGACACGCTCGCGGCGGCGCACGGCGGCGAAAACCACCAGATCAGAGGTTTCCCGGCTGCCCGAGCCTTACTTCCAGTCCGTCTTGCTCGGCTGTCACTCAGGCGAGGTGGAGGAGTTCCTTGGCATCGAGGGGGAGGACCAGAGATGCAGGAAATGGCTGCCGGAGGTGAGACTATATACTCCTAGGGGTCCGAGAAGACGATGGTCGGGCGAGCAACTCACAACTCGAATCCCTCATACCCACCCCGGGCGTGGATCTAGGATGAACAAGGGTCAGACGGAGCCCGGGGTTTAGGGTTTTGGTGATCGGATCAAGGTGAATAAATGGGAAAATCGGGTCGGGCGCACATGATCCGCGGATTGTGGTCCAGGTGGGGGGAGTTGACCGGGGGGTCAACATCCCCCGTGGACGAATCAGGAGCGGCCACGTCATAAAAGATTTGGAAATTGAATTTAAAATAGCAAATGGTCGAATTAGGAAAAAGTTAAAATATAAAAAATGTTTATTTATTTATTTATAAGCTATTTTTTGTGATTTTTATTTATTTTTTTGAAATAAAAATTAGGTATTTACAATATAGTATTATATACATAGGTATATACAATATTGTATTTTTTATTTTGATTTTTAATTATTTATTTTTATACATTTTATTCCAATTTTAAATTTTATTTATTTATAGAATAAAATTTGGAATATTTTGGTTTTTTTATTTTATTTTTATTATTTAATTACAAGGGCTAAATAAATAGATATATACAAGTATGTACATGGTATATATACAATGTTTATTTTGATTTTTATTTTTGTTCTTTTTATTTTATTTTTGTTTTTATGATTTTTAATTTTATTTATTTACATTATGACATATAGAATATGTACAATTTTTATTGGATTTTAATTTATTTATTTATAGGGATAAATAAATAGGTAAGGGGTTCTATGTACATGGTGATTATAGACAATAGGTGATGACTTTTATTTCTTTTTAATTTTCCTATTTTTATTCTAATTTATTATTTACAAATATGTACAAATAAACACAACTCCATTTTTATTTTTATTTAGAGGAAAATATTTTTTATTTATTTATAGGTATATATGTACACACATGAGCTTCCTTATTTCTCTCTACTTGGGTTTTTTTATACGGTCAGGCCCATGCTGAGCCCTCCCTTAGGATTAGGTCACTCAATATTTATTCTAAATATCTCCCTCTTTTTCTTTTGTTTCTTTATTCTTTTATTTATGCACAAAAACATGCTAATTATTTATTTTTACACAATGCATGCTGAATGCTAATTATTATTATTTACAGGAATATACATGTGTTTTGCAAAGGTTTTGTAGCTAAAATAAAAGAATAAAGAGTGATGAGTGGGTATTTATCACCCCCCTATACTTAACTTTGCTAGTCCCTTAGCAAACACTTATTTGAAAAAGAAGTGAAAAAGAAAAAGAAAAAGAAAAAGAGGAGAAAATGCATGGATCAAGGTTGATTATTAAAATTGCCTTTATTAAATTGAAATATGGAGCTCGATCAGATCTTTGGATTATTAATATGTCGGAACCTTATTTGGACTTAAGCTTAAAACTTAACAGCCTATAAGTTCCACCAATCTATGGACAAGACTCCTCAATAAACCAGATCAGAACAAGTCTACATACACAAACTCTAATGACCATGAATCTTTCCTTGTACGGTGTAAGTGATATGTAGCTCCCCACCTCAGAAGTAACAAAGAAACAACCTCCCCCAATCTGGTAACTCTAGTGCCTCGGTCTAACAACTCTTTCCTCGAAAAGCGGGGTATTCCCTTCTAAGTTCAAGTGCAACCGGCTCAAGAAGAGGGGGAAGAAGAGAATGGACCATGGCTAGTGTAGCCATGTATCCTTAAGAGCTCTAACCAGTGTAGCTGAGTCTCCCGCTGCAAGCTTCATGAGATGTAACATGTATACCATAAGCTTTTGCTTTATTTGACTATATATACTCCGGTGGGATTTTTAAAATTTCAATCCGACCCACCACTTTTTTGGAGTTCTTTTATTTTTGCACTTTTTTCTTTTTTTTTCATGTGCAACTGTACAACATATCTACATGGTGCAACATATATACAAGGAGTTTTTCCTCTTGAGCCAGTAGACTATCCCTCTTTTGAAGCTTTATTGCAACCCACAACTTCTGTCTTTAGACTTCATCACCACCAGACCAAGTTGAGACGCACTTCCTTCACTAGAAGAAGAAGAGAGGTTCCGCCTAGAAGTACTACCCTCATATGCTACCCCAAGCCAAAGGAAACTGCCTCCTCACCACCTCATCCGTGGAGAGCTATGTGTAAAGTACTGGTGCAAGTTAAGCCATTGTATCTGAGAGTCATGTGTGTGTTGTTAAGTGCTCTACTTAGGCTCATCAAGCTGACATATGCTCATAGCCTAGTGGACTCAAAGAATTAAGTCACCATGGACGTGAAAAGCCTTAACCCTAAGCCCTATAAGGTTCCTCTTATAATTAGGTGGATTAAGATCTTAATCAAGCTCCATTGTCCAATTTAATTCTAGGCTAGTTTAAATGTCAACTATAATCCAGGAAAAACTATACAAGTATATACAAGGATGCTATCTACAAGTGTTTACAAACGTGCAAAATTTTTGAAAAATGTTTGAAAACATGGATGTATGCATGAATGCGAAGTTTTGCAAAATATTTACAAAAATTTACACAAGGTTTTTGCAAACTTTTTGTTTTCAAAACATTTTACAAAAAATTTGTACTATATACATAGATTTTGATATAGAAATCTTTACAAATCCTTTACACAAATCATTTTACAATCGTTTGTACAAAAATAATTCGTATAAATAAATTGGTATGTGCAAGATGAATTTTATGTACACGGGAGAAATTTTTAAATTTTATGGATTTTTAGCCATTTTTATTTATTTACACACTCACACAAAGTACGAGTTATGGCTAAAGTATATATGAAATATATACACACCCCCCTATACTTAGCTCGAACGATGTTCTCAGAGTCAAGAGCGATGAAGAATACATAACTCGTGCTTAGTATATGGAAGTGAAAAGGAAGGCTATATACAAAGACGAATAGAAAATCAAGAGATCCTCGGCTTTCCCCCTATACTTAGGATCAAATAATCCTAAGTATAGCAGGCTGTACACGAAGGGAAAACCGAGTGAAGAATGTACAGGGTCTACCCCCCCTATACTTATGGTAAAATATCCCTAAGTATAGGCAACAAAAACAAGGGTAAAAAGACACGAAGAACAACAACAAATATATACAAGGTGGGAGGACATCACTACCCCTATACTTAAGGTGAAGAATCCTTAAGTATAGGCAACAACAGAAGTGATGAAACAGAACGGACGAACAACCCGGTGTTTCCACCCCCTATACTTAGGATGAGGAATATCCTAAGTATAGCAAAGATAATCCTAAACGAGACCTAGGGTGAAAACAAGAACGGAAGAAAGAAAGATCACACTAAGACAAAACACGTATATACAAAAGAGTACAACGTTGAGGTGCCTCTCAACAAGCGCTAGGTTTTACGCCCCTAGCGGGGCACAAAGGCTAGGACAATGTTGTATCCAGGTTCAGGACGGCATCGGTAAGGCGAATGCCGTACTGTTGTCGCAGTCTCGATATGAGAACAACAACGAACTGCAAAGTGTAAACAAAGACACCCAGGTATGCAATCAGGCGGATGTCTGCTACCGGCCAAGTATGTGGAACTAAATGATCGGGATCCGGTAGCACAAAAGAAATCATCGGCTCAGGATCAGACTGGAGTGGAAGTGTTGAGCCGAAGAAATCAAACGTCGAGAAGGATGGATCAGTCATGGAATCCTCCATGTCGATCAGTGTCTCGAAGAAGTGTGGGCAATAAAGATCAGGAGACTCTTTAAGAAGACTGATATCCGATGAATGAAATAGAAGCGGATCAGATAGATCATCGAATATCTCCATGATGGGCTCATCCTCGCGAGGGTCGTCGAGGTGAGAAAACTCAGAATCAGAAGGATCAGAAGACTCGGTTTCGTGTTCCGCCAGATCGGAAACAATCTCAGAAGGTGAAACCGAGTACTCATCGAGTGTGGCATCCTCCCACAGATAACCCTCGGGGAGAAATGTAAGATCAGAGGTGAACAGTAGAGGATCAGGATCTAGAAGGGCATCTGCGCTGCTGTCAAGCATCCACTCGGTGCACCAAGTTGCATCATCATCGGAAATGTGGCTCTCAGAAATCTGGAAGCAGGAGAAGGTACTGGTCAACACCGCAGAGGCTGGCAAAGTGTCTGCGGTTGATCCTCGCTCTGCGGCTATGCTGGATGCCAACTGGTCCTCAGCAAGTGTATCTGTCTCAACAAAGTGGAGGACAACCGACTCGAATATGGGACAATCTGTGTCTGTACTCTCAAAGTGGTGTCCCATATGGAACTGTGATTGCTGGGCTGAGTCACGATCACTGTCGGTCTCTGAGAAGTATCTCTGTAGAAAAGAAGCTGACTCCTTCGGGACTGGAAACTGAAGTGGCTGAGTCGATGGCTGTAGTAGCGGGGGCTCCTCCGATACCTGGAGTATCAGAAGATCTGATATCCAAGAATCGTCGACGAAGAACTTTGGGCTGACTCGAACTCTAGCTGGAAGACCAATGGGAACTAGAGTAGACTGTGGGTCCTAACCTATGCTATCGTAGTCATCTCCTCTATCAGTGGTGCTGCATCATCTATGTCCTCGGGCTGGTGTGTAGAAGCTATCTCATCATGTAATGTGACACACCGCACTGGTACCGTAATGTCCTCATGTGTTGTCCCGACTACGACATCTCGCGAAGATGATATATGTGAAAGTAGCCTCGAGATGGTATCCAGTAAGTGAATGTCGGAACTGCGGTGTGAATCGCCACATGTAGTAATCACCAGTGCTAGCTGCTCTGCGGTCATCCCCCGCATGGAGATCTCTATCAAGTCTGTCAGTGGAAGTCCGTGGTTTGGAAATCTCCTCAAGAGGTCAAGAAACCTCAGCCATGCCTCATGCAATGGCTCTTGGGGGTCTACTGAAAAGTCGGTAATCAAAGACCGCATCAACTATGCTCTATGCGGGGTATAGTATCTCTGTAGGAACTCTCGGTGTAGATCTCCCCACGTATCGAATGTCCTCCCCAATCGTCTGTGCCATATCATGGCTTTGTCATGAAGTGTGAATGGGAAGGTTCTCCTCATCAGCTCCTCTACAGTGATATCTGAATATCTCTGTGCTCTGCAAAACTCCTCGAATGCGGACAAGTGAAGATAAGGCTCCTCGTACGCCTCTCCTGAAAATGTCGGCAGTCGCGGAATGTAATCCAAATCCAAGACGAATGGACGTAATGTAGAAGCTGACTGAGCTCCCTGTGCTATCTGCTCCTCCATCAACCTGGGATAGGATCTATCTGGTAGTCTCCACTACTCTCTCTGATCACGAACGGAGTGCACTCTCAATTCAGCAACGGCATCGTCCGGGTCTCGCATCTGCTCTATCTGATATCCTCGGACGTCTCACGCAGCATGCCCAAAGTAAATAGAGGGATGGTAGGGAGGGAGCGGGAGGTTGGTCGGAGATCAGACCTCCCTAAAAGCTAGACTGGACTGATGGTCAGAGGATGGAGAAGAAGCCGTAAGAGTCGGCCCGAAGTGAGGGGGATCCATCATCCAGGGGTAAAGGAGAAGAAGAAGACTGAAGGGAGGGTGGGTGGTAGAGATGAATGACAGGAGAAAAAGAAGAAGACAAAAGGGATCTGGAATCACACAAGATGAGAAAGCAAAACCCCCGATTCACCTACGCACACGAGCTGAAGACCGAAAGGGATTGGTCAATTATCTTGTCAATTTTAATTTAGGTGATCATTCAGTCTATCAGAGCGATTACGTGAGCTGAATTGGAATCCAAATTTTTCTCAACCGACTATCCGTACAGAAAGCCGGTAATCAGTCGAGAAAATATCGGATATGGCTCTAGCCTAAGGTGCGGGTCACTCTCTCGCTCATCCAAACTAAATAAGGAGGGGGTTACTCTCCCCAAGACAAAATTTTCAATTCGGTGTCTTTTAGATCAAGTGTGATTAGCAGTTCCGATTTTATTATTTTTCTTTTTAGATATTTTTCAAATAAAAAGAAACGCCAAACGAATTTTTCGGTTCTCCTGGTTATTTTAATCCAAAACAGGGGGAGAAGACGAGAAAGCCGATGCACGAAAAATCAATGATGCATGCACGAGATAGAAGGCGTACCTGACTCCAGCAGTCTACATGTAAAATGATCCGCGCAGAATTTAAAGACTGAAATAAAACTACCTAAATGATGCAGGCAGAAATCCGAGCCCTAAGCAAGCAGTTCTACTCGAAAGAACGATTAGTCAACCACCAACCTCCAATCCAAGAGTCCGGTCTAGGTCCACCCCTACTCTTCTTGACAGGTCGAGTTCAGGAGTAGCGCTTGACAGGGTGGGCTCGCGGCACGTAGGCTCGAAGGTAGTGGATCGACTACTTTATTAATCCTTTTATTATAGGTTCAATTACCGATCTATAGGTACATGCAGAATTATTAGGGTGTTTGGATCCTATTTATTACGTCACAGTCAAGCAAAAATCCTAAGGCTAGGGGCTCAAAACCGTGAGAATCAGAAAGGCAGGAAATAAACGGTAAAAGCCGTGAAAAAGCCGCGAAAAACCGAGGGGTCCCCCGAGCACACCGGTGCTCGGCGAAACAGACCCCGAGAATCTCAAAAGTCTAAGTCATGTCCATGTATTATTACAACAATAGTTCTAATGAGCAGGAAATCAAAACTAATCTATTCTAAGCTAATTCTATCTACACCCTCACTCTGATGTCTCCTCGCGCTCTCCTGCGGCTCCGTACAGAAGGGAGCCACCTCCGATTGCCGCGGTTGCGTTGGCTCCTCGAAAGTCGCCGCCTCGGTCCTCGGGCCCTCGCAAGAAAACAAGAAAAGTGTGATGAGACCAGATTATTGTAAACAAGTCAGAAAACTATATACGAAAAATATATATAAAAACCTATACAGAAAGCCGCAAAAAAGAAAGCCGCGGAAAAATATGACTACTAAGCCGTGCTCCCCAGCAACGGCGCCATTCTGATGACTGAAAAATTCACTCAATCAATCCGGGATAAAAGATAAAATCACTCAAGGGTTGTTGCGACCCGGATCGAGAGAAATAGTTCAATCAACAAGAAAAATGAAGGACAGACCACCAAACAGAGATAAAAACAGATAGTGGCCCTGGCTATTGGATTAGCCTGTTATAGCGACCTGGGTCGGACTCAGGGAGCACATGATGGCCTTCCGGCCTACGAAGTAGTCTAAAATAAAGAAAAATATAAACAAATTATTTTTGGTGGATTTTTAATATTTTTATATTTAATTGGAATTTTTAATTATAAAGAAAACAAGAAAATAACTAAACAAGCAACTTTCAACAATTATTTAATTATCTAAAATGCTCCAAAAATTCCAATAAAAATATTTTTGGATTTTATATGTTTTTTACTGTTTTTGGTGAAAGTTTGATAAATTTCTGATTTTTATAGCATTTTCTAAAAATGAAATAAGGCAAAAATAACTGAAAACTATCCAATCAAGATTCTAAGACCATTTAAAAATACTAAATGGTCTGATCAAGGCCTGAAGGTATTTTTCCTGTGAAGTATGAACAACAAGAAACAATCAAGAAGAAAATTAATTATTTTTTGGATTTTCTAGAATTTATTAGAATTTTTCTAATTTTTCAAGGTTTTTCAATTTTGATAGTTTTTATAAAACCAAAAATGACCAAAATTGGTCAGAAAATTAAAGACATCAAAACACACAAAACCTAATTTTTTTATAATTTTTAAAGAGGTTTTGATATTTTTTTGTGAATTTTAAATCTAGACAGAGACAAAATTAGGAGTTTTTGAATTTTTAAGGACACTAAAAATGGTCAAAAATGTCTCCAAAAATTGGTGAAAATTTTACACAGTGGCAGGAGCCACGTGTCCAATTTTCACTTAATTTTGAGTAATTCTGCTATTTTACTAAAATAAAAAAACCAAACAGTGCACAAGGACCTATCTGCAAGAAAACTTGTTCCCAGGGGCCTATTAATAACACGGCAGAAGAGTTTGGGGCCCAAAGTGTAAAAATCCCAGCCTCCATGTGCCGCGCACGTGGTTCAGACACGGAGGGCTATTTTTGTCATTCCTATTTATAAAAATGTACAGAGTAACACGTCAGAACTACAGGGTAGAAATGCAAAAACACCACTAAAGCACGTGTCGAAGCACGCGGACACTACAGACAAGGACTAAATATCAAATACTGGAAAGTAGAAGGTCCAATGTGCAAAATAGCCAAAATAAAAAGAACTACAGAAAATATTTACAGGTTTTATCTAATAAAAGCAATAAACAGAGGGGCCTAAGAGCAATTTATCCCTATTTATTATCGACAGCTAAGGTGGCGCCACGTATCTGATCTGACGGATGTGAATCGTTGGCGCCTCAACGAAGGAACGCGGGCCGGATCGAACGGCTAAGGAGAGGCCACGTGGTGTATCCAACGACTACAAGGGGCCTGCTCCTCGACGAAGGACTTCGGCGACGATCTGACGGTGGAGGGCTTTCCACGTGGAGGATCGGACGTCTACCGTTTGCTGTGGATAACCCTCGCTGATCTGACGGTCCATATCCTTTCTCCGATGATTGAACGGGTGCTGCTGCTCCTCAAATCAAGGGCTGAGATCGCATCTGGAGCGACGAGGCTAGATGGACGGCTATGGAGGGTCCTGTATGAACTGGCCGCCGACGAACTTCGCGCGACCGATATGCGCTGTAGGAACGTCCTCCGACGCTGCTGAGAAGTGGAGAAGAAGGCCTGTGCCAGTCCGCAGCTGATGAACTGCTCCGATGATGACGGGGAGCTCTGGAGAGCTCCGGCGATGGTGAAGAACTGGAGAGCCTGTGCTCTGATGTTCCGACCTCCAGATGAGGTCGATTTGACCTGCTACATGCACAGGAAGAAAGAGGGGTCGAGGGCAAACTGCCTCGACCTGTTAGCGCACGTGGAGGATGAAAGATGCGTCGGGGCGAAGGTCCTCCGGCGAGCGGCGGCGGAGGAGGACCGAAGTCCCTGCTCCGGGGCGAGTCAGGGTTGGGTGGCTGAATGAAGAAGGTGGAGAGAAGTCTAACGAAGGTGGGTGCGCGGTCGGAATGGTAGATGGGTGGACGAAGACGATGAATTTGGTCGGCGAAGGCGGTGGAGGAATTTGGGGCAAATCCTAAATTAGACTAAACTACAAGTTAAACTACCTACCTGGCGGAGGAGATCGACTATGTTGGAGCTCGAGGAGCTCCGGGGGTCATTGCCTCAAGGGGGCGTCGAGTCCCGAGGCTGGGCGCGCTCGCGGCGGCGCACTGCGGCGAAAACCACTGGATCAGAGGTTTCCCGGCTGCCCGAGCCTCACTTCCACTCCGTCTCGCTCGGCTGTCACTCAGGCGAGGTGGAGGAGTTCCTTGGCGTTGAGGGGGAGGACCAGATATTCAGGAAATGGCTGCCGGAGGCAAGACTATATACTCCTAGGGGTCGGAGAAGACGATGGTCGGGCGAGCAACTCACAACTCGGATCCCTCATACCCACCCCGGGCGTGGATCTAGGATAAACAAGGGTCATACGGAGCCTGGGGTTTAGGGTTTTGGTGATCGGATTAAGTGGCGAATAAATGGGGAAATCGGGTCGGACACACATGATCCGCGGATTGTGGTCCAGGGGGGGAGTTGACCGAGGGGTCAACATCCCCCGTGGACCAATCAAGAGCGGCCACGTCATAAAAGATTTGGAAATTGAATTTAAAATAGCAAATGGCCGAATTAGGAAAAAGTTAACATATAAAAAATGTTTATTTATTTATAAACTATTTTTTGTGATATTTATTTATTTTTTTGAAATAAAAATTAGGTATTTACAATGTAGTATTATATACACAGGTATATACAATATTGTATTTTTTATTTTGATTTTTAATTATTTATTTTTATACACTTTTATTCCAATTATAAATTTTATTTATTTATAGAATAAAATTTGGAATATTTTGGGTTTTTTATTTTATTTTCATTATTTAATTACAAGGGCTAAATAAATAGATATATACAAGTATGTACATGGTATATATACAATGTTTATTTTGATTTTTATTTTCGTTCTTTTTTTTATTTTTGTTTTTTATGATTTTTATTTTATTTATTTACATTATGAAGTACAGAATATGTACAATTTTTATTGGATTTTAATTTATTTATTTCTAGGGATAAATAAATAGGGAAGGGGTTCTATGTACATGGTGATTATAGACAATAGGTGATGACTTTTATTTCTTTTTAATTTTCCCATTTTTATTTTAATTTAATATTTACAAATATGTACAAATAAACACAAACCCATTTTTATTTTTTTAGAGGAAAATATTTTTATTTATTTATAGGTATATATGTACACACATGAGTTTCCTTATCTCTCTCTACTTGGGTTTTTTATGCGGTCAGGCCCATGCTGAGCCCTCCCTTGGGATTAGGTCTCTCAATATTTATTCTAAATATCTCCCTCTTTTTCTTTTGTTTCTTTATTATTTTATTTATGCACGAAAACATGCTAATTATTTATTTTTACACAATGCATGCTGAATGCTAATTATTATTATTTAGAGGAATATACATGTGTTTTGCAAAGGTTTTGTAGCTAAAATAAAAGAATAAAGAGTGATGAATGGGTATTCATCACGCGGGCTACTCCAAACCGTCCCCCAGCGGACCCAGCGTGCAGGTCTCTGCTCCAAGGCGCGCCTCCTCTGCCTTCCGTCGCAGCGTGGCCCGGCAGTGCCGCCCCATTGACCGCGCGACTGATCTCCTACTGCTCCAGGCCGACCTCCTTCGCAGCCCGCGCACGGCTCTCCACCGCCACCGCTTGGGAAGAGAGGAAGGGGCGACGTCCCCTTCCCTTGTGATTTCAAGAATGTTAACCCTAAGGGGTCTAATAGAAAATTGAAAAAAATTACAAGTTAGCCCCTGGTCATTTCTGAGAATTGCAAAGAAGTCCCCGCCTACAAGCAAGTCACGTGCCCAAGACATGCATACTGGGTAATTTATATTTTACATCCAGTAGTTTTATTTCTATGATTTTTCAAACAAAAACTTTGAACAATTCCAATTCAATCCCAGTACTTCCATATTTGAACTTACTTGATCTTTTCATCAAAATAAATATTTTTATAGTTCTAAAAATTCTAAGAAAATTTGTTTATGCTCCTGCTATGTGCCTAAACGTTGTATAAAATTTTCATAGCATTTTGTTGAATTTTAATATATTTAAAAAATCGAAAACAGTAACTTTTTACCTGCCCGAAATTGAACAATTAATAAAAATTCAAAAACTAACCTAAAAATTCGAAATGTGTTTTGTTGTCTTTTCAATTCTATCCAATTTTCATGCATTAACTCTTTATAAAAGTCCAAAAAATTGCGAAAAAATGAAAATTCTTTAAAAATTGTAGAAAATGTTAAAAAATCCAAAAATTCTGATTTCAGTCTCTGATTGTAGATATTTATTTGTAGTTTATATTAAAAATAATTTCCAGGGGTATTGGGCACTTAAAGTATTTTTAAGTTGCATAATTCTATTGGTTGTGCATTATTTTCCTTGTTTTGCACTGTTTGATTTTTATAAAATTACAAGAATATCAGAAAAATATGAAAAAATTATCAAAAATATTTTAAAATATATAAAACACAAAAATTATTTCTCTGGAATTTTCTTAGCATTTTTATTATTCTGGAAAATACAAAAAGAGTGTGGTGTTGTGTATTGTTTATCTTTTGTGCTTGTTTTGAAAATTAAAAAAATATATAAAAAATTAAAAACCATTGAAAATCATTTTCGAAATTTGACTACTTAGTTTTAAAATCGTGCTCCTTGTGTTCATCCTTGGTCGTTATACAAGGTAAAAAGAATAGCGAAAACTGTTTACATTTGCTTTGATTGATTTATCTTTTATTAAGAGGTTTAAAATAAAAATTTTTCTTGATTGACTGTGCTTGGTGATTTGGGTCACAATGACCATTGTTTATTTATGTAATTAACCCGAGTCATCATATGCCTCATCAGTGGGGTTAAAATGCAATTAGCCCTAGTAATATCCCGCTTCGCACGCGCTTTACGCGTGCGATGCTTAAACGATGGCTCTGCTCGTTCTACTGTCAACATGTGACTTGTTCTACTGCCAACATGAGGCAAGCGGATGTTTGTAGGATCAACCAATCTGATGGCTCTGCTCGTTTGATTCTACGGATTGGGTTGTCTCTGGGTTCCGCTGCTTGAAAGGTTGACATCCCTTGGTAAGATTTGATCCAAAGGTTACTATAGATTCTGGACAAAAGATTTGTTCCTCCCCTTTTCACTGTAAGCAAGTGGATGTTCTGGCGGAGGAAGTGCTTCGATGGCTCAAGACAGCGACAAGTTTTCTCAAACAGCAGGGGAGAATCTCCAATACGGTCGATGATGACTCTCGTTCCCAAATCGTTCGATACCAAAATAAGAATTCAATGTTCAGTACCTCGAGCAGATCTTCATGTAAACAATTAGACCTCCAGAGATGGAAAAAATCACTATCGGGGTTCTCAATCTCAAGTCCGCTTCAGGTTGAGAGGTTCTCGATTCAAGTGCTCCTCGATCTCCAACTTGGATTTCGTATGCAGGTGCTTCAAAGTTCTAGTGGACCTGTGAATGATACATACCTCAAAGACGAGGCAGGGATACGATGGATGTGTAGGTCGCCTATGGGAGACGCTCGGAAGAGCTCCACGGATTATCACCTCGACTCTCGGCGTAGGAGGAGGATTGCACGCGGTGGAAGTGGAGCTCCACGCTGGAACATGTGACCTCGTCGGATCCCTCTTTATTCCTCGCTCGATGGTGGAACTGGAAGCTGTCACCCTCATGACCTCGGAGCTTGGGAGGAAGGCGGATGCAAATGGTGGATACCCCGAGTTTGCAGGGGTTCGAGGTCTTTTATAGAGGAGAAGGATGCGTGACGGTGACAGGATTGAGGGAGGTCGGAGGAACGACCGGCCAACAACTGGTCATTGGAATGGTTGGTGGTGGCTGACGGTAAGGACAGAAGGAGATGGGCAGTCATCCGGGAAGGAGAAAAGCGGAAGACGAAAGGCGTGCGGGAGAAGAAAAAGGGGGTGGAAAGGAGAAAATTGAAATAATAAAATAAAAAAATTAATAATTAATTACTATTAATTAATAAATAATTAAATATTTTGTAAATAATAAATTAATAAATATATAATTAAATATATAATTAAGTGCTTAATTAAGAGATTAATAAAATAAATAAATAAAATATATAAATAGTAATTATTTAAATAAAAACATATAAAAATCAATAAATTAAGTAAATAAATTTTATTTATTTAAATTAAATAATAAAATATTAATAAATTGTATAAATATAATGTATAATATATATTAAATAATAATAATTTACGATACATTGTACAATATACCAAATATGGATCTGAAAACCGTGTTTTTTGTATTAACTCTGAGTTTAGCGAAATCGATGTCATTTTGTAGATAATTTAATAATATCAATTTAAAAATCGAGTTTTCCCAATTCAGAGTCCGTACGACCAAGTTATAAGGTCTGGAAAATTTAGGTAGCGGCTTCGTGAATTCGAATTTCATTGGTATTTTAACTTATTTTTATTTTTATATTTATATATATATATATTTAGAATATTTTAGGAAAATAAATTAAGTTAATCATATTTAAGGTTATTTAATTAAAAATATGAGAAGAATCTATATATAGTACAAGTATAGAGCGGGGCCCAAACGTCAAAACTCGCCGATTTTATTCGAATATTTTTCGAATTTTTTAGTAAATAGTATTAGTATAAAACGAATTTTAAAAGTGAGTTTGGTCTGTTTGAAGTTTTTTATAAATAGTTATGAACATCAGAAGTCGGTTCTTGCGATTTTTATGGTTCCTTACAGTTAATTATTTTTATGTTGAACCATTTTTCTAATGTTATTATAAATAATATATATTTTTGTGATAAAACTTTTGCAAAAGAAGTGATTGATTTGGAGTTATCTAAGTGGTAAATAAAATAAGTGAAGTATTTACAATATGAAAAAATGATAAATTATATTTTTTTGCTCTTGATTTTCTTGATATTTTTATATGTTAGGATCCTTGTCTCCTCTAACATATTTATTTTGTCGATCAAGTCATAATTGACTTGGTCTCGGGGTTAGGAGCAATCTGTATTTATTTTATATCTACAACCTTATTTTCTTTTATTTTTCGTTTTATCTTTATTCTTTTATTTGGTAAAATAAGTGTTAAATATATAATGTTAATATTTGTGGTTAGAATGATAATTAATTGTCATTAGTGATTATTTACATGTATTTTACCAAAGATTTTTGCCAAAATGAAAGAATAAAAGCGATGAATCACATATTCATCAAGTACCTACCTGAACCAAAGTCTTGAAGATTTAAGATGAATGTAGATGCGATGAGTGTCATCGTTCTACTATCTATACTCAAGTCATTCGTGAAGCTTCATAATATTCATATTGTATGAGTTTAATGAAGCATGTATAAATGTTGAAATATTCTTATATTGAAATATTTTGATGTTAACATAAGAGATCCTTTATCTTAAGCAATGGTTGTTTATCGATGAATGAAGCATAGTGGAAGCATAGGTCTGACCCATGTGAGAAGGAAAGTCAAAGATTTGATTATACTTCCATATGACATTTAAAGTTTTGGATGAATGTCGATACTCCAATAAGCCGATGTACTGATAGTGTGACTATCTGGACTATCCAAGCTCCTTAGAGAAGGATTCCGATAGTGCATCAGAATAATCTATATATGATCATTGAGATTGATTTTCTTATTCGATAAGATCAAAGTCTAATAATTGTATCTCATTCTTCTAATAATACATGCAATTGTTGCATCTATATGTAGAAGATTAGAAAATTTTATCTTATGGTTTAATAGTCATTCACATAGACATTGATGCAATTGTTGCAACAATCTCTGTTGGATGGATAGACTATATTTTCAGTGAGAGAGCCCTTAGTCTTAGAGAATGTCTCGATGAACTAGATGTTAGAATACATTCATTATTTATTTCTAAATGTTGGAAATGAATATGTATTATGGAATAGACCTATCATAAAGAGTTATCCCGCCTCTGCTTTGGTACCTCTCCCTATTGGTTGGTCTTGCCACTTCAACCAGACTTTCGAATATTGTTGCTGATCTGGCCTTAGCTCTTTTCCTCGCTCTCTTCCTTTGGAGTATAGAAGTTGGGAAATGTCAGTTAATAATCTAACATCTAGTGGACTCTACTTAATTATAATATTAATGAGTAGTTCATTAATATTTCTATATATTGAAAATTAACCTTAAAGAACAATAGGAGGATGAAGATCATTTGACAACGATCTAGCTTCAAGCCTTGGACATATATTTGTTGATGAGATCAATAAACTGGTAAGAGATGAAGCATTAGACTATATGAAATTTCAAATTTTACATACTTGTGAATATTGTATTCAAAGTTGAAAATGTCCAATGCACCTTTCTCGAAGAATGGTGTTAGATGCTAAGGTATTCAAGATCTCATACGTATTGATGTATGCGAATCATCTGTATCATAATAAACATTAATGATATATGATATCAATTAATGATTCTTGTGATATGAGATTTATTTCCTTCATATTAGAAACTTTTGAAATGTTCCATTGATTTCACAATTTGGTTTAGAACCAAAGTTTGAAGGAAGATGAAATGAATTTGATGTAATTTAGGTAGCCCATACCTATTAGATGAATTCAAGGAATACCTTATGGAGATATGAATATTATTCCTATCTCGCTACTCCCAATACACCTAAAGTCAATAGAGTTGTAGAGAGATGCAATTGGATCATGTGTGACATGATTTGATCAATGATTAATCTTAGCATAATTATCTCTTAGTTTCTACGTATATATAAGTAGTAGAGACTACACTATATTTCATAAATAAAATTCCATGTGGATCAAACCCATAAACCCTCATAAGCTATGGTTTGGAACCTAGCCTAGTGTTAGACACTTGAGGATTTAGGGTTGCTTGGTGCATAACTTTGTCATGGATGCAAGTAAGTTGGAATCTAGCACAAGAGAGTACTACTTCATTAGGAAAATAAAAGGATGGTATTGAAAACCTACTTTATGATCATGAGATTCTTAAAAGATTTCATCTCTAAGGATATGATTTTTAGATGATGAGACTCTTGAGAATAATGACGAAAATGAAGTAAAGGAACTCATTGAATCTTGAGAAGATAATGATACTCCTGAAATGAGAAACTAAAAGGACATTTAAAGATGAAACATTCATACCTCTTCAAAAATTTAGCAACGATTAGAAGAAAATGACAACAATAATCGTTATTATATAATTCGTTGCGAGGAATATAGCAACGAATACCATTATTCGTTGTGAATTTAAAGAAGTAACCAATGAATAATATTCATTGTTATATATTTAATTACATAAGAAACTGCAACGAATATTAAATTATTCGTTATCTTAGATCACTTTTTTAGTGAATTAATATACCATCTATCTTCTACTAAATGATGAACACATCCGTCTTCGGGAAAAGAGAGAAAGATGTTTTTACCATCTTATAAATGTAAAATTTTGATGGTGTCTTGATTTCCAAAACAAAATATTACGGTCAATGACAATTTAAACTTGAATAAACTTGGTTCTTTAAAAAGATACTCGAAATAAAAAAAATTAGAGAGCCACAATAAGCATGAGTGCAACCCACCATCTAACTCCTTCCACATTCCAATATTTAAGTTTCAGCATCTAAAGATGCAAACTATTCTAAAGTTGGAATTTTTCGGTGGTCTAATTAGGCTGAGGACTAACGATAAAACTATAGTACAACCACATGCTCCTAACTCCTAAGTACGTGCACTACGAGAACATACAATATGATGTGAACAATGCTCCTAACGTTATAGTTTACTGATCTATTTTTTTTAGGTCGTTTAGAAGAACACCGGTGTTCTATCGTAGTGTGAATATTCTCCAAGCACAAGTAGTATATACTCCATGCTGATTTTTTTCCCAAGATTATATATTACATAGTGTGAATATCCATTTATGCATGAGCATTTAAGAAGGTTTTTTTAACTAATAAGTTCGATATTGTGCCGCTCGGAAACCGCTATCAATAAGATGGTAAAAGTGTGAAATCTATGAATAGTATTTGTCAAGAGGGATACTGACGGATGAATGGAGAATATCATACTTTAGTATTTTAGTAGACATTAATGCTATGTTTTGGGTTCAATAGGGTTGCCCTTGCCTTTATTTTTAATGTTTTTTTATTTTTTTCAAAAATATCATCATGTATATTCATCTACATATCCCTCCTATCTGACATTTCAATTTCGTCAGAAACAGAGACTCATATATCATCCATCTTGAACATATCGACTAATCAATATTTAGACCGTTAAAAACTTATTGATTTGGATGGATGGAATATCAGTCTCTGATTCTGATGAAATTCGAATAACATATTGGAGAGATATATAGATAAATATACGCGGTACTATTTTTCAAAAAAATAAATATTACTGAAAAATAGGGATTATGCTAGTCATGTTTGCTACATTTTTTTATTATTACGGAAAAAAAAGGTAATCGACATGGACAACATATATTCCTTATTATCCATCTATCCGAAATGGCAAGAAAATATATATGACGTATTGTATAGTACTTACACTATAATACATGCAATAGATGGAGACCACGGTAAATGGGGAGTAAGTATTCAATTGTTATCATTTGTTTTGAATATTTATCTTTATTTTATAACGTTGCCATTACTGATCGAATCTTTCATCCATCCCAGGATATACGATGGATATAAATCAAACTTTTCATTATCCATCATTATCTATATTCGTAAAAAAGATTATATATATAATAATAATCAATATATGCATGACCTTAAATATATATATATATATATATATATATATATAATTTCATACATATCCATGGTACTTATTCTTGTTGTATTAACAAAAGAATCATACGAAAGGAAGTAATTTAACAAGTAACTCGTTCCTTAAGAACCGTCAATTATGTTATTCTCTATCACAAAATAAATCGTTTGTTATTATAAATATTGAACGATGTCTCGTACAAAGACATTGCGTGCACACACATATAATGAACTGATTGAATAATAATTTGTAGAGTAAATCATATGATTGAATAATCAACGAATCAAAATAAAAAATAAATAAAGTATGCTAGCATCAATTTAGGAGGATTAATACGGACATCTTCTTCCAAATTGTGTGCCCTCTTCGTGCGTAGCCTCGAGCGCTACCTCCCCCCCTCACCATGCGTCATTGCCCTCCGACCCCCATCCCGTGCACCATCACCTTCCACCTCATCGCACGTGGCCTTGAACGTTGCGCCCTCGAGCATTGTCGCTTCTGACATCCTCCCCCTCTCTGTGCGCCGTCGCCCTCCCCATCCCCGTGCGCGGCCTCTAGTATCGACGTCCTTCCCCTCCTTGTGCACGGCTTCAAGCACCATTGTGCTCCCCTGTGAGTAGCCTCGAGTACTCCCCCCCCCCCCCCCACACACACACACACGTGTCACGCCCTCGAGCATTGACATAACCAACGCCATTAGTTTTGGGATGATAAAACCCTAAGAAGGAAGCTTGCAAATAAGAATGCGAAAATAAAATGTGGGTTGTCACCTTCTATTTTCTGAATGGGACAAGATGATTAAAATGGATTTTCAACAATTTAAAAAATAAGATAAAAATTTTTTATTAGGATCCATTAAATTAATTACATACGGATGGGATGGTGAGATGTCCATACCTTATTAGAAACAAATCTTACATCACATTACTATCATCTTGCAGCAATAGCCCTATCGAATAAAGATGAGATGTATTATGTCCCCCATCTCACACTCATCACGCTCATCTATTAGCTAGAATCAAGGTCCTTATACTATATAAAAATGGTCACACGATTGATGCTCAATCCAGACGGTTCCAACTTAAGGTCCGTGTCTTGTCTTCTAATTTGATCAATCCTCCAATCGAGACGAAGTTCATGCTTCTCACGACTCCATCAACCTTTCTCTTTGGTCAACAATCAACTATCCTCAGCATCTTCTTCTATGCAGCCTTGATTATCTACTCGATTCGCGTTTTGTAAGGTCTTTGCTTGATTGCATGGCAAATACGATCACGACAACTTTGGCAAACGTAACCGGAGAGCAATGACTACTAGATCTATCTTATGCCCGATACGTCATTTATGAATATTATTAATTTATTAGAGCCTTGTCAGTTCATGCGTTGATCATAAGACTCATCACCATGATGTGGGGGCACCTTAGAAGCACGAGATACGATTGTTTCAAGTTGCGTACAAAGGACAAAAATGGTTTAATACAGAGTTTATTTTTATTTTTGTATTTTAGAAGGATGTCATCGTATCTTTTGATGTAGAGGAACACATATACATTAAGATATCACCGATGGCGGAGCTAGCGACTCAGCCATTCACTACAAGAAAAGTGACCTAAGGCAACGGATAATTGAATATTCGTTGCCGTATCTTCCGTAGTTAAATATATAATAACGAATATTATTCATTGCTTTCTTCTTTAAATTTGCAATGAATAATGGTATCCGTTGCTATATTCCTCGCAACGAATCATATAACAACAATTATTCGTTGTCATTTTCTTATAATCGTTTCTAAATTTGGCATAGACTAGTGTGAATTTTAACGAATAATTCAACGAAAAAATCATCGTTATATGGACCTTTAACAAAGATTATGATATTCGTTGCTAATTACAAGTACAAAAGATGATTTGCCAATTAATAATATTCATTGTTATATCTTTAACATCGGAAGATATGACAATGAATATTCAAATTATTTGTTGTCTTAGATCCAATTTCTTATTGGGATTTCCCTTAATTGTAGCACCTACAAGTCTTGAGTCATAGGAATAGCTGCGAGATCAGTATCACACGCCCATGTGGTTCAACTGTCACATGACGAAGTTCTAGAGGATTTCTCCTAGGCATACAAACAACCAAGGATGGGATTTACCGCATGAACATGACAGACAAAAAATTCTCAAATATGATATTCATTCAGATTTGGCTCGCTAAAATTCGATTTAGATTCGGTTTGAAAAAATGAACCGAACTGAACACAGGTTTAGGCTCAATTAAATAAAGGAATCAAACCTAAAAATTGTAGGTTCAGTCAGATTCAACTCATTAAAAGTTAGATATACAACTATTTACAAATCCTTATATGGATAAGTGAACCTTATTTCCAGATATGTTGGTTTTGTCCTGAGATACGTTCACTTTGTCTAGAGATAAGTGAATATTTGTGGGATAAGTATACTTTATATCAGTATAAACTATCTCGAAATAAATGGTCACATCATGGTTACAATATTCATTATTTACATGTCTAGTATTTTTCTCTTCTTTATCCCTCAAATCAACAGAACAAGAATAAACATTATTTATCCTTTATCTCCACCTTATTCCTTATCCATCACTCGAACAAATATAAAAATATATTATAATAACGTTATAGAGAAGAATCTTTATTGATGTATTTTTTTCAAAAGATGAAGAAGAGCTAGATAGAAAAAAATGAATGAATATTTATTCCAAATACATATATTTAAATTTCTTTTCATTTCACTCCCTCTCACTAGAAAATTCTAAAGTTCCACATTCTCTTAGATTAGATTCGATTAAATAGAGATTCGATTTTGTTTCATTCGAAAATAAAAGAACCAAACCAAAACACAAGTTCAGGCTCGATTAAATAAATGAACCGAAACTAAAAGTTGTAGGTTTGCTTAGGTTCGATTTGTTTATATCCCTATGCATGAAGGTACGAAGGTTATGAATCTCCATTTCATCACCTTAATTCTTTTATTTTGGCCTTAAATCCCTCGATAAATGCATGTGTAAATCATTAATTTGTAAAAATAAACATTCAGTAATTCACAACTACTCTTGTATAAAAGATTGTCCAAAATGATGCATTTGTGCCAAAAATAAAAGAATAAAGATAAGAAAAGAAAAAGAATGAGGTGTTGAAGACACTGAATGACCCAAGCCTCTGAGACACAATCATCATGATGACTTGATCGATAAGGGATAAAGTAGAGGAAGATAGGTGATCAACCGATAATCCGAGGGGTGGTCGTGTGCGCTCATAAGGCGAGCTGCACAATCGATGAAGTGATGGCTCAAAAGGACCTTGATTAAATCAAAAATCAACCCAAAATGTAAAATATGCATGCAATGAAATATGGAATAGGTCAAAATTTATTATAACTTAGATAAAAATAGGTTACAAGTATTCCGAGAGCTACGGGGATAGGAAAACAATTATTATTTATAAAGAATAATCAATTATTTTTTGTGTATTTTTGGGTTTTTAATTTTTTTATGGATTTTTAATTATATTTTATTTTTATGAATTTTTTATTTTATATTATTTTTTTTAAAATTTATGTATATATTTTCATATTTTTCTGATTTTTAATTCCTTCTTCTTTTTCTAATACAGAATAAGTGTGTATATATGTAATATGTGTAATATAAATGATATATTGTACATATAATATATAATCAGAAAATACAAAAAAACAAATATTTTTATTTGTTTAAAGCTTTTAAATATATATTTATAATAATTAATAATAACATAAACTATATATAACTATATATCTGTGCACAAGTGTAATATAGGGTATTCTAATTATATATAAAGTTAAAAATTACAAAATAATCCCAAATATTCTTCAAATTTTATGAAATTTTGGGTAAATGTTTCTATTTTTTATCTATTTTAAAGTCTAAAATATACAAAATCAAAGACTTAATAAATATATTAGATTATCTTGGGATTTAAGAATATAAAATAAGTCCAAAATTTCCTAACATTAATTTTAATATATAGTAATTTGTATATATAAAATTATGAGATAATAAACTAATATTTTTATAATACTAAAAATATTTTCCAATTTTTTAAGGGTTAGAGATGGTTTTCAATTTTTCATATTTTTTTGTTATTTTTTGTGATTTTTGGACTATAATTATATTATATAATAATATCTTATATCTATTTTTGGAATTAAAAAAATATATATTTTTTATTTTTATCTTGAAGCATGGAATATATAAAACCAAAATATTTTTAATAAATTGAAAATGTAATGTAATGATAAATAAAAAATATAATATGAATAAGCATCATTCAAGGAACAATTGATGACGCGAAAATCGACGCGACTAAGGTAGAAAATGAATCACAATGTCGTTGTCCTTAATCGATCAATTCGGTCAACGAGAAAAAATGATAAAACCACTCAGAAAATCAAGAAATTCAATGTAAGCGGTCTTCGCTATTCTTTTTACCTGGTATAGCGATCCAGGGTCGAACACAAGGAGCACGATTGAAAAATTAAGTAGTCAAATTTCAGAGAAGCTAATTTTTAGTGGTTCTTGATTTTTTATAATTTTTTTAGAATTTTTAATATGTGAAGGAAATGAGAAAAGCAAGACAAAGCACACTTGGGCAATTTATTTAAAGCATCAAAAATCAAGCAAAAATTCAAGAAAAATTGTTTTTATGCTTTTTGGGTTTTTAAATGTTTTTGGTGAATTTTTGATATTTTTCTAATGGGTAGATTATTTTCTAAAAATCAAACAGTGCTAAAAATAAAAGGTACTGTCCAGCAAGGCTTAAGACCCAAAAATAAAATACTTAAGGATCTTAAAAAGCCCTGGAGGTAATTTTCCTGTAATCTAGGAAGAATAAGGAAAATTTAGACACCTTAATTATTGTTTTTGGATTTTTAGATTATTTAATATGATTTTTATGAGTTTTTAGGTGTTTTTAGATTATATTTTTTTGGGGTTTTTGAATCCAAACAGTAGCAAAAATATGGGTTTTTGAATTTTTAAAAATAGCAAATGAAATCAAAAATGTCCTCAAAAATTCACAAAAATTCTACACCATGGCAGGAGCCATGTGTCAAATTTTCATCGAATTTGGAGGTGATTTGATATTTTATTCAAAAACAAAGGAGGGGCACTGTGCACAGGGACCAAAGTGCAAATACCCAAAAGTTCTGGGGGGTCTGGTGCAAAATACCCAAGAAATCACGCGCGAGGCGCGTGTCTGGGGCACTCAGGGACCCAAATGTAAGAAAAATAAGTTCCGAGGGCTTATTGGTAACAAGTACCAAAAGTCCAGGGGCTTATCTTGCAAAATACCCAAAATAAAACGCACATGTGGAAATAAATCACGCACAGGGGCATAAATGCAAATAAGTAAAAATTTTTATTCAATCCGTAACATCCAGAACAACAGGGCTTATTTTGCAAATAACCCAATAAAGTTCACGTGACGAAGCACGTGGTCCACGTAGACAGGGGTATAAGTGCAAATAAAGTAAGTACGAGGTCCTTAGTGCAAATATCTCAGAAAATAAACAACTTAATTTAAAAATTACAGGACTAAAATGAAATAAGACAAACAGAGGGGCCTAAGATGAATTTACCCCTTTATTACGATCCAAGGGCGGAGCGGGCGCCACGTGGCTGGATGGACGGCTGGTAACGAGTGGCGCTCCAACGCTGAAGCCCTCGCAGCGATCGAACGGTCCAGGCGCTGCCACGTTGCAGATCGAACGGTGGACGGGAGGAATGGCTGAGCTGCGCTGGATCGACGGTGGAGATCGAACCTCAAATGGATCTGACGGTGACTGCTCCTCCGAGAATGGATGGCCGAGATGAAAACTGGAGGTCGAGGCTGATCGGACGGCGGCTGAAGATCCTGGAAGAACAAGTCGCCGGCGACTTTCGCCGGGCTCGTGCGTGCGCTAGGATCCTCTGGAGAGCCTTCTGGAGGTCGGAGAAGAATCGCGGAAGGCTCCCGCGTCTGCTGGTGGTCTCCGACGAGCGCACCGAGCTCCGAGGAGCTCGGTCGAAGGCGGCGGAGCCGGGTCTCCTGGCTGGATGGCGAAGGGTCTCAGATGACCCTTGTCTTGACCTGAAAAGCAAACCAGAAGACTCACAGGTCGAGGGCAAATTGCCTCGACCCGGTTAGGCGGCGTGAAGGTGCATGGTGCGTCGGAATGGAGAGCTCCGGCGAAGGTGGTCGGCGGAGGAGCTCGATTCCCAGATCCTGTGCGATCTGGGTTGGGTGAATGGGTGAAGAAGATGCGGAGAGGTCTGGCGAAGATGATGGTCGGGTCGGAATGGAAGATGGGGTATCGGAGGTGGCTGGCGACGGCGGCGGAGCTACGCGAACAGTAAACTAAAAATCGAAAGCTACGCTATTCTACGGCCTAAGGAATCTACCTAGGTGGAGCGGAAGACTGTGCTGGAGCTTGGCTAGCTCCCGGTCGTAGCCTCGAAGGGCGTCAAGGCCTGAGGCTCGAGCTCCTGCAAGCGGCGGAGCAACGGCGGCGCGAAGCTGCCGGATCGATGGTCGGGGCACCCTCTCCTCACTGCAACAGGGGCAAACGCGAGCTGTCACCTCGATGATCACCCTGGAGGTCACGGGAATGAGAATGGCGAGCCAAAGATGAGGCGCGGAGGCGGCGGAGGTCGGGATATATATGGAGACAGGGCCGATTAGGGTTGAGTGGATGCAGCGATGGAAGGCGTGGATTTCATGGCGAAAGATCTGGCGGGGAAGACGGATGATCGGCGAAGAATCCGGGCATGGGGTTTGCGTGGGAGACAGGCTGGAGACGCGTGGAAAAATCGGCGAAGGCGGGGCGGCGCACATCTTCCAGAAAAGGAAAGAGTCCACGGGGGAGTTGACCGGGGTCAACAATCCCCCGTGGACCAATCAGGGGCTGCCACGTTATTATTTTTTTTGTTTATTTAATTTAAGGTAGAAAAAGGCCGAATTAAGAAAAACTCAAAACATGAAATATTTTTCTTTTATTTTTTTTCTATTTTTTGGTGATTTTTAATTAATTTTTGGAAATAAAAATAGGGTAGCTATATATATAGGTATATGTACACTATATAGATTTTAATTTTTGATTTTTTTATTTGTTATTTTTATGTATTTTTATGCCCATTTGATATTTTATTTATTTACATCATAAAATAAAGAACAAAATGGTATTTTTATTTTATTTTAATTATTTATATTCATAGGTTAAATAAATAGTTATATACATTTATATACATGGTATATACACTGTATTTTTGTATTTTTAATTTTTGTTGTTTTTATTTGATTTTTGTTGTGTTTCTTTTTATTTATTTTATTTACAAAATATGCCTTAGAATATTCACAAAAAGTTTTGAAAATAAATACATTTATTTATAGGATTAAATAGATAAAGGATGATGGTCTATACACATGGTGAAAGAGCATTTTTGAATTTTTGATTTTTAAATTTTTATTTTGTTTTTAATAGTTTCTAAATATACACAAAATATGTACAAGCATATTTTTGGGTGAGGAAAATATAATTTTATTTATTTACAGAAGTATATACACATGAGCTCCTATCTCCCTCTACTTTGTCTTTTATGCGGTCAGGCCCATGCTGAGCCCTCCCTTGGGTCAAGTTGCTCAATATTTATTCTAAATATTTCCCTCTTTTTCTTTTTACTCTTTATTCTTTTATTTTTGCACAAAAACATGCTAATTACAGGTTTTTACACAATGCATGCTTTTGGTAATTATTTGTATTTACACATATCTACATGTATTTGCAAAGGTTTTTGTAGCTAAAATATAAGAATAAAGAGTGATGAATGGGTATTCATCACCCCCCTATGCTTAACTTTGCTAGTCCCTTAGCAAACACTTATTTGAAAAAGAAGTGAAAAAGAAAGAAAAAGAAAAAGAAAAAGAGGATGTACATGGATCAAGGTTGATTTATTAAACTTTCCTTCATTAAATTGAAATATGGAGCTCGATCAGATCTTTGGATTATTAATGTGTCGGAACCTTACTTAGACTTAAGCTTGAAACTCAACAGTCTCCAAGTTCCACCAATCTATGGGCAAGACTCCTCAATAAACCAGATCAGAACAAGTCTACATACACAAACTCTAACGACCATGAATCTTTCCATGCGGTGTAAGTGATATGTGGCTCCCCACCTCAGAAGTAACAAAGAAACAACCTCCCTCAACCTGGTAACTCTAATGCCTCGGTCTAGCAACTCTTTCCTCGAGAAGCAGGGTATTCCCTTCTAAGTTCAAGTGCAACCGGCTCAAGAAGAGGGGGTAGAAGTATAGAGTTTTGGAAGCTTAGCCAGTGTAGCTAAGTCTCCCGCTGCAAGCTTCATGAGATGTAACATTGATACCATAAGCTTTTGCTTTATTTGACTCTGTACACTCCGGTGGGGTTATTAAATTTTCAATCCGACCCACCACTTTTTTGGAGTTCTTTTTGCATTTTTGCATTTTTTTTTCAAGAACTTCTGTACAACGTATCTACATGGTGCAGCATATAAGAAATTTTCCCCTTGAGCCAGTAGACTATCCCTCTTTTGAAGCTTTATTGCAACCCACGGCTTCTGTCTTTAGCTTTCAACACCACTAGACCAAGTTGAGGTGCACTTCCTTCACTATAAGAAGAAGAGAGGTTCCGCCTAAAAGTACTACCCTCATATGCTACCCCAAGCCAAAGGAAACTGCCTCCTCACCACCTCATCCATGGAGAGCCATGTGTAAGTGCAGGTGCAAGTCAAGCCATTGTCTCTAAGAGTCATGCGTGTGTTGTTAAGTGCTCTACTTAGGCTCATCAAGATGACATATGCTTATAGCCTAGTGGACTCAAAGAATTAAGTCCTTATGGACCTGAAAAGCCTTAACCCTAAGTCCTATAAGGTTCCTCTTAAAGTTAAGTGGATTAAGATCTTATTCAAGCTCCATTTCTCAATTTAATTCCAGGCTTAGTTTAAATGTCAATTCTCATCCAAGAAAAACTCTATACATATATTTACACAAGATGCTATTTACAAATATTTTACAATAATGCAAAATTTTTGAAAAATGTTTTGAAATCACGGATGATGATGCATGAAGTGCAAGTTTTGCAAAAAGATATTTACACACATTTACACAAGATTTTTGCAAACTTTTGATTTTCAAAACATTTTGGAAAAATTTTGTACTATATACATAATTTTGATACAAAAATATTTACACAAGCTTTACACAAAAGATTTTTGAAATCATTTTTACAAAAATACTTTATACCCTAGCTATGTATGTGCAAGGATAGAAGAGGTTTATGTACATGAATAATTTTTAAATTTTTGTGATTTTTAGCCATTTTATTTATTAACATACTCACACAAAGTACGAGTTATGGCTAAAGTATATATGAAATATATACACACCCCCCCTATACTTAGCTCGAACGATGTCCTCAGAGTGATCAAGAGCGATGAAGAAGACATAACTCGTGCTTAGTAAAAGGGAAGTGAAAAGGAATGGCTAAGTACAGAAACGAATAAATGAATAGAATAAGAGGAACTCGGTGGTCTCCCCCTATACTTAGGATTAACTAATCCTAAGTATAGCAAGCTGTACATGAAGGGAAAGCCGAGTGAAGAAGATACAGAATCTGCCCCCCCTATACTTAGGGTAAAATATCCCTAAGTATAGGCAGCAAAAACAGGAGCAGAAAGAATGAAAAGAATACTCGCAGGTCCGACATTCCCCCCTATGCTTAGGGTAAAGTACACCCTAAGTATAGCATAATCACAGGATGAGAAAAGGGATGTGGGACTAAAGAATAGAATGATATGGACAACTGGATCTATACAGACGGAAGAACAGTGAGAATCAGGCGTGAGATGCAAAAGATGTGAGTCAAGAGACCACATCTCACGCAAAATGAATAGCGGCAATAATAACGTCCCGCGGCTCATGATCTAGAAATGGCTTGAGCCGCTGGCCGTTCACTCGAAAGGTATTCTCAGAAGATAACTCAGATATATCAATGCTACCGTTATCGTGTACCTTTCTGACCAAGTAAGGTCCCTTCCATTTGCTCTGTAGCTTTCCTGGAAATAATCTGAGCCTCGCATCAAACAACCATACTTTCTGTCCAATCTCAAAATACTTGTGGCTGATATGAGAATCATGCCACTCCTTCACTTTCTCCTTATAATGTAGGCTGTTTGAGAAAGCTGTATCTCTAAGTTCTTCCAAGGCGGCTAGCTCTGCCCTCCTCTGGTCTCCTATACCATCTGGATCCATAAGAATATCTGTGACTGCCCAAAGTGACTTGTGCCTCAGCTCAACAGGTAGATGGCACGGCTTGCCATAAACGAGGCGAAAGGGAGATGTGCCCAATGGAGTTTTGAAAGATGTCCGATATGCCCATAAGACCGAGTCCAAAAGCTGTGACCAATTCTTTCGGTCAGGGCGGACGACTTTCTGCAAAATATTCTTGATCTCCCTATTCGACACCTCAGCTAGACCATTCGTCTGTGGATGGTAAGGTGTGGCAACACGATGGTCTATACTGAACTCGCTAGCAAGGGCCTTCACCTGGTCGTTGACGAAATGAGACCCCCCATCAGAAATCAGAACTCGTGGAACCCCGAACCGCATGATGATGTGCTTCTTCAAAAATCTGCAAACTGTCTTTGCATCAGCGGCTCGGGCGGGGATAGCCTCAACCCAACGACTAACGTAATCTACGGCCAACAGAATGTACTCGAATCCCTGACTCTTAGGGAATGGACCCATGAAATCGATGCCCCATGCGTCAAAAACCTCACAGAAGTGAATGGGCTGCATCGACATCATATCACGTTGTCCACAAGTGCCCATCCTCTGACAGTCAGTACACCTCTTCACGAACTCATCAGAGTCCTTGAAGAGTGTAGGCCACCACAAGCCGGATTGGAGCACTTTCTGTGCCGTTCTCCTCCCAGAATGATGTCCTCCTGCCTCAAGCTTGTGGCAGTAAGTGAGGACACTATGATGCTCCTCCTGAGGAATACACCGACGCCAGATGCTATCCCCTCCTTCGTGGTAAAGGATGGGATCCTCCCAGTGGTAGGACTTGGCCTTCGCAAGGAAGGTCTCAAGCCTCTGCCTGGGCCAATCTTGTGGGACTTTCCCAGCAACGAGAAAGTTCACGATATCGGCATACCACGGGAGTGAGGTGATAGCAAGGATCGCCTCATCTGGGAAGGTATCATGAATGGGATCAATCTGCTCAGAATCCTCAGGCTGCTCTAATCAGGAGAGATGATCCGCCACCACATTCTTAACTCCAGGCTTATCCTTGATCTCAATGTCGAACTCCTGGAGTAGAAGGATCCATCTAGTAAGTCTGGCCTTGGCATCCTTCTTTGACATGAGGTACCTGATGGCGGTGTGGTCAGTATACAAAGTCACTCTAGATCCAATGATATACGATCTGAACTTATCTAGGGCAAACACTACTGCTAGCATCTCCTTCTCTGTGACCGTATAATTCCGCTGGGCAGAATCCAATGTGCGGCTAGCATAGTGTATGGCAAATGGAACTCCGTCCCTCCTCTGTCCTAGCACGGCCCCTATGGCAAAATCAGAGGCGTCCGTCATGATCTCGAATGGGAGAGACCAATCGGGTGGCTGAAGGACAGGAGCCTCAATAACACACTGCTGGAGAGTCTCAAAGGACGAAAGACACTTGTCATCGACAAGGAACTCGGTGTCTTTCGTCAAGAGGTCAGTCAACGGTCGGGCAATCTTGCTGAAATCATGAATGAATCTCCTATAAAAACCAACGTGCCCCAGAAATGACCGTAGCTGCTTTAAATTGGACGGCGGTGCGAGTTTTCTAATGACGTCAACCTTGGCCGGATCAACCTCCATGCCCCTGTTGGAGATGATGTGGCCAAGCACCGTCCCTTGAGTCACCATGAAGTGACTCTTCTCCCAAGACAGAACCAAGCGGGTAGCAATACATCGCTGGAGCACTCGGTCTAGGCAGTCAAGACAGGAATCGAATCCGTCGCCGTAAACCGAGAAGTCGTCCATGAAGACCTCCAAACACTCCCCTACCATGTCCGAAAAGATCGACAGCATGCATCTTTGAAAAGTCGCAGGGGCGTTGCATAGCCCAAATGGCATGCGTCGAAAGGCGTATGTACCGAAGGGACAGGTAAAGGTGGTCTTCTCCTGATCCTCAGGAGCGATGGCCACTTGATTGTAGCCCGAGTACCCATCTAGGAAGCAATAATGGCTCTTCCCTGCCAGTCTCTCTATAATCTGATCAATAAAAGGCAGGGGGAAATGGTCTTTCTTGGTGGCCTGGTTGAGTCTCCTGTAGTCAACGCAGACCCGCCAAGAGGTGGGTACTCGTGTAGCAATCTCCTCTCCCGACTCACTGATCACAGTAGTGATGCCAGTCTTCTTGGGCACCACATGCAAGGGGCTAACCCACTTGGAGTCGGAAATGGGATAAATAAAATCTGCACTCCACCATTTTGATATTTCTTTCATGACAACTTCTCTCAGGTTGGGGTTCAGTCGCCGCTGGAACTCACGCGACGGCTTTGCCCCTTCCTCGAGATAGATATGGTGGGAGCACAACGAGGGACTAATCCCATGGAGATCTGCTACGCTCCATCCAATTGCCTTGCGGTTCTTTTCAAGAACCCCCATCAGACGGGATTCTTGTTCTCCAGTCAGATCGGCGGAGATGATGACTGGGTACATCTCAGACTCTCCTGCAAGGAATCGATACTTCAGCGAAGTAGGGAGCGGCTTTAGCTCTGGACAGCTGGGTGCTGGCAAATCTGGCTTCTGAAGAAGATGTGTGTATGCTGACAAATCTGCCAAATCTACCTGGGAAAATGATAAAGAACTCTCACAAACTGGATCTGGAGAAGGCGGGTCCTCTGCATTGTCTCTAATCTGCTCTACCTCTACCTCCTCCTCATCTGTAGGCTCAGGTGGATCCAGGTCTGGCATCTGATCATCACAATCTGCCCAATCAGACTCTGAATCCGAGGGATCTGTATCAACTGCGGTGGCATCAGTACCACCGTAGAGCAAGGTGGCCTCAGTACCACCATCACTGAAAATTGTGTCGCGATCAAGGTCCGACTCTGCTGACTCAATAGTATCCTGAACCAGGGCTGTGCTCTCCAGACCATCCTCTGCTATCATCTCTGCATCAGCTGTATCTGAATATGAGAGGATGGTCTGCGCTGCAGGATCTGCCCAAGCTGCCTCATCATCTGTGATCACAAAATCATAGTCCTGGTGGATGTCTGGCTCTGCGTCTGTCAGCTGCTCTGAATCTGTACTGCCCTCTGAGCGGGATCTATCTCTGGCTCTGTGGTCCTTAACCGTCTCTATTTGTATACTCTCGCCCTGGACGCGAAAGAATACCTTCCCACTGTCATGGTCAGTCACCGCCTTGGCTGTGGCCAAGAACGGGCGACCGAGAATGATGGGGGAATCGGTCAACGAGTCAGGGGTCTCCATGTCCAGCACTACGAAGTCCACGGGGAATTGCAAACCCTGAATTGTGATGACAACGTCTCGCAATAACCCCTTTGGCCTCTTGACAGACCGATCAGCAAACTGAAGGTATGTCCTACTCTGTCTAAGAGTGCCCAACTCTAAGTGGTCGAGAAGGGCTGCTGGAAGAAGGTTGATCGACGATCCGCTATCTAATAGAGTACGGTCGAACCTCTGCTCACTAATCTGACATCTGACATACGGGGCTCCTAAATCTGCCCTCTTGGTCGGCAGATGGTTCTGGATCGCGTGACACGTGGCTTTGGTCAACACATGAATCTCTGTGGTTTTATTCCTCTTCTTCCTCCTGACTGTGGTCCTGTCTCTCAAGGATCGCTGAAGAAGAGGGATGTGCTGCAAAGCCTCATTGAGGGTCAGCTGGATGTGAAATCGGTCTATCATGCCCTGGCTGAACTCCTCCTGCTCTCTCTTTTTTGGATCTTTTTCTTTTTTTCTTCCCCTTCCCCAACTCAAGGGCTCTAGGAAAGGGGATCACAGGGTCCTTCTCAGATGAAGGACTAGGAATAGGCCTAGACGGTTCGATGACCGGATCCTCACAAACATCATTCACCACAGTGGGATCAGAAGAAACTAAACCTTTTCCTTTATTCGAATTAGAGTTCTGAGATACATTCATGCGAGAAAAGACAACATTTCTATCAGAATAAATGTTGGTGGCCTCAGTACCACCTCTAGCTGGCTCTACAACTAGACGTCTTGCGGCTTCAGTACCGCGGTCTGGCTCGGCTCTGCTGGTGGCGTCAGTACCACCTCCTCGATATGGTGAAGCGGCGGCCTCAGTACCGCCGGTGGAATCAGCATCTCTGGTGGCATCAGGACCACCGTTATCATCATGTGCGGCTTCAGTACCGCTCTCCTCTTCCTCATCTAGCGCTCTAGATGGATCCTCGCGTTGTCGCTCAGATGAGGCACCGCCTGCTGGTCTTCTACCGCTCCTAAGTGTAACAAAATCAGCATCAAATAGATCCGATGACATATCATCAAATGGGTTACTAGGAGTGGTAGGCTCAGTGGGATCTACCTGCTCAGATTTCCTCTTCAAGCTATTCGGATTAGGCTCGATCTGTGCAGGGATGGCGGCCTTCCCTCTCATCAGGTCCCGCATCTCCTGGCGGAACTCGTCCATCTCCCGTCTAAATGTAGCCTGCTGCTCTGTGAAGAGGCGGGCTAGATCATCCATGGCGGGGCTCTCATGGGAGCCCGACGGGTTGCCTCTCTGGTACTGAGGCTGCTGGACCTGGTGCTGCTGCTGAGAGGGGTAAGAGGAAGGATGCTGCTGCTGGTGAGCCTGCTGCTCACGTCTCCAATTCTGTCCCTGCTGCTGGTAGGGACGAGATACGAAGGATGATGGCTGGTGTGGTTGGTATGCTGGGGGCTGCTGGTGATCTCTCTGCTGGGAGTACTGCCCTCCCTGACCGGCTGGCTGCTGTTGGGACTGGTTACCCCCATTCCCCCACCTGAATCCGGGATGGTCTCATCGGATTCCAGGTTGAGGACGGTCATACCAAATCCCGTTGACATCCATCAACGGCTCAGCATCGAAGGGGTCTGGCGGCAGTGCTGCCAGAGGCTGATCCGGCTGATATACCACCATCTGTAAGTCTGGAGATGGTGGTGACTGATAAGAGGGCGGCTGCTGCTGGTATGGCTCCGCCTGTACAAGGTGAACTTGTCTAGGCTGCTGCAAAGAGCTGGAGCGCTGGGACGAGCTGCGGCTGCTGCCGGATTCGCCTCGCGACAGAAGACGGGGCTGAGGAGCCATCTGTGCCTCCTGAAGACACAAGAGCTGGGTCTTCATGTCGCTCAGAGTTTGTGCCATTTGCTCCATCTGAGTTATGCCCTGGCACTGCTTCTTCTCTATTATTTCCATGCGGTCCAACTTCTCGCTGATAATCCCCATGTCCGCAGTGGCCGACTCTGCCTGTGCGGCTGCAACTGTGGACGAACTGGAAGGACCTGCATCAACCCGTGCTATCCGCTGGTACTGCACGGGTCCTGGCGGCTGCTGAGCTCTCTGTGTGTACAACCGAGTCTGGGACATCACCATGTAATTTTCGGCCATCTCCTCGTAGATGGCCCAGACTTGGTTGTGGTCCTTGGCAAAGTAGGACCCGCCGCAAGAAGCATTCACCAGACCCTGAAGCTCTGGCGTCAGCCCACTAAAGAAGCTCTGAACTAGGTTCGGCTTCGAAATGTCGTGGTGTGGGCATCTATCCAGAAGCTCTCTGAACCTCTCCCATGCCTCGTGAAATTGCTCGTTAGGGAGCATGGAGAAGTTGTTGATCAGGGCCCTTGCTGCATTCGTCCGCCCGAGTGGATAGTACTTGTTTAAGTACTCGGTGCGGAGCTGCTCCCAGGTGTAAACAAACTTCCCTAGATGCTTCAGCCAGGCGGCTGCTCTATCTGCCAGTGAAAAAGGGAAGGCCATCATCCGAATCGTATCTTGGTCCACACGACGGTCGTGGACAGTGCTGCAGATCATCAAGAACTCCTGGAGATGGAGGTGGGGCTCCTCGGTGGCAAGTCCGTGAAAATGAGGAAGCATCTGCAGGGTATTCGGAGGGAACTTGAAATCCCCCACGATAGCAGGTACCACCACCCACTGGTGCATTAGTGTAGATCCGGGGTTGTGTAACTCCCGCATCGGTCTTGCTGCGGCGGCGGCTGCCGCTGCTGCGGCAGCTGCTGCTGCGGCTGCTGCTGCGGCTGCTGCCTCTGCATCAGCGTCAGGAATGTCCTCAGGCTCGCTCTGATCTCTCTCTTCTCGGAGTCGCTCCAACTCCCTCCTCATCTCTATCATGAATGCCCCCTGATCGCGTAACTGCTGCTGAACTGTCTCTAATGATGCGATCAGGGTGGAGTTAATCGCCCCCTGGTCAAATACGACATGCTGCTCTCCCTGCTGACCTCCGGGGTAATCGTCTGATCTGGCGGCCATACCGACGTCTGCAAAATCAGATGAGCCCAACTCAGGTTCTGTCAAATCAATTCGTCTTTCCTCGGGCTTATGTCTCTCAGTAGCAAAAGAAAGGGGATCGAGGGGGAACAGGGTGGAATCGTACTCGGGCCCGGAGAGCTGGTCTTGACTCTCACGGGCCAACCTAGATGATGAAGTAGACTCGCCTGAAAGCGGTGCAGCCAGAGGCTGCCTAAGAGATCGTCTACCCATCATCTTGATCTGGCGAGTTGGGCGGATGGGATCTGGAGAAAATATGATCGCAAAGCAAACCCCCGGTTCACCAACACAACACAATATGAAGACCGTGAAAGCTCGGTCAATTTATCTTGTCAATTTTATTCGGTGAACACACAGGATATCAGAGCGCTTACGTGACCTGTTAGGATACCCGATGCTACTCCAACCGACTGGCCCGCACGGAAGAGTCGGTAGTCAGCTAGAAATAGCACCGGAGGGTTCTACCTAAGGTACGGGTCACTCTCTCGCGCATCCAAACCATACAAGGAGGGGGTTGCTCTCCCCAAGACAAATTTTTAATGTGAGTGTCTTTTAGGGTCAATAGTGTTATCCAGTCCCAAATTTTTTTTGTTTTTCTTTTTAATTTTTTTTTCAAAATAAATACAAGCGGCCTAATCGGTTTTTCCGATTCTCCTGATGATTAAGTCAAAAACAGAGGGAGAAGACGAAAAAGCCGATGCGCGAAGAAATCAATGATGCATGCAGAGATAGAAATGCGTACCTTGTCTCCAGCACTCTACATGCAAGTGATCCGCGCAGAATTTAAAGACAGAAATAAAACTACCTAAATGATGCAACGGGAAAAACCGAGTCCTAGATGAGCAACTTCTATCGCAGAACCGTCTAACTCAGTTACTCGCCTTCGATCCAAAGAGTCCGGTCTTGGCTTACCCCTCCTCTTCTCGACAGGTCGAGTTCAGGAGTAGCGCTTGTGGGGCAGGCTCGCGGCACGTAGGCTCTCAGGAAAGCAACTAAGTTATTTTTATTATTTATTATTAGTAGGTCCAATTAACGATCTATAGGAACAAATAGGCAGTTAAGTGTGGGGACCCTACAAATTACGGCACAAGCAAGAGAAATTCCTAAATCTACGGGCTCGAGAAAAACCACGTAAACACCGGAAAAGGCAGCTAGCTATTAAAACCGCAGAAAAAGCCGCGAAAATCCAAATGGGTCCCCCGAGTACACCGGTACTCGGCGAAACAGACCCGCTAAGTTACAAGTGTCCACAAGTCCAAAGTCTAAGTTATTACAACAAATATTGTTCTCTCTCTCTCTCAGAAATAAAAACTCCTTCTTCTCTCTCTCTTCCTCCTGCACGGGTCCTCTAAAAAGAAGCTCCAATTCTTCCAAGCAGTACCTCGCACAAAAATCAAAGAGAGAAGGTCAGAAAACAATAATAATATAGAGAGAGACAAAAATAGAAAAATGACTACAAAGCCGTGCTCCCCGGCAACGGCGCCATTCTGATGACGCGAAAATCGACGCGACTAAGGTAGAAAATGAATCACAATGTCGTTGTCCTTAATCGATCAATTCGGTCAACGAGAAAAAATGATAAAACCACTCAGAAAATCAAGAAATTCAATGTAAGCGGTCTTCGCTATTCTTTTTACCTGGTATAGCGATCCAGGGTCGAACACAAGGAGCACGATTGAAAAACTAAGTAGTCAAATTTCAGAGAAGCTAATTTTTAGTGGTTCTTGATTTTTTATAATTTTTTTAGAATTTTTAATATGTGAAGGAAATGAGAAAAGCAAGACAAAGCACACTTGGGCAATTTATTTAAAGCATCAAAAATCAAGCAAAAATTCAAGAAAAATTGTTTTTATGCTTTTTGGGTTTTTAAATGTTTTTGGTGAATTTTTGATATTTTTCTAATGGGTAGATTATTTTCTAAAAATCAAACAGTGCTAAAAATAAAAGGTACTGTCCAGCAAGGCTTAAGACCCAAAAATAAAATACTTAAGGATCTTAAAAAGCCCTGGAGGTAATTTTCCTGTAATCTAGGAAGAATAAGGAAAATTTAGGCACCTTAATTATTGTTTTTGGATTTTTAGATTATTTAATATGATTTTTATGAGTTTTTAGGTGTTTTCAGATTTTTAGGGTTTTTACTTAATGAAAAATAGCCAAAATTGGCTAGAAAATCAAACAACAAACAAAGAACAGTAACTAATCTTTATAGGATTTTTATAGGGGTTTTTATATTTTTTTGGGGTTTTTGAATCCAAACAGTAGCAAAAATATGGGTTTTTGAATTTTTAAAAATAGCAAATGAAATCAAAAATGTCCTCAAAAATTCACAAAAATTCTACACCATGGCAGGAGCCATGTATCAAATTTTCATCGAATTTGGAGGTGATTTGATATTTTATTCAAAAACAAAGGAGGGGCACTGTGCACAGGGACCAAAGTGCAAATACCCAAAAGTTCTAGGGGGTCTGGTGCAAAATACCCAAGAAATCACGCGCGAGGCGCGTGTCTGGGGCACTCAGGGACCCAAATGTAAGAAAAATAAGTTCCGAGGGCTTATTGGTAACAAGTACCAAAAGTCCAGGGGCTTATCTTGCAAAATACCCAAAATAAAACGCACATGTGGAAATAAATCACGCACAGGGGCATAAATGCAAATAAGTAAAAATTTTTATTCAATCCGTAACATCCAGAACAACAGGGCTTATTTTGCAAATAACCCAATAAAGTTCACGTGACGAAGCACGTGGTCCACGTAGACAGGGGTATAAGTGCAAATAAAGTAAGTACGAGGTCCTTAGTGCAAATATCCCAGAAAATAAACAACTTAATTTAAAAATTACAGGACTAAAATGAAATAAGACAAACAGAGGGGCCTAAGATGAATTTACCCCTTTATTACGATCCAAGGGCGGAGCGGGCGCCACGTGGCTGGATGGACGGCTGGTAACGAGTGGCGCTCCAACGCTGAAGCCCTCGCAGCGATCGAACGGTCCAGGCGCTGCCACGTTGCAGATCGAACGGTGGACGGGAGGAATGGCTGAGCTGCGCTGGATCGACGGTGGAGATCGAACCTCAAATGGATCTGACGGTGACTGCTCCTCCGAGAATGGATGGCCGAGATGAAAACTGGAGGTCGAGGCTGATCGGACGGCGGCTGAAGATCCTGGAAGAACAAGTCGCCGGCGACTTTCGCCGGGCTCGTGCGTGCGCTAGGATCCTCTGGAGAGCCTTCTGGAGGTCGGAGAAGAATCGCGGAAGGCTCCCGCGTCTGCTGGTGGTCTCCGACGAGCGCACCGAGCTCCGAGGAGCTCGGTCGAAGGCGGCGGAGCCGGGTCTCCTGGCTGGATGGCGAAGGGTCTCAGATGACCCTTGTCTTGACCTGAAAAGCAAACCAGAAGACTCACGGGTCGAGGGCAAATTGCCTCGACCCGGTTAGGCGGCGTGAAGGTGCATGGTGCGTCGGAATGGAGAGCTCCGGCGAAGGTGGTCGGCGGAGGAGCTCGATTCCCAGATCCTGTGCGATCTGGGTTGGGTGAATGGGTGAAGAAGATGCGGAGAGGTCTGGCGAAGATGATGGTCGGGTCGGAATGGAAGATGGGGTATCGGAGGTGGCTGGCGACGGCGGCGGAGCTACGCGAACAGTAAACTAAAAATCGAAAGCTACGCTATTCTACGGCCTAAGGAATCTACCTAGGTGGAGCGGAAGACTGTGCTGGAGCTTGGCTAGCTCCCGGTCGTAGCCTCGAAGGGCGTCAAGGCCTGAGGCTCGAGCTCCTGCAAGCGGCGGAGCAACGGCGGCGCGAAGCTGCCGGATCGATGGTCGGGGCACCCTCTCCTCACTGCAACAGGGGCAAACGCGAGCTGTCACCTCGGTGATCACCCTGGAGGTCACGGGAATGAGAATGGCGAGCCAAAGATGAGGCGCGGAGGCGGCGGAGGTCGGGATATATATGGAGACAGGGCCGATTAGGGTTGAGTGGATGCAGCGATGGAAGGCGTGGATTTCATGGCGAAAGATCTGGCGGGGAAGACGGATGATCGGCGAAGAATCCGGGCATGGGGTTTGCGTGGGAGACAGGCTGGAGACGCGTGGAAAAATCGGCGAAGGCGGGGCGGCGCACATCTTCCAGAAAAGGAAAGAGTCCGCGGGGGAGTTGACCGGGGTCAACAATCCCCCGTGGACCAATCAGGGGCTGCCACGTTATTATTTTTTTTGTTTATTTAATTTAAGGTAGAAAAAGGCCGAATTAAGAAAAACTCAAAACATGAAATATTTTTCTTTTATTTTTTTCTATTTTTTGGTGATTTTTAATTAATTTTTGGAAATAAAAATAGGGTAGCTATATATATAGGTATATGTACACTATATAGATTTTAATTTTTGATTTTTTTATTTGTTATTTTTATGTATTTTTATGCCCATTTGATATTTTATTTATTTACATCATAAAATAAAGAACAAAATGGTATTTTTATTTTATTTTAATTATTTATATTCATAGGTTAAATAAATAGTTATATACATTTATATACATGGTATATACACTGTATTTTTGTATTTTTAATTTTTGTTGTTTTTATTTGATTTTTGTTGTGTTTCTTTTTATTTATTTTATTTACAAAATATGCCTTAGAATATTCACAAAAAGTTTTGAAAATAAATACATTTATTTATAGGATTAAATAGATAAAGGATGATGGTCTATACACATGGTGAAAGGGCATTTTTGAATTTTTGATTTTTAAATTTTTATTTTGTTTTTAATAGTTTCTAAATATACACAAAATATGTACAAGCATATTTTTGGGTGAGGAAAATATAATTTTATTTATTTACAGAAGTATATACACATGAGCTCCTATCTCCCTCTACTTTGTCTTTTATGCGGTCAGGCCCATGCTGAGCCCTCCCTTGGGTCAAGTTGCTCAATATTTATTCTAAATATTTCCCTCTTTTTCTTTTTACTCTTTATTCTTTTATTTTTGCACAAAAACATGCTAATTACAGGTTTTTACACAATGCATGCTTTTGGTAATTATTTGTATTTACACATATCTACATGTATTTGCAAAGGTTTTTGTAGCTAAAATATAAGAATAAAGAGTGATGAATGGGTATTCATCACCCCCCTATGCTTAACTTTGCTAGTCCCTTAGCAAACACTTATTTGAAAAAGAAGTGAAAAAGAAAGAAAAAGAAAAAGAAAAAGAGGATGTACATGGATCAAGGTTGATTTATTAAACTTTCCTTCATTAAATTGAAATATGGAGCTCGATCAGATCTTTGGATTATTAATGTGTCGGAACCTTACTTAGACTTAAGCTTGAAACTCAACAGTCTCCAAGTTCCACCAATCTATGGGCAAGACTCCTCAATAAACCAGATCAGAACAAGTCTACATACACAAACTCTAACGACCATGAATCTTTCCATGCGGTGTAAGTGATATGTGGCTCCCCACCTCAGAAGTAACAAAGAAACAACCTCCCTCAACCTGGTAACTCTAATGCCTCGGTCTAGCAACTCTTTCCTCGAGAAGCAGGGTATTCCCTTCTAAGTTCAAGTGCAACCGGCTCAAGAAGAGGGGGTAGAAGTATAGAGTTTTGGAAGCTTAGCCAGTGTAGCTAAGTCTCCCGCTGCAAGCTTCATGAGATGTAACATTGATACCATAAGCTTTTGCTTTATTTGACTCTGTACACTCCGGTGGGGTTATTAAATTTTCAATCCGACCCACCACTTTTTTGGAGTTCTTTTTGCATTTTTGCATTTTTTTTTCAAGAACTTCTGTACAACGTATCTACATGGTGCAGCATATAAGAAATTTTCCCCTTGAGCCAGTAGACTATCCCTCTTTTGAAGCTTTATTGCAACCCACGGCTTCTGTCTTTAGCTTTCAACACCACTAGACCAAGTTGAGGTGCACTTCCTTCACTATAAGAAGAAGAGAGGTTCCGCCTAAAAGTACTACCCTCATATGCTACCCCAAGCCAAAGGAAACTGCCTCCTCACCACCTCATCCATGGAGAGCCATGTGTAAGTGCAGGTGCAAGTCAAGCCATTGTCTCTAAGAGTCATGCGTGTGTTGTTAAGTGCTCTACTTAGGCTCATCAAGATGACATATGCTTATAGCCTAGTGGACTCAAAGAATTAAGTCCTTATGGACCTGAAAAGCCTTAACCCTAAGTCCTATAAGGTTCCTCTTAAAGTTAAGTGGATTAAGATCTTATTCAAGCTCCATTTCTCAATTTAATTCCAGGCTTAGTTTAAATGTCAATTCTCATCCAAGAAAAACTCTATACATATATTTACACAAGATGCTATTTACAAATATTTTACAATAATGCAAAATTTTTGAAAAATGTTTTGAAATCACGGATGATGATGCATGAAGTGCAAGTTTTGCAAAAAGATATTTACACACATTTACACAAGATTTTTGCAAACTTTTGATTTTCAAAACATTTTGGAAAAATTTTGTACTATATACATAATTTTGATACAAAAATATTTACACAAGCTTTACACAAAAGATTTTTGAAATCATTTTTACAAAAATACTTTATACCCTAGCTATGTATGTGCAAGGATAGAAGAGGTTTATGTACATGAATAATTTTTAAATTTTTGTGATTTTTAGCCATTTTATTTATTAACATACTCACACAAAGTACGAGTTATGGCTAAAGTATATATGAAATATATACACACCCCCCCTATACTTAGCTCGAACGATGTCCTCAGAGTGATCAAGAGCGATGAAGAAGACATAACTCGTGCTTAGTAAAAGGGAAGTGAAAAGGAATGGCTAAGTACAGAAACGAATAAATGAATAGAATAAGAGGAACTCGGTGGTCTCCCCCTATACTTAGGATTAACTAATCCTAAGTATAGCAAGCTGTACATGAAGGGAAAGCCGAGTGAAGAAGATACATAATCTGCCCCCCCTATACTTAGGGTAAAATATCCCTAAGTATAGGCAGCAAAAACAGGAGCAGGAAGAATGAAAAGAATACTCGCAGGTCCGACATTCCCCCCTATGCTTAGGGTAAAGTACACCCTAAGTATAGCATAATCACAGGATGAGAAAAGGGATGTGGGACTAAAGAATAGAATGATATGGACAACTGGATCTATACAGACGGAAGAACAGTGAGAATCAGGTGTGAGATGCAAAAGATGTGAGTCAAGAGACCACATCTCACGCAAAATGAATAGCGGCAATAATAACGTCCCGCGACTCATGATCTAGAAATGGCTTGAGCCGCTGGCCGTTCACTCGAAAGGTATTCTCAGAAGATAACTCAGATATATCAATGCTACCGTTATCGTGTACCTTTCTGACCAAGTAAGGTCCCTTCCATTTGATCTGTAGCTTTCCTGGAAATAATCTGAGCCTCGCATCAAACAACCATACTTTCTGTCCAATCTCAAAATACTTGTGGCTGATATGAGAATCATGCCACTCCTTCACTTTCTCCTTATAATGTAGGCTGTTTGAGAAAGCTGTATCTCTAAGTTCTTCCAAGGCGGCTAGCTCTGCCCTCCTCTGGTCTCCTATACCATCTGGATCCATAAGAATATCTGTGACTGCCCAAAGTGACTTGTGCCTCAGCTCAACAGGTAGATGGCACGGCTTGCCATAAACGAGGCGAAAGGGAGATGTTCCCAATGGAGTTTTGAAAGATGTCCGATATGCCCATAAGACCGAGTCCAAAAGCTGTGACCAATTCTTTCGGTCAGGGCGGACGACTTTCTGCAAAATATTCTTGATCTCCCTATTCGACACCTCAGCTAGACCATTCGTCTGTGGATGGTAAGGTGTGGCAACACGATGGTCTATACTGAACTCGCTAGCAAGGGCCTTCACCTGGTCGTTGACGAAATGAGACCCCCCATCAGAAATCAGAACTCGTGAAACCCCGAACCGCATGATGATGTGCTTCTTCAAAAATCTGCAAACTGTCTTTGCATCAGCGGCTCGGGCGGGGATAGCCTCAACCCAACGACTAACGTAATCTACGGCCAACAGAATGTACTCGAATCCCTGACTCTTAGGGAATGGACCCATGAAATCGATGCCCCATGCGTCAAAAACCTCACAGAAGTGAATGGGCTGCATCGGCATCATATCACGTTGTCCACAAGTGCCCATCCTCTGACAGTCAGTACACCTCTTCACGAACTCATCAGAGTCCTTGAAGAGTGTAGGCCACCACAAGCTGGATTGGAGCACTTTCTGTGCCGTTCTCCTCCCAGAATGATGTCCTCCTGCCTCAAGCTTGTGGCAGTAAGTGAGGACACTATGATGCTCCTCCTGAGGAATACACCGACGCCAGATGCTATCCCCTCCTTCGTGGTAAAGGATGGGATCCTCCCAGTGGTAGGACTTGGCCTTCGCAAGGAAGGTCTCAAGCCTCTGCCTGGGCCAATCTTGTGGGACTTTCCCAGCAACGAGAAAGTTCACGATATCGGCATACCACGGGAGTGAGGTGATAGCAAGGATCGCCTCATCTGGGAAGGTATCATGAATGGGATCAATCTGCTCAGAATCCTCAGGCTGCTCTAATCGGGAGAGATGATCCGCCACCACATTCTTAACTCCAGGCTTATCCTTGATCTCAATGTCGAACTCCTGGAGTAGAAGGATGCATCTAGTAAGTCTGGCCTTGGCATCCTTCTTTGACATGAGGTACCTGATGGCGGTGTGGTCAGTATACAAAGTCACTCTAGATCCAATGATATACGATCTGAACTTATCTAGGGCAAACACTACTGCTAGCATCTCCTTCTCTGTGACCGTATAATTCCGCTGGGCAGAATCCAATGTGCGGCTAGCATAGTGTATGGCAAATGGAACTCCGTCCCTCCTCTGTCCTAGCACGGCCCCTACGGCAAAATCAGAGGCGTCCGTCATGATCTCGAATGGGAGAGACCAATCGGGTGGCTGAAGGACAGGAGCCTCAATAACACACTGCTGGAGAGTCTCAAAGGACGAAAGACACTTGTCATCGACAAGGAACTCGGTGTCTTTCGTCAAGAGGTCAGTCAACGGTCGGGCAATCTTGCTGAAATCATGAATGAATCTCCTATAAAAACCAACGTGCCCCAGAAATGACCGTAGCTGCTTTAAATTGGACGGCGGTGCGAGTTTTCTAATGACGTCAACCTTGGCCGGATCAACCTCCATGCCCCTGTTGGAGATGATGTGGCCAAGCACCGTCCCTTGAGTCACCATGAAGTGACTCTTCTCCCAAGACAGAACCAAGCGGGTAGCAATACATCGCTGGAGCACTCGGTCTAGGCAGTCAAGACAGGAATCGAATCCGTCGCCGTAAACCGAGAAGTCGTCCATGAAGACCTCCAAACACTCCCCTACCATGTCCGAAAAGATCGACAGCATGCATCTTTGAAAAGTCGCGGGGGCGTTGCATAGCCCAAATGGCATGCGTCGAAAGGCGTATGTACCGAAGGGACAGGTAAAGGTGGTCTTCTCCTGATCCTCAGGAGCGATGGCCACTTGATTGTAGCCCGAGTACCCATCTAGGAAGCAATAATGGCTCTTCCCTGCCAGTCTCTCTATAATCTGATCAATAAAAGGCAGGGGGAAATGGTCTTTCTTGGTGGCCTGGTTGAGTCTCCTGTAGTCAACGCAGACCCGCCAAGAGGTGGGTACTCGTGTAGCAATCTCCTCTCCCGACTCACTGATCACAGTAGTGATGCCAGTCTTCTTGGGCACCACATGCAAGGGGCTAACCCACTTGGAGTCGGAAATGGGATAAATAAAATCTGCACTCCACCATTTTGATATTTCTTTCATGACAACTTCTCTCAGGTTGGGGTTCAGTCGCCGCTGGAACTCACGCGACGGCTTTGCCCCTTCCTCGAGATAGATATGGTGGGAGCACAACGAGGGACTAATCCCATGGAGATCTGCTACGCTCCATCCAATTGCCTTGCGGTTCTTTTCAAGAACCCCCATCAGACGGGATTCTTGTTCTCCAGTCAGATCGGCGGAGATGATGACTGGGTACATCTCAGACTCTCCCGCAAGGAATCGATACTTCAGCGAAGTAGGGAGCGGCTTTAGCTCTGGACAGCTGGGTGCTGGCAAATCTGGCTTCTGAAGAAGATGTGTGTATGCTGACAAATCTGCCAAATCTACCTGGGAAAATGATAAAGAACTCTCACAAACTGGATCTGGAGAAGGCGGGTCCTCTGCATTGTCTCTAATCTGCTCTACCTCTACCTCCTCCTCATCTGTAGGCTCAGGTGGATCCAGGTCTGGCATCTGATCATCACAATCTGCCCAATCAGACTCTGAATCCGAGGGATCTGTATCAACTGCGGTGGCATCAGTACCACCGTAGAGCAAGGTGGCCTCAGTACCACCATCACTGAAAATTGTGTCGCGATCAAGGTCCGACTCTGCTGACTCAATAGTATCCTGAACCAGGGCTGTGCTCTCCAGACCATCCTCTGCTATCATCTCTGCATCAGCTGTATCTGAATATGAGAGGATGGTCTGCGCTGCAGGATCTGCCCAAGCTGCCTCATCATCTGTGATCACAAAATCACAGTCCTGGTGGATGTCTGGCTCTGCGTCTGTCAGCTGCTCTGAATCTGTACTGCCCTCTGAGCGGGATCTATCTCTGGCTCTGTGGTCCTTAACCGTCTCTATTTGTATACTCTCGCCCTGGACGCGAAAGAATACCTTCCCACTGTCATGGTCAGTCACCGCCTTGGCTGTGGCCAAGAACGGGCGACCGAGAATGATGGGGGAATCGGTCAACGAGTCAGGGGTCTCCATGTCCAGCACTACGAAGTCCACGGGGAATTGCAAACCCTGAATTGTGATGACAACGTCTCGCAATAACCCCTTTGGCCTCTTGACAGACCGATCAGCAAACTGAAGGTATGTCCTGCTCTGTCTAAGAGTGCCCAACTCTAAGTGGTCGAGAAGGGCTGCCGGAAGAAGGTTGATCGACGATCCGCTATCTAATAGAGTACGGTCGAACCTCTGCTCACTAATCTGACATCTGACATACGGGGCTCCTAAATCTGCCCTCTTGGTCGGCAGATGGTTCTGGATCGCGTGACACGTGGCTTTGGTCAACACATGAATCTCTGTGGTTTTATTCCTCTTCTTCCTCCTGACTGTGGTCCTGTCTCTCAAGGATCGCTGAAGAAGAGGGATGTGCTGCAAAGCCTCATTGAGGGTCAGCTGGATGTGAAATCGGTCTATCATGCCCTGGCTGAACTCCTCCTGCTCTCTCTTTTTTGGATCTTTTTCTTTTTTTCTTCCCCTTCCCCAACTCAAGGGCTCTAGGAAAGGGGATCACAGGGTCCTTCTCAGATGAAGGACTAGGAATAGGCCTAGACGGTTCGATGACCGGATCCTCACAAACATCATTCACCACAGTGGGATCAGAAGAAACTAAACCTTTTCCTTTATTCGAATTAGAGTTCTGAGATACATTCATGCGAGAAAAGACAACATTTCTATCAGAATAAATGTTGGTGGCCTCAGTACCACCTCTAGCTGGCTCTACAACTAGACGTCTTGCGGCTTCAGTACCGCGGTCTGGCTCGGCTCTGCTGGTGGCGTCAGTACCACCTCCTCGATATGGTGAAGCGGCGGCCTCAGTACCGCCGGTGGAATCAGCATCTCTGGTGGCATCAGGACCACCGTTATCATCATGTGCGGCTTCAGTACCGCTCTCCTCTTCCTCATCTAGCGCTCTAGATGGATCCTCGCGTTGTCGCTCAGATGAGGCGCCGCCTGCTGGTCTTCTACCGCTCCTAAGTGTAACAAAATCTGCATCAAATAGATCCGATGACATATCATCAAATGGGTTACTAGGAGTGGTAGGCTCAGTGGGATCTACCTGCTCAGATTTCCTCTTCAAGCTATTCGGATTAGGCTCGATCTGTGCAGGGATGGCGGCCTTCCCTCTCATCAGGTCCCGCATCTCCTGGCGGAACTCGTCCATCTCCCGTCTAAATGTAGCCTGCTGCTCTGTGAAGAGGCGGGCTAGATCATCCATGGCGGGGCTCTCATGGGAGCCCAACGGGTTGCCTCTCTGGTACTGAGGCTGCTGGACCTGGTGCTGCTGCTGAGAGGGGTAAGAGGAAGGATGCTGCTGCTGGTGAGCCTGCTGCTCACGTCTCCAATTCTGTCCCTGCTGCTGGTAGGGACGAGATACGAAGGATGATGGCTGGTGTGGTTGGTATGCTGGGGGCTGCTGGTGATCTCTCTGCTGGGAGTACTGCCCTCCCTGACCGGCTGGCTGCTGTTGGGACTGGTTACCCCCATTCCCCCACCTGAATCCGGGATGGTCTCATCGGATTCCAGGTTGAGGACGGTCATACCAAATCCCGTTGACATCCATCAACGGCTCAGCATCGAAGGGGTCTGGCGGCAGTGCTGCCAGAGGCTGATCCGGCTGATATACCACCATCTGTAAGTCTGGAGATGGTGGTGACTGATAAGAGGGCGGCTGCTGCTGGTATGGCTCCGCCTGTACAAGGTGAACTTGTCTAGGCTGCTTCAAAGAGCTGGAGCGCTGGGACGAGCTGCGGCTGCTGCCGGATTCGCCTCGCGACAGAAGACGGGGCTGAGGAGCCGTCTGTGCCTCCTGAAGACACAAGAGCTGGGTCTTCATGTCGCTCAGAGTTTGTGCCATTTGCTCCATCTGAGTTATGCCCTGGCACTGCTTCTTCTCTATTATTTCCATGCGGTCCAACTTCTCGCTGATAATCCCCATGTCCGCAGTGGCCGACTCTGCCTGTGCGGCTGCAACTGTGGACGAACTGGAAGGACCTGCATCAACCCGTGCTATCCGCTGGTACTGCACGGGTCCTGGCGGCTGCTGAGCTCTCTGTGTGTACAACCGAGTCTGGGACATCACCATGTAATTTTCGGCCATCTCCTCGTAGATGGCCCAGACTTGGTTGTGGTCCTTGGCAAAGTAGGACCCGCCGCAAGAAGCATTCACCAGACCCTGAAGCTCTGGCGTCAGCCCACTAAAGAAGCTCTGAACTAGGTTCGGCTTCGAAATGTCGTGGTGTGGGCATCTATCCAGAAGCTCTCTGAACCTCTCCCATGCCTCGTGAAATTGCTCGTTAGGGAGCATGGAGAAGTTGTTGATCAGGGCCCTTGCTGCATTCGTCCGCCCGAGTGGATAGTACTTGTTTAAGTACTCGGTGCGGAGCTACTCCCAGGTGTAAACAAACTTCCCTAGATGCTTCAGCCAGGCGACTGCTCTATCTGCCAGTGAAAAAGGGAAGGCCATCATCCGAATCGTATCTTGGTCCACACGACGGTCGTGGACAGTGCTGCAGATCATCAAGAACTCCTGGAGATGGAGGTGGGGCTCCTCGGTGGCAAGTCCGTGAAAATGAGGAAGCATCTGCAGGGTATTCGGAGGGAACTTGAAATCCCCCACGATAGCAGGTACCACCACCCACTGGTGCATTAGTGTAGATCCGGGGTTGTGTAACTCCCGCATCGGTCTCGCTGCGGCGGCGGCTGCCGCTGCTGCGGCAGCTGCTGCTGCGGCTGCTGCTGCGGCTGCTGCCTCTGCATCAGCGTCAGGAATGTCCTCAGGCTCGCTCTGATCTCTCTCTTCTCGGAGTCGCTCCAACTCCCTCCTCATCTCTATCATGAATGCCCCCTGATCGCGTAACTGCTGCTGAACTGTCTCTAATGATGCGATCAGGGTGGAGTTAATCGCCCCCTGGTCAAATACGACATGCTGCTCTCCCTGCTGACCTCCGGGGTAATCGTCTGATTTGGCGGCCATACCGACGTCTGCAAAATCAGATGAGCCCAACTCAGGTTCTGTCAAATCAATTCGTCTTTCCTCGGGCTTATGTCTCTCAGTAGCAAAAGAAAGGGGATCGAGGGGGAACAGGGTGGAATCGTACTCGGGCCCGGAGAGCTGGTCTTGACTCTCACGGGCCAACCTAGATGATGAAGTAGACTCGCCTGAAAGCGGTGCAGCCAGAGGCTGCCTAAGAGATCGTCTACCCATCATCTTGATCTGGCGAGTTGGGCGGATGGGATCTGGAGAAAATATGATCGCAAAGCAAACCCCCGGTTCACCAACACAACACAATATGAAGACCGTGAAAGCTCGGTCAATTTATCTTGTCAATTTTATTCGGTGAACACACAGGATATCAGAGCGCTTACGTGACCTGTTAGGATACCCGATGCTACTCCAACCGACTGGCCCGCACGGAAGAGTCGGTAGTCAGCTAGAAATAGCACCGGAGGGTTCTACCTAAGGTACGGGTCACTCTCTCGCGCATCCAAACCATACAAGGAGGGGGTTGCTCTCCCCAAGACAAATTTTTAATGTGAGTGTCTTTTAGGGTCAATAGTGTTATCCAGTCCCAATTTTTTTTGTTTTTCTTTTTAATTTTTTTTTTCAAAATAAATACAAGCGGCCTAATCGGTTTTTCCGATTCTCCTGATGATTAAGTCAAAAACAGAGGGAGAAGACGAAAAAGCCGATGCGCGAAGAAATCAATGATGCATGCAGAGATAGAAATGCGTACCTTGTCTCCAGCACTCTACATGCAAGTGATCCGCGCAGAATTTAAAGACAGAAATAAAACTACCTAAATGATGCAATGGGAAAAACCGAGTCCTAGATGAGCAACTTCTATCGCAGAACCGTCTAACTCAGTTACTCGCCTTCGATCCAAAGAGTCCGGTCTTGGCTTACCCCTCCTCTTCTCGACAGGTCGAGTTCAGGAGTAGCGCTTGTGGGGCAGGCTCGCGACACGTAGGCTCTCAGGAAAGCAACTAAGTTATTTTTATTATTTATTATTAGTAGGTCCAATTAACGATCTATAGGAACAGATAGGCAGTTAAGTGTGGGGACCCTACAAATTACGGCACAAGCAAGAGAAATTCCTAAATCTAGGGGCTCGAGAAAAACCACGTAAACACTGGAAAAGGCAGCTAGCTATTAAAACCGCAGAAAAAGCCGCGAAAATCCAAATGGGTCCCCCGAGTACACCGGTACTCGGCGAAACAGACCCGCTAAGTTACAAGTGTCCACAAGTCCAAAGTCTAAGTTATTACAACAAATATTGTTCTCTCTCTCTCTCAGAAATAAAAACTCCTTCTTCTCTCTCTCTTCCTCCTGCACGGGTCCTCTAAAAAGAAGCTCCAATTCTTCCAAGCAGTACCTCGCACAAAAATCAAAGAGAGAAGGTCAGAAAACAATAATAATATAGAGAGAGACAAAAATAGAAAAATGACTACAAAGCCGTGCTCCCCGGCAACGGCGCCATTCTGATGACGCGAAAATCGACGCGACTAAGGTAGAAAATGAATCACAATGTCGTTGTCCTTAATCGATCAATTCGGTCAACGAGAAAAAATGATAAAACCACTCAGAAAATCAAGAAATTCAATGTAAGCGGTCTTCGCTATTCTTTTTACCTGGTATAGCGATCCAGGGTCGAACACAAGGAGCACGATTGAAAAACTAAGTAGTCAAATTTCAGAGAAGCTAATTTTTAGTGGTTCTTGATTTTTTATAATTTTTTTAGAATTTTTAATATGTGAAGGAAATGAGAAAAGCAAGACAAAGCACACTTGGGCAATTTATTTAAAGCATCAAAAATCAAGCAAAAATTCAAGAAAAATTGTTTTTATGCTTTTTGGGTTTTTAAATGTTTTTGGTGAATTTTTGATATTTTTCTAATGGGTAGATTATTTTCTAAAAATCAAACAGTGCTAAAAATAAAAGGTACTGTCCAGCAAGGCTTAAGACCCAAAAATAAAATACTTAAGGATCTTAAAAAGCCCTGGAGGTAATTTTCCTGTAATCTAGGAAGAATAAGGAAAATTTAGGCACTTTAATTATTGTTTTTGGATTTTTAGATTATTTAATATGATTTTTATGAGTTTTTAGGTGTTTTTAGATTTTTAGGGTTTTTACTTAATGAAAAATAGACAAAATTGGCTAGAAAATCAAACAACAAACAAAGAACAGTAACTAATCTTTATAGGATTTTTATAGGGGTTTTTATATTTTTTTGGGGTTTTTGAATCCAAACAGTAGCAAAAATATGGGTTTTTGAATTTTTAAAAATAGCAAATGAAATCAAAAATGTCCTAAAAAATTCACAAAAATTCTACACCATGGCAGGAGCCATGTGTCAAATTTTCATCGAATTTGGAGGTGATTTGATATTTTATTCAAAAACAAAGGAGGGGCACTGTGCACAGGGACCAAAGTGCAAATACCCAAAAGTTCTGGGGGGTCTGGTGCAAAATACCCAAGAAATCACGCGCGAGGTGCGTGTCTGGGGCACTCAGGGACCCAAATGTAAGAAAAATAAGTTCCGAGGGCTTATTGGTAACAAGTACCAAAAGTCCAGGGGCTTATCTTGCAAAATACCCAAAATAAAACGCACATGTGGAAATAAATCACGCACAGGGGCATAAATGCAAATAAGTAAAAATTTTTATTCAATCCGTAACATCCAGAACAACAGGGCTTATTTTGCAAATAACCCAATAAAGTTCACGTGACGAAGCACGTGGTCCACGTAGACAGGGGTATAAGTGCAAATAAAGTAAGTACGAGGTCCTTAGTGCAAATATCCCAGAAAATAAACAACTTAATTTAAAAATTACAGGACTAAAATGAAATAAGACAAACAGAGGGGCCTAAGATGAATTTACCCCTTTATTACGATCCAAGGGCGGAGCGGGCGCCACGTGGCTGGATGGACGGCTGGTAACGAGTGGCGCTCCAACGCTGAAGCCCTCGCAGCGATCGAACGGTCCAGGCGCTGCCACGTTGCAGATCGAACGGTGGACGGGAGGAATGGCTGAGCTGCGCTGGATCGACGGTGGAGATCGAACCTCAAATGGATCTGACGGTGACTGCTCCTCCGAGAATGGATGGCCGAGATGAAAACTGGAGGTCGAGGCTGATCGGACGGCGGCTGAAGATCCTGGAAGAACAAGTCGCCGGCGACTTTCGCCGGGCTCGTGCGTGCGCTAGGATCCTCTGGAGAGCCTTCTGGAGGTCGGAGAAGAATCGCGGAAGGCTCCCGCGTCTGCTGGTGGTCTCCGACGAGCGCACCGAGCTCCGAGGAGCTCGGTCGAAGGCGGCGGAGCCGGGTCTCCTGGCTGGATGGCGAAGGGTCTCAGATGACCCTTGTCTTGACCTGAAAAGCAAACCAGAAGACTCACGGGTCGAGGGCAAATTGCCTCGACCCGGTTAGGCGGCGTGAAGGTGCATGGTGCGTCGGAATGGAGAGCTCCGGCGAAGGTGGTCGGCGGAGGAGCTCGATTCCCAGATCCTGTGCGATCTGGGTTGGGTGAATGGGTGAAGAAGATGCGGAGAGGTCTGGCGAAGATGATGGTCGGGTCGGAATGGAAGATGGGGTATCGGAGGTGGCTGGCGACGGCGGCGGAGCTACGCGAACAGTAAACTAAAAATCGAAAGCTACGCTATTCTACGGCCTAAGGAATCTACCTAGGTGGAGCGGAAGACTGTGCTGGAGCTTGGCTAGCTCCCGGTCGTAGCCTCGAAGGGCGTCAAGGCCTGAGGCTCGAGCTCCTGCAAGCGACGGAGCAACGGCGGCGCGAAGCTGCCGGATCGATGGTCGGGGCACCCTCTCCTCACTGCAACAGGGGCAAACGCGAGCTGTCACCTCGGTGATCACCCTGGAGGTCACGGGAATGAGAATGGCGAGCCAAAGATGAGGCGCGGAGGCGGCGGAGGTCGGGATATATATGGAGACAGGGCCGATTAGGGTTGAGTGGATGCAGCGATGGAAGGCGTGGATTTCATGGCGAAAGATCTGGCGGGGAAGACGGATGATCGGCGAAGAATCCGGGCATGGGGTTTGCGTGGGAGACAGGCTGGAGACGCGTGGAAAAATCGGCGAAGGCGGGGCGGCGCACATCTTCCAGAAAAGGAAAGAGTCCGCGGGGGAGTTGACCGGGGTCAACAATCCCCCGTGGACCAATCAGGGGCTGCCACGTTATTATTTTTTTTGTTTATTTAATTTAAGGTAGAAAAAGGCCGAATTAAGAAAAACTCAAAACATGAAATATTTTTCTTTTATTTTTTTCTATTTTTTGGTGATTTTTAATTAATTTTTGGAAATAAAAATAGGGTAGCTATATATATAGGTATATGTACACTATATAGATTTTAATTTTTGATTTTTTTATTTGTTATTTTTATGTATTTTTATGCCCATTTGATATTTTATTTATTTACATCATAAAATAAAGAACAAAATGGTATTTTTATTTTATTTTAATTATTTATATTCATAGGTTAAATAAATAGTTATATACATTTATATACATGGTATATACACTGTATTTTTGTATTTTTAATTTTTGTTGTTTTTATTTGATTTTTGTTGTGTTTCTTTTTATTTATTTTATTTACAAAATATGCCTTAGAATATTCACAAAAAGTTTTGAAAATAAATACATTTATTTATAGGATTAAATAGATAAAGGATGATGGTCTATACACATGGTGAAAGGGCATTTTTGAATTTTTGATTTTTAAATTTTTATTTTGTTTTTAATAGTTTCTAAATATACACAAAATATGTACAAGCATATTTTTGGGTGAGGAAAATATAATTTTATTTATTTACAGAAGTATATACACATGAGCTCCTATCTCCCTCTACTTTGTCTTTTATACGGTCAGGCCCATGCTGAGCCCTCCCTTGGGTCAAGTTGCTCAATATTTATTCTAAATATTTCCCTCTTTTTCTTTTTACTCTTTATTCTTTTATTTTTGCACAAAAACATGCTAATTACAGGTTTTTACACAATGCATGCTTTTGGTAATTATTTGTATTTACACATATCTACATGTATTTGCAAAGGTTTTTGTAGCTAAAATATAAGAATAAAGAGTGATGAATGGGTATTCATCAACAATCAATCAATTTTCTACAATTTATAGAGGAAGGAAGATATTTAATCCAAAAAGAAATGCATACAAATAATTATACAAGCTTGGTAGGGATATACATGCAAAAAGAAGATTAGGGGAGTACGTAAAAAATATCCTAAACATTTGAACATTTATTAAAAAAATTAGTACCAAACCTAAATATCCAATCTCGAGAGGACCTGGATGCAAAATGGCCAACTTACGTGAAACACCACATGAGTTGATGTGGAACTAGACTTGTGTGTAATATACATGAAGTTTGGGGTTATAGTTTTTACATAAAATTTATAAAGTAATACAATATTTCATGTCTAAATATTAAAGTTACAAAAAGTAGTGGGTTACTTAATAAATTACAACCAACAAGCATGCATTAGAGGACTGGCAGCATCCACGTGGCATGATGAGCGCTGCTGGGAGTGTATTGTTATGCTTGATCTCAACAGCCCAGATTAGATCTGGGCCGAGCTCGCATCTGACAGTGTCTAGGCTACTTGGAAGAACATCAGAAGAACAAACCTCTAGCGAGATTTGGTCGCTGATTCTGCTTGATTTCGGCCTCCTATCCCCTTGCTAGATGGCTATTCTCCTTCTTGGATATAATACGCGTCCGATAAGTACCTTCACGAAGTATGGGGGTCACTGGAAGAGCACTGCAGCTTGGTTGACCTGGAGCTCCTATTTAAGAGGTAGGGGTGGAGCTATATGTGGCTTCATGGTCGTGGACCTGCACCAAAAGATCAAGGGGGCCGAGTGCTATCTCGCCGGCCCTCCATTGAAGCTTAGAAGCAAAGGATGAGCATGGAGATGAGGGATCTAGTGAAGGATGATCCAGATAATTGAACAGTCTGAATTAAAGTTTGAAGATAGGAGCTTGGTATAGTCCTTAATACACTTAGTTCTAGAGGAACCCATTATTTGGAATTGGGATACTTCATGTCACCTTGACTTAATTCTTTAGTTTCCATGAGACTATGTTCAAGATTCAATTCATTATATCTGACTAGAAACCTTCATGTCATCCATGAGACTCTAGAGGGAGTGGCTTGACTAGACATCTCGTACTTAACACTTAGCTTAACTCAAATGGGTTGTTGAAAGATCTTGGAGTCTAAGTCGGGATGATGTTATGCCGCCTCATCAAGGGTGGCCCAAGAACCATTCTTGGTGATTATTAAAACCGGCACTCTAACCCACTTCTCATGGTAACCATGGTATTTAAAGACTAAAGATGGATTAAGACAATGCTTCGGATGAGGAATGATATACAGGCGTAACTTTATTCAAAGATCCAAAAAATAGGCTGACCAAAAAGATGCTATATTCATTGGGGTACAACAAGAATGCTAGGTTATGCAAAGTCAAAAGAAAAAAATCAAAGAAACCTACACCAAAAATTCCAACAAAAATATGAGCCTCAGAAAAAACATGCTTTTTGGTGAATACTTTTCCGGTCGATGGTACGGGATATCCAATGGCAGATGAACGCCTGGAGGTGTGATCTTGATATGACGACAATGAGGAGTTTGCAAAAAACAACTGAAGAACTGCGCGAAGCAAGGCTTTGATCCATCCTTCCAACCCTCTCAATCCTCCTCACAATTTACTATTCACAAGGGTACAATTTACTATTCATAGGGATACCCCAACCCAACCCAGTCCAACCCAGAAACCAAACAGGCCCCTAGAGTAGCTCTATCTACCTTCCTCGCACTTGAGATGTTTGACAGATTCTAGAGAGCATTACGCATCTGCTGAGCTCCACAAAATGGTTGGTGGTCCACCGATGTAGGTCCGATGGGGATCGACACTTGGAGCTGATTGTCCTACCTCAAAGACCCCTGGAAGGGGGTATATTCTTTCCATTTTCTGTAGGAAAATGTTACAGATAAAAATGCAAAGCTGTGGAATGCTTTAGGGGGAGAGATGGACAAGGAATGAGGTGGGGTGATGATCTATGGTGTCCGACAAAGGAGGGAGATCAATCTCTCACTCTGTACGAGCTCTAGATGAATGAGGGTGCTTGGGATGACAAGAAGGTGTCGGGGAAGAATATGAGGGTGATTGGAGAGGTGGAGGCGATTAGATATGGCCAGAAATTAATAGCGGAGCTGGAGCTCCGTCATACGAAGAGATTGGAATTTACTATGTAGGAGACATGATTAATTAAAACAAAGAGCAAACCTTATCTACTATTACACTGAAGAATTGTAAATGTGAGAAAAGAAGAAGCCTACAGTGTCAGAATCACTTGAGATAGGGCTTCCGACAGAGGAGGCGGTGGCGTTCAGATCTTTTAGATTCGACACCGGATTGGACCTCTAAAGGGTTGAATCGATTCCCGCTGTCAACAGGAAGGAGGCTCGAAGCTTAGATCTAAGGTTATCGGTGGAAGAGGTATCAAAGATTGAAGGACAGTGGAAGAAATGTTTTATATAGGCGTGGGTTCAATAGAGGAGTAGACTCGATTCAGAGTTCTGAGATAAAGAAATTGATGGTACGTGAAAGTGTGTTGATCGAGGCACAAAAGTCAACAAGGAATTGACCTAAATGGATGTAAGAATCTGGCTGCAAAAATTAAGGAAATTGAGGCTGTAAGCAACCATGTGCAAAAGACCTTGGGGGGCGAGGAGTTGACACATGTCAGCTCTGACTCGCACCCCATCGGTCCACATTGGAGCACTAGTAGAAAAAATAGGTTAAAATGATAAATAATAAAAAATATTGAACGAATTAAGTAGACAAAAGTTATAATAAAAAATGTTTATTATTTTATTTAGTATTATATTATGATTTTTATTTATTTTTACAAGTTATTTATTACATGATACTTTTTACAAGTAAAATATACGAATATTCACATATATATTATGTATTTATTTTTTATTTTATTATTTTATATACATAATTTATATATTTATAACTTATTTCAATACACATAAATATTTTTTTCTGATATAATATGCAAACTTAAAAAACAAGGGTTTTAATTATATATGTATAAGTATAGTATATTCATCTATGCATTTTGTGTATTATTTTATTTTATTGTTTTCTTTAAGGTTTTATTTTATTCTAAATATGTACATATGCCATAAATACTATTTACAAAATTATAAGACTACCAAATTATAAAAACAATAAAGAATAGATAAAATGAATATTGTATTCGAGTAAACTATATAATACGGGTCCAAAACCTAACTTTTGCATCTTAACTCCAAATTAAATGAATCCATCTTCATTAAATAGATTATAAAAAGTTATATAAAATTAAAGGTGATTTTCTATATTTTGAGTTTATATGAAGAAGATATGGGCCTAGGAAGTTTAGATTTTAGTCTTTTATTCTTAGTATAAGATGTGCACTATGTATTATTTTTGTATGAAATCAATTTTGTATTTTTCTTGTATTTTTATCTACAACTTTAATGTACACAGTTTCTTTATTTGAGGTATAAGTAATAAAGAATAAAACGGGTCCCAAAACTAAATTATTGAAAGGTAAAAATTAGGGGTTTTATTGTTTTTTTACCCTTATATCCCCTACTTTATTCCTTGTCGTTATGTCTCAGGGTTTAGAGTAATGAAATACCTTAGACAATTTATTTATTTTTTTCTTTATTCTTTTATTTTGGATTTGATCATTGTAATTTATACAATAATTATATAACAGATAATAAATTGTAATTTATACAAAATAATGATATTTACATGCATTTAACAAAGGTTTAAAGGCCAAAATGAAATAATTTAGGTGATAAAATAGAGAGTAATCATTAACCAAGCCAAATTTATGTAGTCGATTATTAGAGACTTTTCACATGATCCCTTCGAGCCATTACATGATATATGGCTCCGGTTTCTGATTCTATTGAGGAGATTTTCGGATCACTAAATCTCTAAATCAGAGTTGGTTTAGATTCTCTACCAGGGGATGACCATAGACCAATATGTATTGGTCGATGCCTCGTGTGGTAGTTCATATCACAATCTTGATGAGGATTCACTTTGGACTTTTTTTGGAGAAATTTCTGACGCTGAGACAACACACAAGAGAGTTACAAGACCATCTAGATGTGATCCACCTCATGATTATTCAAAAATAGTAGATCAGGATGTTGAGATGGTTTCTGATACATCACAGAGGATGGATGCTGAGATATTTGAGTTCTACTCTTTAGTTATTAGTTCCATCTCCATTTGTAATCTAGCTGGAGTATCGACCAATTCAGCACTTTTCAGAGTAGGAGCATACGATGTTTCAGAAGCCCTTACAGTCTTGTTTATTTCCATATCATGACCAGTGTCATGAGAAGTATACACCTCAAGAGCATACCTTCTCAGATTTATTCATACATACTTATCCATCTCAACATACAAATTTTGAGTTGGGACATCACTTTGATACGCCAACTACAGACTATCCCATGATTTAGAAGTTAGTCCATCTGATTCATGAGCAGAGCCTCTTTCGTTGGGAGCAGATGGACTCATTAGGAGATTTCATAGCTAGAAGTGTCACAGAGCAAACATCCGTTTCAAATACTTCAGTTTCACCTGAGTTGTTGAGTTCTAATCCTTCTATTTCACAAGGCATGTAGAGATAACATAGTGTTGTTAATCCATCTAGGAATGAGAAGTGCATAGATGGCAACGACACATGTTCACATTCACATTCTGATTCTCTTCATAGTGAGGGCACACAATCACAAAAAAATGGGAAAAAATATATAATTCAAAAATAAAAATTAAGACACGACTTCAAACTCTCCAGCTAGTTCTTATCTTCTGTTCTACAAGGATCGAGTCCCGATTTTACAAAAAAATTCTTCTTCTTCTTCTTATCCTCAAGGTGTACATATGCCTAAGGAGGATGTACAATTTTCCCAGATGCTCTAAACCTAGGAAAGGGAGATATATTAGAAAATCTAAAAAAGAGCGAAAAGTTGAAGTTCATGAAGATATGTTGGACATAATTCAAATCGAGCTCCCTCTTTCGGAGGCATTAATACACATCCCTCTTCTACAGAAGTGCTTGAAGCAACATACCATACATAGAAGAAATAAGAGGAGGAATCATTTGACCATTGCCACATGTTATGCCATCTAGCTTATACCCAAGTAGAAAAAGAAATATATGGGAGTACCATTTATCAGTTGCCAGATTTCAAACCACGAGTTCGAGCATACTTCATTTGATAGTAGGTCTTCAGTGAATATTTCACCATTCCATCTTCTCGAGACACTTCATTTAGGGCCTCTCAAGCGAGTCAGGATGATTATTTAGTTTCCATATAGATCAATCAAGAGTCCAAAGGGTATACTCTAGGACGTTGTCGTAATGGTACAAGGCACAAAATTCACTATGGATTTTGTTGTCTTAGATTCTGATTCTTTAGTACCATTACATGATGCTGCCATTATACTTGTCGACCTTTTCTGCGTGTAGCTACAATGATTATAAATTATGGGACAGACAATGCCACTTTTCCTCTCAACTGCACATTGTCGAGCTCTGAGCCATTAGAGAGTCGTGCATCAAACGAGTGCGCTACCATCCCATCATATATAGGGGCAGACGATATTACAACTAAGATTCGACAAGATCCTATCCTTTCTGACCATAATGAAGCTTGAGATTTCTCTCCGAAGAGGAAAACTTGGAGAGCATAGCCATTGGTGATCCATGTACACATGTATGGAGATGTATTGATGAGATTCACATTATATATTTCATTGAGTTGAAATTGCTCATGACACATACTTTGAAGTTCGAACTTGATTCAGTTGTAGATTCTTTGGCTGAGCCTTCTAGTAAAAGGGATATGTTAAGGATATAGATCAGATCGCAACAGAGTTTGACCTCTTCATCGCTTCTACTTCAGACATGACACCTATGTCTCTTCAGTCACACAATGTTGAGGATACAATATTAGAGGATTGTTCCTCATCTTCCTTTTTCAGTGTCAAGGATTATTCTTCATCTTCCTGTTCATCTTTTCATCCATTTGTGCACTCCTCACCATTTGACAGAGGTCAGAGATACTTCGATTCAGATATAGATAACTCTAAGGATGACCTTGATGTTGACCTCTCTCTTGTACATTCTATCATTCCTCGGTCGTACAAGAAGGCCAATCTTCGGCTTTCTTGAGCATGAGTTTCTCTTTGATTTGCTCATTTCTTTTCACCTTGTACATATGTGTTTTCAATTGTATTCATTCATTCCTTCGTTTGTCTTACACCCTAGGTCTCCCTTAGGATTTTTCTATACTTAAGATGTATTCTAAGCAAAGGGGGTCTAGACATTGTGTTGTTCATATCGTTATGTTCTATTACCCTTGTATTGCTTATACTTAGTGTGTGTTTTACCCTACGTATGGAGGGTAATATCACTCGTTTACGTCATTTTTTGTTTTCGATTTTTTTGCATCGCCCACTCTCATGCTTGTCCCTCGACTATTGATATTTTACCCTATGTATAGGGGGACAAGCTGAGTCGTTGATTGTGTACATTTTTTTGACCTCATTTATCTTCATTTTTGAGACTCCTATGCTTAGAATTAGTTGATCATACTGATGAATCTACGATTCTAATTCTTTATTCTTTTATTTTAGCTCTTCTTTTTAGCAAAAATACCTGTAAATAGTTGTAAATACAATAACTTAGTTTTTGCATGCCTTTGTTAAATAATGCATAATTAATATATAATTTGTGTAAAAAAGAATAAAGAAAAAAGTGAATAATGTATTTAAAATAAATACAGAGTGATCCAAACCCCCAAGAGAAGGTCAAGCCTTGACCTGATCGCAAATTAAAATAAGTAGAGAGAGATATGGTTCACTATGTATTATACATATCCTCTATACTTGTCCATAATTTACCTATTTATTTCTGACAAAATAAAATTATACTATTCTTTTACACCCATGTATATAGCATTTGAAATAATATAAAATACAATAAAAATCAGAAAAATAAAAAAATCATCAACCCACATAAATAAAATACATCGAGTATTTATTCTACAGCTTCAAATAATTTATAATAATAAAATAAAAACTATTTTGTGCTCCTAAAATCATGTTATAAATGGATAAAATATAAAATAAAAGTATTTCGGTAAAATTAATAAAATAAAAATACTTGTACATAATACATAAGTATATTATACTTGTATATAATACTACGTATTGTATAGACATTTTTTATATTTCATAAAAATAATTAAAGATCATAAAAAATAGTTTATAAAATAATAAACATATTTCATTTTATATACTTTTTATTTTAAATTCATTTGCTATTTTTAATTCTATTTTCTTGGAATTTTGTAAATCCTTGATTATGATTGGTCCAGCATGGATTGTTGACCACGATCAACGTCTCCTTCCCAACCGGGTCAGGTCACTTTCCTCTTGCCGGAGCTTTTTCTCCGATTTTTCATGCCCGAACCCAACCTCCTATTCTCCCGATTTTTGAATCCGATTGCAACCCGAACTTCCATGATCTTTACAGATCCCTAGGCATAACCAAATCTGCCTAGGGTTCTACGAAACACTCTGATCTTCTTGAACCCTTGTGTGGCCTATAAATAGTCTCCTCCATCGCCTCCAGCATGGTAGCTCGTCCCTCGCGCCACCATAGACCTTGAGCCACCTTCCTCATAGTGATAGTCGTTGGAGGAGACTTTAGGATCATCTGGAGGTGCTTGGAGGCTCGTAGCTAACGACATGGCCGGAGCTCCACCGCGTGAAGCCTCCCAGCCAGCCACAACTCGGTTGAGGCCAAGACCTCGATGCCCAACTTCACCTGAAGCATAGGAACTCATCTGACCCTTCAAGTATCCTTACTTCCGCATTTCCATTTTTACTTCTATCTTTCCATCTCACAGTCTCCTCCATTTCGTTAGCTCTGACCAGCCGGTCGAAGCTTCGCTAACCACTCCTATCTATTCCGATCAAATCCTCGACTGACCACATATCTTTCCGCGCTACCTGATCCTCCAAGGCTCCTCCATCCGGTCGAGATTAGGCCCAAGTCTCCTTCCCCCACTTATGTCGGAGATCGAACTCGTATACCATCCTGCTTCCTTGTTCTTTATCTTAAATAACCCCTATCGGAGCTCCGTCTCCAAGCATAAGACCCTTTGAAAGTACTAGCACACACCTCAAACCACTCTGGACTCTCAGCTGCTTAGGCGGAGCAGCTGCAGGAGGAGCTTGACCACCGCACTCATCTGACCGTCATCGCATTCATCGGAGCCGAACACTGTATGCGGAACCCTTTCACAACACTGCCAGAGCATCCAAACCCTTCACCGGGCCAATGGATCTCTTCCCTAGCTCGTTTGAAGTCCGCCCTGGGCGAGTTTTGTAGACCTTCTTCCCACCTTTGGAAGAGCTCTCCCTCTACAAGATTACATCACAGCCACCCGACCATGCAACCTATGGGTCGTTGGATCAGGACCCTCCCCCCTCGCGTATATGACACGTACGTACCCGACAGATTCTGAGTCGTCGCGATGCAAAGCAAGGAATGATTAGAGTTGTACATCACCACCTGCTCCAGGGTGCGCCACGTGCCCCTCAGGGTATATTTCATATTTTTCCTTGAATGTTTCACTATTTTACTTTTATCCATTAAATAAATGTTGTAGTTAAGTAGATTTACAATTTGGACCTCGTAGTTTTTGGTATTTGCATTTTAGTCCCTCTGAGTCTGATGTACATGTATGCTCACGTGCATTTGGGGTTATTTGCATGTTATGTCCTGAACTATGTTATTGCTAGTTGATGAATATTAAGTTTTTAGAATTTGTCGTTATACCCATGTGCATTGGATATTGAGCGTGTGCATGAATTGTTTGGGCTAATTGCAGAATCAACCCTATGTTTTCTAATTGTGTTATTCATTTGGTCTCAAAACTTAAACTATTTGCGAAAATAACCTTGTGAACTGTGATTAATTGCATGCCTTTAATTGGACTTAATATTTATAAAATTAATTCTAGATATTACTATTAGCTCCTAATAGTGTATAATTTTTATTTTGATTTTTTTTGAATTGATTTAATTTCTTTTTCTAATTTTAAAAATTCAAAACCCTCTTCAAAATTCCTTGTTTGACTTAGAAAATTTATAAAAATTTGAAATATGCTTTACAAATTCCATAAAAATTCTTGTATGTTCCTTTATGTATGTTTTACTTTCAGTATTAATTTCATTTGAAAATTCCCTTAAAAAACCCTACAAATTACAAAAAATAAAATTATTATAAAAATCATATAAAATCAAAGAAAAAAAATGTGATTTTAGTTTGTGTGCTTAGCACTATATCTCTATTTTATCATAAAATTTCTAATCAAGACTTTAGGGCATTTTAAATATTTTTAGTTTGCAATTTAGTCGAGGTTGTGCATTGTTGAGAGTTTTAAGCCTTATTTGATTTTTATAAATCACAAAAACATATGAAAAACTAAGAAAAAATATCAAAAACACTTTTCAAATAAGAAAACAGACAAATATTTTTAGTTTTATTTTCTGAGTATTTTTTAGTAAGTTAAATATTATAAAAAGAGTTTTGTGTGTGCTATAAGTGTTTTTTCTTACTTGCCTTTATTTCAAAAATTAAAAATTTGAAAAATTAAAAACCACCAAAAATAATTTTATTTTCAAAATTTGACTACTTAGTTCTTTAATCATGCTCCTTGTGTTCGACCCTGGTGGTTCTACCATATAAATAAAAATAGTGAATCACTTACATTACAAGCTTTGATTGTATGATCTTTTGAGTGATTTATTTTCTAGTTGATCGCTTAGTTATTTAGGGTCACAATGACCTTGGATTAGTTGCTTAATTAACCCTAGTTGCTAGGCGTTGTCCTCACATATTTATAGAGAGGATGATTGACTTATATTTGTTTATTCGTTCTTTTATTTTAGTCGTTATAGTATAGTATTATTTTCACAAGTCTATACTAACTCGAGTTATACCTTCCTTAGTCGCTTCTTTATTACTGTGAGGATATAGTTCACACTACATACAGGGGGTGTCGTATATATATATATATATATATATATATATATATATATATATATATATATATATATATATTCTATGTATACTTTATAAGCCATATCTCAACTTTATTGTATTCTAAGAATATGGCTCTAAAATTATGGGTGTATATTTAGGGTTTTTAAAATTTGATAGAAAACTATAAATATGAGTTATAAAAGAGCTTCTAATATACATATTGTATATAAAATTTGTTGTAAAATACTTGTATAAAATTCTTACATTATTTAAAAATTTTAAACAAAATCCTTTTATAAATTTTATATAAAATTTGAACAATCTTATATATAGTTGTGTATAAATTTTTTTGTAAAATGTACATAATTCTTGTAAATGGTTCAATTCACTAATACTTTAAAATGTTTCAAAAATTAGTTTTTTTAAATTCAGTATAAATTTACATTTTTCTTAAAATTACATAAAAATTTATAAAAAAAACACTTCATAAAAATTTGTTGCATTCGTTCGTATTTTTTCAAACAAGTTTAATTCTTGAACTGAATAGAGCAAAGTCTCAAGGATGGAGCTTGGTTTAGGCCTTAATACACTTAATAATAAAGGAGCTTTATTAGGACGTGGAATTAAGAATATCAGGTCTTTGACTTAATTCTTTGGTTTCCATAAGATCGTGTTCGGAATTCAACTTTAATTTGCCTAAGTAGGACGCATTGTGTCATCTGTTTAACTCTTCATCATTTGAACCAATTCTGATCTCATGTACTCTACATTTAGCTCAACTTGCATGGGGTTGCGAAGGGCAATCCATTTTAGAGGTGCATTTTCATCCTTGTTTAGTGGCACCAACGTCTAAAGACGTGTGGGGTTGAAATAAAGCTTCGGACGAGGAAAGGATCTGCTGGCACAATTTTTCCAAGACCACAAAAAATATATGAAAAAAATATTCTATAACTGTCGGGGGCATAAGAGAACAATGCAGTACTACAATCACTTTCTATCAAAAAGACGCTAAATACCAAATACATACATGATCACAATGGTCCAAGCTTCAGACAACCTCCATATCTTAGTTGAGACTTGGCTAAACTGGCCAAGCTTTACAAGGTGATGTGACTACATTGGTCACACTCCAATTCTCTTCTCATTCTTCTACTTGGCTCTCTATTTGATTGTAGACACAACATGACCTTAGAAGGAAATACCCCCTTCCGCGATGCTCAAGTAGCTAGATGAGGACCCAATGGAAGTGTAATTACTAGGATGAGTGGTTTCTTCGCTTATTTAAGATGGAAGAGCTAACACCTTTTACGCGCAATACAAGTTGATTTCAAAGGTTGAACAGTTTGCATGATGGGTGGATGGATGTGATTTGGTTGTTGATGTGAACATGGATGAGGATTTACGGAATTGAGGGATGTTGAGACTTAAATCCTAACTCTAATGAGGTCCCGACAAACTGAATCCAAAGGTATATTCCAAGTTCTTGATTTTGGATGAAGGAAAATTCATTTTAAAGAAAGAATCATGTTCTAAGTTCATTTTTTCCTTTTCTTCTTCTTGCGTTTCACTTATTTTTACAATAAGTGTTTCTTAAGGGACCAGCAAAGGTAAAGTATAGGGTAATGATGAATCCATGATTTATCATCTTTATTCTTTTATTTTGGCTAAAATCCTTAGTAAAATACATGTACATATTCACTAATCTCACTAGTTAACATTCTAATCTCATTTGTTAATATTATATATTTAACACATTTTTATCTAAAATAAATAATAAAGAGAAAAATAAAATAAAAATAAAAGAATAAGGTATAAATGAGGTATGTACAGACTGATCCTAAACCCAGACCAGGAAAATATGGACTTGGTTGACAAAGTAAGTAGGGGGAGAGGAGGATCCTAATCTATAAAAATATTTGAAAATCAAGATCACAAATGTACACAAATAAAATTTTCACCTTGTACATATGTTTACCTATTTTATTATCATTCAAATCTCAGACAAAATATTTTCTTTACAAAAATTGTTTATAATAATATACATTAATTTATGAAAATATCAGAAAATATTATTTAATGCATAAATAAATATTTACAATGAACCTAAATAGTCATAAAAGCCAACTTCCTAGATTCATGATTATTTATAGAAAACTTCAAATTGACCTAACTTACTTTTAAACTTTATTTATAACTAATACTATTCATTAAAATATCAAAAAATATAAGAATAAAATTTATGAGTTTTGACATTTGGACCCCTTTATATATGTACTATATGTAAATAAATCTTCTTCATTTTAATTTCATTATTCATAATTCAGTTTAACTTATTTTTTTCGAAAATGTTTATAAAAATCAGTAAAAAATAAAAATATAATTTAAAATTAATTATGAATAAATCACAATAAATCCCAAAACTTAAAAGTTGTAAAACCTCATAACTCGACCATATGAACTCCGAAGTGGGTGTACTCACTTTCAAAGTTCATTTTATAAAACTATATATCAAATAAAAGTAATTTCACTAAAATCGGAGTTAAAATAGAAAAAAGTAGATTTTGGGACCCTATAGGTATAATTATACATTGTATTTTAATCTTATTCTATTTAGTTTTCATTATTTCATATATGTATTGTACTTTATTACTATTTTACTAATGTTATACTATTCATATAAAATAATAATAGATTTTATTAAAAATAAAATAACTTAAAAGAATACATTATATTAATTATATAGGTATAATATACGTGTATTATATATATTTATTTAAATATATTAATTAAAATATTAAATTATTTGAAATTCATAATTAATTTATTTGTCAAATTATTTACGTTTTTACATTATTTACCTATTTAAACTCTTTCATATTCTTTATTTAATTCATAAGGTATTTTATATATTATATATTTATCTTTTGCCTCTTCTTTGTATTGTCCTTTTCTTCTCTTTTCTCCTCTCTTTGCCACATGGTACGTTCTCATTGGCCCTTCTCTTTAACTTTTCTCATCTTCTTCACCTCTCCTTCCTCCTCCATCTCTTCTTCCTCTTCTCTTCTTCTTCTTTCTATTTTCTTCTCCTCCTTCCATCCGAACGACTTGGGACCACTAGGCTATTCTTCAACAACCTCCTTCAACCTTCATCTCCCTCTATATAAGGAACCTCACCCCTCAGCCATATGTCCACCATTTTGTGACTTCCATCTCCACCAAGTTTATGCAAAGAGAGAGAGAGAGAGAAAGAGAGACGGAGAGGGTGACAGAGCTCCGATCTTCGCCATCGAGTGAGCAAGGGAGAGGAGGTTGGTGAGATAAACTATCATCGTGAGCTTCCGCTCCATTGTGATTCCAGCCTCTGCATCATCACCGTCGTGTTGAGGCCATGATCCAGGGGATGTGGAACCTTCATCCATAGGCAACCTCCTCCATCAACAAATCATTCATATTCTTCATGTATATCTAGGTCACATTCTGGTCCTTTTTTTTCTTATCTTCTTCATATGATTCTCTCCTCAATACCTCTCATCCTCTTCATTTTTTTGAAATAAAACCTACTCACAATCATTATCATCGTCTATTCCCACTTCGTATGATACTCTATCCCTCACATCTATCTCCTCTGGCCACACACTGTGGCTGGAGCTTTGGTTCCTTATTCCATCATGCTAGAACCACTGCTCACCCTTTTCGTTTATACTTTGAGACCAGGCCCTCGAGCTTGAGCCAATCTTCACAATTTCAGGTGCATGTCTTGGTGTAGATCTAGGAGAATCAATGGAGCATCAATATTGTTCAAGCAACAACAACCCGAGAACCTCCATCACCTGAACATCACTGACTACAATAGAACTTGATATCTGTTTTCATCTGAATGATACATGGAGATCAATCTCTGCCACATAATCCAATGCCATGAGCTTTGAGCCATTCGCCTATACTCTATTCAGCATCTGGAGCATCATTGAGAAAGCATTTATTTGAGGCAATAAATTAACACCATCAATAGTAGATTCCATTACCTGAATATAGAAGGATGAATCGCAAGTCTAATTCCGTATGATCCGAGCTCCTGATCCGTATCATTAATGATCGAGATCATAAGCTGTTGCTCATCCAAACTCATTGTCACCTTTGTAGCAAACTGGGGAAGAACTTCCAACTTCCAGATCGTACAGGAGCCCTCGGATCAAAGTTCAGATCGAACATTGAAATTATCGAACAAATCCCTACTGGTTCCCTGCACGTGGCTGAGAACGTATGCTAATGTGAATTTTACGCACAACTCCCAGCTTCTGCTTATTATTACTTACCCTGGAATTACCAGCAAATAGTAAAAATACCCCTATATATAGTATTATATAACTATTAAATACTTATTAAATAATATATTAATAATAAAAATAAAATATAAATACCTATAAATAACTAGTATATACTATATATAGTATTAAATAAGTTCTAAAAATAAAAACTTTTTCTATTTTTAGATAATCCTAAAAATAAAAAATACACAAACATCAAAAAGTCATAACTAATTCAATAAAAATAAAAAACTATGGTTAATACCTTATTGGAGAGGTATTTTTTCTACTTTTCAGTAAAAATAAAAAAAATATTTTATCCATGTTTTCTGTTTTAAAATAAAAACTACTTCCCTACTTTTATTAAAAACTTGTTTTCTGCTTTAAAAATAACTCAAAGGCCACAAAAATAATAAAAACCACTTAAAAATTCACGAGATCAGAAAATAAAATAAAAAAACATAAAATTAATAAAATAAAAACCAAATAAAAATATAAAAACAATACATATATTTATTTACTTATAGGTATATAAAAGAATAAACAATATAAAATTTATAAATCAAATAAAAATTCAAAATAATACCAAAAAAATAAATAAAAATCAGGAAACACATTTACTTACTAACTCTACCTTTTTACCTTAGTTTCCAAAATTTGCCTCCCTGGGTTCGACACTCCGTACTTATTGCTATATACATTTTTTAGGAGTATAAGTATGAAATATTTTTTTTTAAAAAAATTTCACCTGACCGATACAATGATGACAATTTCTTCTTTTTAGAACTATTACGTTGGGCAATTTTTCAATAATAATCACCGAGTACATGCAATCGTGTAAAAGTAGTGCTAGTCATATTCATTTTCAACTCGAAGAATCTACATGCAATATAACATATATAACCTCAATCCATAGTTTTTCAGCACTTCACGTTTAAGAACTTCTTGAATGACAATTCTTTGAAAAATATTGAATGATGTAAAACAAGTCGAGTGTATGTGCAAGCATCAAGACCTGTTTTTTATGATTTTTTAATTAATGGTATATACCCTGCTTTACAGCATTCTTTTACAACAAAGTATCTTATTTACACGTTTAGAAAATAATTATGCACGTTTATGAGTTTTTAAATAATTATAAGTGTTTACCCCTGAGTATTATATATAAAAAATATGATAAAATATGATTTATAGGTAATAGACACACACATACACACACAGCATATATGCGACCCCCTTATTCTTGGCTCTGTCCTTTATTGTGAGGCCTTTCTAAAAATTTATGATGTTTTTTTGTACATAATAGAAGTTGCTTGCAATATAAAAAAAATATGTCATTCGTTGCGATTTCAAGTATAAAATGTGCTTTCATAACTTATAAAATTTATTTTCTAAATTCTAAACAAAAAATATCATTGAAGATTAGTTTTATGATGCGTTTCTCTAGTAGGATGCTGACAACATTTGTTTTATATCATAATTTCTTCCCATCTAAATTTGAAATTGTAATCTTACAATCATCTTCTGAAAGAAATTTATTTTATTATTAACTTTTATTATGCAAAAAAACATGTACTTAATGGACGTTGAGAGCATCGAGTGAAGGGAGAAGGAGAGAGCTGGACATGTATACATACAAGACCCAACTTTAGTCATTTCTATCAAATTCAATCAAAGTGGAAGGACCAAAATCTCTACTCACCATGGCCATTCTATGTGCTGCAATTCTGCTTTAGGATAATAGGAACAATCCAGTGAATCATCTCCACGGCATATGGAATCTCAACCAGTTGTCTTCCATGTGACCTGTGGCAATAATTAATTAAGAAAAGGCACTCTCTTTTCGGCAAGAACTGGAGAAAGCTTCAGCTTCTTCTCCAGATCCGACAATGATTGGATTGGGAAGTAAATCTTTGACCAAATCGGAACAGTATCAAAGGCGTCTATGATAATATTAAGTAAGCTCTTTTTTATTGCATGATGACTGAACAAAGACAGATGGACGGTGGCCTGCGGAGCATATAGGGAATAGAACAACTAGAGAGCAAACGATAATGTTATAGATTCTAGCATTAGGGCATCCTATTGCACGATAAGGATTAATATGATTATCGTTAAATCTGCACGAAATGACAGATCTAAACAGGGACTTCTAAATGGAACAAATTATATATAGTTGGAGATACTATTGCATGCAGACAAGAAATGCTAACCCATTCATAAACAGATGATATGAATATTAATACATTAACAAGATCAGGAAAAGATTCCAGGTCGTTTATATTCTCTCGTTATAATAATCTCAGCATTTGCATAAGCAAGACCAGAAAAGATTCAAGCACGACAATGGCTAGTCCACGATGTATCTGCGATTAGATATATGAACAAGTAGATGGATCAATCATTGGCGTATATATGGAGTCATGTTATTATAATAATCAGAGCATTACGGTGGAAATGATTAAAGCATGCACTTGAATGGCTTTGTGAATTGTTGTCTATGATTAGCATCATGTCCCCCAAAGCATATTTTACTTGTTGCACAAAATGCATTTCATATTTCGAATATTAATACGGTTGCATTCATTTATTGATGAATGACCAAAGATTCCAAATCTATTGTCCTATCATTGATGGAGGTAACCATAGAGATATGATTTCAGTTCATGTAGACAATTCGAATCTGACCTTTGAAATTATATGGAAGGACTAGAATTCATTTTGAAATGAATGGTTTAAACTATACAAAAGTTATGAATAATAGGTTACTGTTGACATGCATGAGTTGTTTGTTTACTTAAATTTTTTTCACTGGCGGAAGTAATCTCATCAATAATAACTACAAAAGTATTTGGCAAAGATTTAGATATTTCTTTATAGAAATTTTTATTGAAGGCACTATAACAAAAAAAATCTATTTGTATGTGTGTGTATCAAATGTAATAAAAATCGGCCTTGACCGATTCTAATCATAAGTATCAATTTTAGTCAAATCATCCGCTCAATTTATTATTTCAAATTCGATTGAACATGGTTCACTCAAAACTAAACCTCATTTAAATTTGAATTCATTAAAAAAGATATTGGCAAGTGTTGATCCAATTACCTATTTTTTTGATCGATAAGAATTTTTATGTATTAATAATAAAATTATTTAAAAAGATCTGAGGACAGAGTTACAAATTAAAATAGAGTTGAAAGAAAGAAATAAAATTGTGAAGTTTTGTTCGAACCCGAGAAGCGTAAAAACTCAGGTCCAACGTTATTTTCGAAGAATACACTAATTGCACAATGGTTATTTACTAATAGTGGTAGAAGATGAGTGAAACAAAGCCAACTGTCGATTTCTCTCACCCCAAATTTTCCAAAGTGTGGCAAAAACAATGCAAGAGAGTCACTGGCTAATAGAAGAAGCAGTGGAACCTTTAATCCATTCCAGTATTTCTTCTAGAGATGAGAGTAGAGGCAAAGGTATGGATAACATGGAGCAAGTAGCCCTTCAAATCCCAAGGGTGATTGAACAATAGAATAAAATATGGTCACATGATTCGAGCTCATGGAGATAAAGATAGCAAGGGAAATGGGTTGCGATCTATGCTTGGAGAGCCTGTCCATGGTGAGCAAACATATACGGATAATCCTATAGAGTGTACAGGAGTATTTTGGGGCGAACCCCTTAGCTGACACCCTTGAATCACATGAGACATGCGTAGGTTGGGGGTGGATCGGTTCAGAGGTTATCGAGATGGAGAACCCTTGTCCAGGCTAAAGCCAACCATAAGTATTGGAAGCACCACCGACAACTCCTTAAACAGTGGCCTATCTCAAAAGAATCAGCTTCGTCATGGTAAGGGCGATGAAGGAGGTGATGCCATCCAAAGGGATACAGAGTGCATGTACTTGGAATGCATAAAACACAACTAGATGGAGAAATCAAAGTTGAGTATCTTCTAGGGCCAAAATATCACTAATGAGCGACCTATCCAGTAGGGTTAAATATCATGAAATATCAAGGTCATTGCAACCCCAATCGACAAGTCGTGCTCAATCAAGATAAATAAACCACTTAAAATATATTAAACAATCAAGCACAAATGTAGGAGGTTCATTATTTATTTTACATGGTATAACAACCAGAGTCAAACACATGGAGCACAAGAAAACATACGAAGCAGTCAAATCTCAGAAATAAAACACATATTTTTAGTGGTATTTAATTTTTACAATTTTTAAAATTTTTAAAAAGGAAATAAAGTCGACAAATAAGAAAATAAGGCAGCATAATAATCTTTTTGGATTTTTCTTTATTGCTAAAAATGCTCAGAAACTTATGATGAATTTTTTGGGGGGCTTAAGATTTTAAAGTGTTTTTGGTAATTTTTTGAAGTTTTGCAAATATTTTTATAATTTTATAAAAATCAAACAACGACTAAAAATGTAGATAGGGTACAACCAGGATCAAACTGTAAGATAAATGTAATTAAAATGTCCTAAAATTCTGGCAATTTAATGAGAAAAGTACAACTAAAAAAACCTACAAACAGAAACTGAAATGCGAGTTTTTAGTTTTATCTTGAATTTTCTATGATTTTTATAAAAATTTAGGTCTTTTACAATTTTTAGGGTTTTTTATAAAGGGTTTTCAAACAAATTACTATTTCTGATAAAACACACTATCGGGAATTTTTATAGAATTTTTAAGGATTTTTTCGAATTTTTATGTATTTTCAAAAATAGACAAGACACTTTTTAAAGGTTTTTTATTTTTAAAAATAATAAATGCAAAGAAATTAACCCACAAAAATTACATTAAATACTACACATAAATAGGAGTTAATGGTACTTTTTATATAGTTTTTAGAATTAATTTGATAATCATTAAGTCCAAAATACAAAATGTAATTAGCTACAGTTTACATAGACCTATGTGCAATTAAATAAAGTCCTGGGCCAAACAATAACACAGATGAAAAGTATAGGGCCAAAGTTGCAGAAAATCAAACAAGCATGCACACTAGATGTGATGCAGGCTCATAGGGGTATAAGTGTGAATACTGAAAACATGTCAATCAATTCATAACAAGTAGAAAGTTCAGGGCCAATGGCACAAATATCCCAAAAGACACGTGTACATCCACATGTTACATACAGAGAGGGACTAAAATGCAAATATTAAAACTACGAGGTCCAAACTGTAAAAGTTTACAACTACACTTTTATTTTATGGACCAAATCTAAATAGCAAGGCATGCAAGGATAAGATGAAAATATACCCCTTGGGGCACGCACGCAACGTGTGGGGCTTCTGACGGTTCTGATCATTCCCTGGAAAGCATCTAACGGTCGTAGATCCTGTCGGGGACGTGTGTGTCAGATGGCATATGCAAAGCTGATCCAATGATCTTCAAGGGCTACTGTCATGCGGCTCAGATGAGGGGTCCAACTTTGATATAAGCATCAGGATTGGACGTTAAAGGATGGCGCAGATCAAAACTGGGGCTCCTCTCCAAATCGAAAGGTGGAGACTGTGGCTCGAAGAACAAGGTCCGGATGAACTTCAACAAGGCGTGGAAGGCGATCCTCGCTCCCAACGAGGCTCCTAAAAGGTCTAGCACAGTCGCTGAACAACTCCACGTCGAGAGGGGGGCTCGGATGGGAAACTGATTGGTCAGATGAGCTGATCAACGGTCTACTACATGGAGCTACTTTGGCGAGGCAGCTAACGCCTTAGACAGGCTCCTTTGCAGTACCTGTAAGAGATAGATGGACTTGGGGTGAAGCTCCGGTCAAGGTTATTGCATAAGTTTTGAGGAGAAATAATAGGAGGCAGGTAGTTGATTTCCGACGTACAGGGAGGAATGAAATCGGGGCTAACCACGCTCTTGTGAGCACGATTCAGGGTGATCAGGTTATGGAGCAAGGTGTGTGGCAAGTCGTAGTGTTGATTGGAATGGGTGTGTGGGTGAGACGAAGCTTCGACCAGCTGGTCGGAACACGGAAATGTGCGGTAGCGCAAAATGGAAGGATTGAATCGAATGAGAAAATGTGGAGGATAAGATGAGTATCTGAAGCTACCAATGAGCTCATCAACTCCATGCGAAGGTGAACCTCGAGGTGCTGGCCTCGACCTCACTGCAGCGGACGGGGAGGCTAAACGTAGTGGAGCACTCCGACCACATTGGTGAACTGCAACCTATAAGCCACCAAACTCCGCTCCCAAGGCTCCTTCAGTCTACTGTCACTCATCTAAAGGTGTCTCCGGGTGGAGGAAGAGGAGAGGCACAAGCTTCCTTGCTTAGAGGCAGAAGAGAAGATTATATAGGAGGGTTCAGGGTCTGGAATGATAGAGCAAAAGTGCGCAACCCTAGGAAGATCCGCGCCTTCCTAGGTATCTGTGATGATCACATATCCTAGGAGGATGCTCGGGCAAATAATCATAGGCAAAGGTGGTTGGAGTCGGGTGGGAAAATTGGGAGAAAAGACTCCAACGAGAATGGGGTGACCCGACCCGACTTGGAAGGAGGCATTGACAAGAGTCAACAACGCCTCTGGATCAATAAAAAATAAGGACATATAAAATAATTAGAAATTCCATAAAAATCGCAAATGAATTCAAAATAAAAAGTGCATTAAATAAAAAATATTTATTATTTTTCAAACTATTTTTTTGTGATTTTAATTATTTTTAAAAAAATAAATTAATGTATATATAATATATAGTATTATATACAAGTATAATATACCTATGTATTATGTACAAATATTTTTACTATTTTTTACATAAATACCTTTATTTTATATTTTATATATTTACAACATAATTTTTAGGAGTATAAATTAATTTCTATTTTATTTTTCAAATTAATAAGGGTGTATAATAAATAGGGGAAGTAATATGTACATGTGTATTTGGTTCAAGTGGTTTGGAAGTTTTATTTTATTTTATTTTTTGATTTTTATTTTATTTTTTTATATTATTTATAGCAGTTATACAAGTATGTAAAAAGATTAATATTTTAATTGAATTTTGTCAAAGATAGATATTTAACTAATATACAAGTATATGTAGTATATACAATACATAGTGAACCCTCTCTCGCTCTACTTATTTTATTTTGCAATCAAGTCAAGGCTTGACCTTCTCTTGGGGTTTGTGTCAATCTGTATTTATTCTAAATTTACCGTTCTCTTTTTTTCCTTTATTAGTTTATTTTTGTCAAAAATGCATGCTAAATATGCAATATTAACTCAGACATGCAACTTGCTATGTTATTGTATTTACAAGTAATCACGTGATGTTTTGCCAAGGAAAAGAGAAAAAATAAAAGAATAAAGAGTAAGAATCGTGCATTCATCACCCCCAATACTTTATCTTTGTTGGTCCATTAGAAAACACTTATTTGAAAAATAAGTGAAAAAAGAAAGAAAAGAAACAGAATCAAGGATGATTATCAAACTTATCTTCATTAAATTGAAGTATGGAGCTTAGTCAGACCTTTGGATTATTAGTTTGTTGAAACCTTTAAGCTCCACCATTCTATGGTTAAGACTCCTTAATAGACCAGGTTAGAACAAGTTCACATATGCAAACTCTAATGACTATGCGTCTTTCGTTGTATTGTGTAAGTGATATGTAGCTCCCTACCTCAGAAATGACAAAGAAACAACCTCCCTCAGCAAGGTAACTCTAATTCCCTAGTCTACCAACTTTTTCCTCGAGGAGCGGGTATTTCCTTCTAAGTTCAAGTGCAACCAGCTCAAGAAGAGGGGAAAGAAGAGATTGGATTGTGACCAGTGTAGCCGCATTTCCCTAGGATCTCAACCAGTGTAGCTAAATCTCCTGCTACAAGCTTCATGAGTTGAGAATATGTAATACATAAGCTTTGCTTCATTTGACTGTATACAATTCGACATGTATTTTATTTTCAATGAGGCATGTCTACTTTTTTTGGAGTTTTTCTTGATTTTGCACTTTTTTATGTGCATATGTACAACATGTCTACATGGTGCAGTATATACATAAGGAGTTTTTCTTCTTGAGATAGTAGACTATCCCTCTTTTGAAGCATTATTGCAACCCATAACTCATGTCTTTAGACCTCGACATTGCTAGACCAAGTTGAGGTGCACATCCCCCCTAAAGGAAGACAAGAGGTTCCACCTAAAAATACTATCCTCATATCCTACCCCAAGGCAAAGGATTCTGCCTCCTCACCACCTCATCCATGTGGAGCGATGTGTAAGGTGCTAGTCCAAGTAAAGTCATTGTCTATGAAAGTCATGCGCATGTTGGTAACTGTTCTACTTAGGCTCATCAAGATGACGTGTGGGAATAGCCTAGTAAACTCAAAGAATTAAGTCAGTAATGGACTTGAAAAGTCTTAACCCCAAATCCTATAAAGTTCCTTGAAGTTAGATGGATTAAGGTCTTAACCAAGATCCATTTTCCAATTTAATTCCAGACTATTTTAAAGGTCAACTATGATTCAAAAGAATATACAAGAATATTTACAAAACTCTTTTTGTGCAATTTGCCAAAACATGCAAAATTATTGAAAATATTTGAATGCAAGGGAGAGAGGATTGTTTTGCAAAGTACTTACAAATAAATTTTGCAAACTTTTATTTTTCAAACATTTTTCCAAAAAATTGTACTATATATACATAATTTTGATACAAAAATATTTACAAAAATTTTACAATCAAAAAACTTTTATAAATATTTGTACAAAAATAATTTTTACAAAAAGCTATTTACAAGCATGTATGTGCAAGAAAAAATTTTTAAATTTTTTGTGATTTTTGATTTGTGATTTTTAGCCATTTTATTTATTAACACATTCATACAAAGTATGAGTTATGGCTAAAGTATATATGAAATATATACGACACTCACATATACTTAGCTTGAACAATGTCCTTAGAGTGATCAAAGAGCGATGAAAGGAAGACATAACTCATGATGTGTATTGGGAAGTGAAAAGAAAGGCTATACTACAATGACGAATAAAGGAATGTAATGAATAGAGTTCGGTGAACCACCAATACTTAGGATCAAATAATCCTAAGTATAACACTATGTACACAATGGAAAACCGAGGGAAAGAATGTACATGGCCTACCTCCCATATACTTGGACTAAAATATCCCTAAGTATAGGCAACAAAACTGAGGTAGAAAGAATCAAATGAATAATCATAAGTCCGACATCCTCCATACTTATGGTAAAGTACACCATAAGTAAAGCATAATCATAGGATGAAGATGGGATGTTAGACTAATTAATGAATGATATGGACAACTAGATCTATACAACTACGGGAGAAAAGTGATAATCAGGCATGAGATGCAATTGATATCATCCAAACACCACATCTCATGCAAAATGAATAGGGAAACATCAAGATCATCGGATCATGATTTAGATATGGCTTCAGGAATTGACCGTTAACCCAAATGGTGGAATCAGACGACATCTCGAATATATCAATGCTACCATTGTCATGCACCTTTTATACTAGGTATGGTCCTTTCCATTTGCTCTGCAACTTCCTTAGAAATAATCTCAGCCTATCATCAAATTAACCATACTCTCTGGTTCGGCTCAAACTGTTTATAGCTGACATGAGAATCATGCCATATCTTTACTTTCTCCTTGTATTGTAGGCTACTCGAAAAGATTGTATCTCAAAACTCTTCCAGGGCTGCAACTCTACTTTCCTCTAGTCTCCTATGCTCTTGGGATCCAATAATAACTCTGTGAGTGTCTATAGAGACTTGTGCTTCATCTCCACATGTAAATGTTATGGCTTGCCATAAACGAGCCAAAAGAGAGATGTATCCAACGGTGTCTTTAAGGAAATCTGATAGGCCTACAAGACCGAGTACAAAAGCTATGACCAATCCTTTCGATCTGGGCGGACAACCTTCTGCAATATAGTCTTGATCTCCCTGTTCAATATTTCAGCAAGACCATTGGTCTGAGGGTGATATGGAGTGGCAACTCGATGGTCAATGCTGAACTCGTTATCAGGGGCCCTTACCTTATCGTTGATAAAGTAAGTCCCCCTATAAAATATCAATACTCTAGGAACCCCAAACTGAGAAATGATATTCTTCCTCAAAAAATTGCAAACAGTCTTAGCATCTGCAGTTCGGGCGGGGATGGCCTCAACCCAACTCACATAATCCATAGCTAGAAGAGTATACTCAAATCCCTGACTCTTAGGGAATGGACCCATGAAATCAAAGCCTCATGAATCAGAAACCTCACAGAAGTGAATGGGCTGCATCAGCATCATCTCACGTTGTCCACAAGTGCCCATCCTCTGACAATCATACAGCTCTTCACGAATTTATCAGAATCCCTGAAGAGAGTAAGCCACCATAGGCCAGATTGGAGCACTTTCTATGTTGTCCTCCTCCTAGAATGATGTCCTTCTATCTCAAGCTTGTGGCAGTATGTGAGGATGTGATGAATCTCTGATTCTCACTCTCTATTCTTTTATTTTAGCTATTTATCTTAGCAAAGCATCTTGTGAATAGGTGTAAATACAATAAGTTAGTATTTGGTATGTGATGAATCCACATTTCATCATCTTTATTCTATCATTTTGGCACCAAAAACCCTAGCAAATGCCTGTAAATAGCCTTAAATCAAGCATCTTAGCATTCATGCATGTGCATCTAAACAATGTGTAAATTACTGTAATTAAGGCCAAAATTATAGAATAAATAAAGAAAAGAAAAAGAATAAAATATTGTAAATATTTTATGACCCAAAACCCCTGAGACCTAGGCATCTTGATGAATAGGTCGACAAGGAATAAAGTAGGGGGAGATAAGGCCAAAAACACAGTCAAAATACCTTTGCTTGTTATTCATTCTTTATTCATTTTGGGACCTGTTTTTGGTTTCACTTTTTGTACATCAAATAAAGATACTTTGTACATGAAAGTTGTAGATGCTTTAATAAAGAAAAATACAAAATTGATTTCACAGGAAAAGAATGTACAGATGAAAAGTTATGGTCTGAATAAGAATCCAAAATCCCAACTTCCCAGACCCGTATCTCGCAAACGACAACTCCAAATGCATCAAACTCACCTTTAATTGTATATAGAATAAAATAATCTATCCAATGGCTGTGGTTTCGCATTTGGCGGAGCTACGGTTTGAAAGTTGAGTCTTGGACCCCTATTGTACACTTGTACTGAATAAAATATTCAAATTATTCTTTATTCATTATTTATTCATTTTTTTTATATTTTTTTATAATTTTGTAAATATTACTTATACTGTATATGTGCATTAAAAGTGAAATAAAATGCAAAGAAAAATAAAAATAAAAATACTTGTATAAAGAATACATAGGTATACTGCACATACTTATACCTATATAGAATACTCTTAGATTTTATTAAATACACAAAACAAATCAGAAAAATAAAATAAAAATATATTTATGTATATAAAAGTATGTTATAATGTTATAAAATACTAAATAAAAATAATAAAAATAAAATACCAAAATAAAAATAAAGATCAAAATACATAGGTATTATACCTATATAGGGTTGAAAAGGTAATTTGTAAAAATATAACTCCTAAAAATAAATAAAAATCAGAATTAAATACTACATAAATTTCTAAACATTTTTTTATTTTATATTTTTTATTTTATTCGGCCATTTAGTATTTTAAATGGATTTAATAAAACTTTTTCGCAGGGTTTTTCCTGGTTGGTCCACGTGGACCAACCAGGAGGCAGTCAGCGTTGACCCTAGGTCAACTGCCTGCCTTCCCCCGCCTGTGGCCTGTCAGACCTGGGTTTTCTCCCACTTTTGTCGAGATTTTCCAGCCGTGCCTTGCATTTTTTCGTGGTGATTTCTGCACATCTTTTCTTCCTCGTTATGCGGTGAATCGCGTCCAAGTGAAACCTTGGACTTTGGATCACTGTGGCGATCAGGGCACCTTGATCTTTGGGGCTCCTCAGCCACTGAGTCAAACCAAATATAATGGCCCCCCACTTTTCGATTTGATTTTGAACACCTTCGGTCCACCACCTCGCGCCTCTCCCGTGCTCCAGAGCCACCTGGAGGTGACAGCTCCGACATGAGCTCTTTAGCCAAGGCCGCCGAGGTCGGAGGCGTCTCCACCACCTCCCGCGAAGTCGCCGGTCGAGGTACTCTTTTTCCTCTGGCTCCGGCCATCGAGGGCATCCCCCCGCTCATTTCTTTGCACCCCTTTATTCCTGTTAGCATAAGCTTCAAAAACCCCCAAAAAAATTATAAGTTCCATCATCCATATCGCCCAATCGAGCACCTTGGCCGGAGCGCAACTCCGGCCGTGCACCCACCTGTCGATTCGCACCCCCTCGCGACCATCTAAGGGTCCAGGTAGTTTGCCCTAGACCCTTTAACTATTTTTGCAGGTCAAAGTCCACTTGAAGGCGCCTGGAGGCGAGTTTTGACGCTCGCCGGAGCGTGGCTGGACTCCCCAGCTCCGCCACCTTCGCCTGAGCTCCTCGGCCTCCGTCGAGGCTTTTTGGCGCCACCAGCTGATAGAGAAGGACCAGGGGACGCTCCACGGCCATTTTGACGCCCAGAAGCCATCGGAGCCGGACAGAGGAGCTCGAGGAGCTTCGCCCAGTCGGAGCTCCTCCGTGTTCTTCCACCGGCCTCCCCAGCCGTTGGATCCCGGAGCGCCCCCCAGATCGCACAGCCTCCGTTGGATCGTCCTTCACCTCAACCGTCCGATCAACCAAGGAGGATCTAATCCAGACTGTGCATCGTCGAAGCGCCATCGACCGTTCATCGTGCGCCACGTGTATAAGTGGATCGCTTCCAGCCGCTGGATCGCGCCCTGTCGCCCCGCCGTTGGATTAGCGCCACGCGTCGTCATCAGAACGCCCGAGCGAGGGTATTTTGCATCTACACCCTCGCCATTTTTTGTATTTAATATTTAGTATTTAAACTTTTGTCTGTAGTGTAAAAGTTTTGTAATATTTGCAAAGAGACCCCCAGGCTTTATTTATTTGCATTTGGGTCCTTCGCCACGTCACCTCACGTGACCTGTACACGTGAGGGGGTGGGCATTTTGCAAGGATACCCTCGTTCGTTTGATTATTTCGTTGTGGTCCTGAAACGTTCGCAGCACGTGTATTATTTTTGGATATTTTGCAAGTTGGCCCCCCAGGTTTCTGTTATATTACATATTAGTCCTTCCCAGGCGCGTGCAAGTCACGCGCCCTGGTGGGTAAATTGCTAGGAGGACCAGGCGGCTTTTGTGATTGCATTTTGGTGCTAAAAATTGAATATTCAGTGTATATTTTTGTGGAAAATTGCATGTATGCCCCGGGATGTTTTAGATATTGCACATATACCCCTGCCAGGACTGTTTAATGTTTGGATGTTTGCTCTAATTAGTTAAACCATCATTTTAACTCCAAAAATTCCACAAAAATAGGTTTATGCTCCTGTTATCCTGTGCTTTCACGCTATATTTTTAGATTTTGATTTTCTAACTTTTTAATATTTATAAAAAATCAAAAACATGCATTTATTTCACTGTTTGCATTAGAAAACCCATAAAAATTAAAAAAATGTTTTGAAAAATTCCAAAAAAATTAGCTAGTGTCTATTTTATCCTATTTTAGTGTCAGTCCAAAAACCACTAAAAATATCAAAAGAAAAACACTAAAAATTTAAAAACACTCAAAAACTTCAAAAAAATATATAAAATCAAGGAAAACTCAAAAAAATACAAACCCAGGTTCTGTGTGTTCTTTATTCTGTTCTCTTCATTTGAAAAATAGTGTGAAAAATTTTGGTTGCTGTTTGCTATTTTTAAATCTAATTTTATTCACAGCCAGCCTTATTTGCACTGTTTTGCTTTATTTCAGTATTTAAAAATACCAAAAACACCTTGAAAATTTTCCAAAAATCACAAAAACAGTAAAAAAAACCCTAAAAAGACTAAAAACAATTTGTTTCTGAATTTTTGGTAATTTTACTTAGTTTTATAAATATTCTACCTTGCCTTTTATTCCATTGTCTTTAAATTCCAATATTGAAAAAAAGAAAAAAAAGTATAAAATATAAAATATAAAAACCAGAAAACTAAAAATCAAAATACAAAATTAAAAATTAAAAACAAAAAAAAAATTTAAAAGTTAAAAACCCACAAAAACATCTTTGCTTGCTTGCTTAGTGTAGACATATCACACACACATTCACTTGTGCACACTTTTGTGAATTACCCTGCTTGCTCCCTGTGTTCGAACTCTCTACGTACTTGCATCTATACATCTTTTATGTAGAGTTAAAAATAAATTTTGACTCCACATTATTTCTAATTTATTGATCTTAGTGTGGGTTAATTGTTGACTTTAGTCCGGATTTAGTGTGGTCAACACACCGACTGAGTTCACGCTTTGTGCTGAACTTAAGACCACCTATTTTCGGCTAAATCAGTATGCATATGTTAACTGTATATATTTAGCATGTATTTTGAAAAATAAAAGAATAAAGGAAAAGAAAAAGGAAGAAGGTATTTAGAATAAATACATAGTGACCCGAACCGCAAGAGAAGGTCAATCATTGACCTAATCGCCAAATAAAATAGGTAGAGATATAGGGCCTACTCTATATTGTATATATCATTTATATATGTAAATAATTATTTTTGAATAATATAAAAATAATATGTTTTTTACCTCCTTGAATATAGTCCTAAAAATCAGAAAAATAAAATAGAAATTAAAATTGAATCCTCTCTCATTTGTACAACATACATGTATATATGTTACACTCCCTATTTGTTAGATACTTGTAAATAAAAATTAAAAAAATAAAAATTATTTTAGACTCTTACAAACATTTGGTAAATAAATAAAATTCAAAATTGGGGTCTTTATGTAAAAATAACAAAATAAAAATAATTGTACAAAATACATAGGTATATTATACCTGCATATACTACATTACACTGTATAGAGATTAATTTATTTTCATAAAAATAATTAAATATCACGAAAAAATCCTTGAAAAATAACAAACATTTTTTATTTTTTCATTTTTAATTTAAATTCATTTATTATTTTTAATATAATTTTTATTTTTTTAGTATTTTTGTTCTGTAGCGTATTTTGTCCGTATGCTCAGCCACTCTTGATTGGTCCAGCGGGGACGGTTGACTCCGGTCAACTATTCCCCCCAGACCCTCTTTCCGTCGAGTCGAGATTTTGATCACTTTTCTCTGAATTTCCTAGACCCGACCCGACCTCCTCTTCACGCAAACCTTCGCTCCGTATTGAGGGCGCGTATGACTAACCCTCACCCGATCTTTCTCTACTTTATACACACCTCGGTTTGCGGGTATTATTCTCATCCTCTCGAACCCTCTCGCCTATATATTCTGCGTGCCCCTTCCTTGTTGTGCACCTTTGGTTGCACCACCTCCTCCTGCATAACCACCCTCCTTTGCCAAAGTGACAGTAACAGTGAGAGAGGGTGAAGGATCCTTTTGCAAGCGTGGAAACCCTAGGTCCAGTGAGGTGCGCCTCAAGCTCCGCCGCAAGGAGCTGAGCCCCTGGTTGTGCCGACCATTGAGGCTACAACCCCTGGTGGACTTTGTCCACACCCCAGGCACTCTTCTTTGCCTTCGAGTACCTTCGTCACCTTCCATCTTCCTTCGAATCTTTGTCAAATCTGCGGAACAGAGTATCCCCGATTGCCTTACGCTACACCCTATTTCGCCCCTCTTCAATATTATTCTGCCTTACCCCGACTACCTTCCACTTCTCCGTTATTTCACAACCATCCACGAAGCTCCAATCGTCGTATTGGGGCCGTGTTAGTAGGTCCACTCCCCCATTATGCAATGACTTGTCCATTCACCCTCCATATTGGTTCCAGTGGTTTGTAGCGCCCTAACCCTTGCCAGAGCGGCTTCTCCGAGCACGACCATTCCTCTTGTAGGGCTTGCGCTCTTTCAGACCTCTTATGGAGGGTGATGAATCCTAATTCATCACTCTTTATTCCTTAATTTTATCTAGAAACTTGAGCAAAACACCATGTAAATATGTGTAAATATCATAAATTGCCAAAACACATGCATCTTGTAAATATGCATAATTAGCATGATTTTGTGCCAAAATAAAGGAATAAAGAAACACAAGAAAAAGAGGGAAATATTTAGAATAAATATTGAGTGACCTAATCCCAATGGAGGGCTCAGCATGGGCCTGACCACAAAAAGACCCCAAGTAGAGAGAGATAAGGTCATTCATATATGTACATATACCCATGTATATAAATAAAATTATTCTCCTCAAAATAAAAAGTAAAAAGTGTTTCTTATATTTTGTACATATTTATAAAAATAAAACTAAAATAAAAAGGGGAAATATAAAGAAAAAATAAAAATACCTCTCATCAGTGTATATAGACCCTATACATAGAATAACATATTTATTTATTTTCTCTTTGTAAATAAATAATTAAAATACAATAAAAATATGTATATTCCATATTCCATAATGTAAATAAATAAAATAAAAATCAGAAAAATAAAAATAAAATAAAAAGAATAAAAATAAAAATCAATTTCCACCTTGTATATATACCATGTAAATATGTATATACATCTATTTATTTAACTAATGTAAATAAATAATAAAAATAAAATAAAATACCTTTTTATTTCAAATTTTATGTTATAAATAAATAAAATATAAAATAAGAATAATTGTATAAAAATAAATAACCAAAAATAAAAATAAAAAATTCTTTTATGTATATACCTACATATTATAATAATATTTTGTAAATATCTTGTTTATTTTTCAAAAAAAATAAAAATCATTAAAAATTAATTTAAAAATAAAGAAACATTTTTCATGTTTTAACTTTTTTGAAATAAAATCATTATCAATTTTATTTTTAATTTCTAAAATAATTTCCAATTGAGGCCTCCCATTGGTCCACGGGGGATGTTGCCCCCGGTCAACTCCCCCCGGACCGTTTCCCCTGCGGATCTCACTCCAGACCCGACTTCATCTAATTTTATAAGCAAGATCCCATCACCATTTGCCTAAACCCTGGGTCCTAATCATACTCCTTGCATCCGAGACCCACGCCCAATACTTTGCCTAGGGGTCCGTGCTTCACCAAGCCGGACCCGTCACCTTCTTCTCGGACCTACAGGAGTATATAGCTCCACCTCCGTCGCACCTTTTGATGCATCTTTGGCTCTAGTCCTTCGTCCCAGGACCTCTACTCTCATCCCTAGAGTGACAGCTACCGATTGGAGTGTTGCAGAGAGGAGGAGGAGGTCACCAGCCACTGATCCAGCGACCCCTGTCGCCGTGCGCCGCCGCGAGGTGCGCCAGGGCCTCGGACCCGACGGCCCTTCGAGGCGACGACCCAGAGCTCCGCGAGCTCATCCCCATTCGACTACAACCACTAGGTAATCTCGAATCCCTTTAGCTTCGTCTAATTTCAAAGTACGCCCAAATCGCCCCTCCACCGTCATCGATCGATTACCATCGCTCCGATCATCCATTTCACCCTCCGACCCGACCGTCACCTTCGTGAGACTTCCCTTCATGTTCTTCACCCATCCATCCCCCTTGGTTCGCCCCGGAACCAAGGTTAGACCTCCTCCACCGTCGCTTCGCTGGAGGTCGCCCATTTGACGCACACGACCACCGTTTCCACCCCCTGACAGGTCGAGGCAGTTTGCCCTCGACCCACGATCTCTCTCGTGCGGTTTTGCGGGTCAAAGGAGACTCATCTGAGGGTCCAAGAGTTCTTGCACAGGAGCTTCCTCCCTCCGCCGTCGCCGGGCCACTCCGGTGGTCCCCGGCCTCATCGGAGGATTCCATCAGCTGCAGAGCACCTCGGCGATCCTTTCCCATATCTCAGCAGCTCCAGAGGAGGACCTCGGCGTTCGCATTGGGCCGACGAAGTTCGTCGGCGTCGAGTTCTTGGAGGATCCTCCTCCACCATCCGTTCAGCCTCGACGCTCCAGATTTGATCCTCGCCATCCATTTGAGGAGCGCCAGCCACCGTCAGATCTTTCAGGGCTCGATCGTGACCGTACATCCATGCGAAGGGACGCCCTCACTCTGTAGTCGTTGATCATCCATGTGGCGTGCCCTCGTCCGTCCAATAATTAAGGGGTAACTTATACGTAGGCCCCTGCTCTTTTGTTTTTGTTAGTTAGTCCTGTAAATATTCTATTTAGTTCTTTTTATTTTGGAAATTTTGCATATTGGACCTTGATGTTTCTGTGATTGGAATTTTAGTTCTTATATATGTGGACCACGTGCATCGACACGTGAGGAGTTGGAACTTTTGCACTTTTGATCATGTCTTTTCTGGGTGTTATTGTTTACATGTTTTAAAATAAGATTTGCATTTTGGTCCCTCCGTGCCTGGTTCACGTGCGTTACACGTGATTACTTGGACATTTTGCACGCGGGTCCCTGCACTTTGTTTGCTTGTTACTGATTGGCCCCTAGAACTAATTTTTCTTGCATTTAGGTCCCTATGCACTGTGAGCCTTTATTTTATTTAAATAAAATAGCGAATTAAATCCAAATTGCATGAAATTTGGATACATAGCTCGTGCCACTATGTAAAAATTTCCCTAAAAATTTGGAACATTTTTTAGGCTTTTTGATATTTTTAAAAATTCAAAAACAGTGGTTTTTGCTTCTGTCTAATTTAAAAAATCTAAAAAACTATAAAACTCCTTTGAAAATTCTAGAAAAACTTAGGATTTGTTAGTTTTTTGTGTTTTATTTTCTATGCAATTTTGGTGATTTTTGGATTTATAAAATTCTTAAAATTTAAAAAAACCTAAAAATCTTATAAAAATTTTAAAAATTCTATAAAACTCAAAAAAAATATAAACTCTTTTTCTGAATTTTAGTTTTTGTAATATTTTTCATAAAAATTACTTCCAGGCTATTACAGATCCACTTGATATTTTTCATGGGTCTTTTAAGTCTGGATGGACAATAGCTTACTGTTTTGGTCTTTCTTGATTTTTAGAAAATCACATAAAAATTAGAAAAATATGAAAAATTAACCAAAAACACTAAAAAACTTAAAAAACATAAAAATATTTTTGTTTGAATTTTTGTACATTTTTGAGTGATTAATTAATTTGTTGATTTGTGCTTTTTGTTGTTTTTTTTCCTTTTTCCTTATTATCAAAAATACAAAAAAAAATAAAGATAATTAAAATCCACCAAAAAGATTTGTTTTTGTTTTATATTACTTTTAGACTACTTCGTAGGCCGTCAGGCCAAATCGTGCTCCCTGAGTCCAACCCTGGGTGCTATACCAGGTTAATCCTTTAGCAGGGACCGCTTCCTTGTTTTTATTGTCTGATTTCTCTTTGATTGGTGGTTCTGAAATAATTCTTCTTGATTGGCTGATTCTGCTCGATCTGGGTCACAACGACCCGAGTGATTATTTTTACCTAGCCTAGGTTGAGTAGTTGGTTAACATTCGGCTCATCAGAGGTCTCGATAGGTTCCAGGAAGCTCCAAGTCTATCACGCCTCCCCAGGACTGCCTCTTTGGTCTTGGACCCTTCAGAGCCTTTCAGTAGCTGCGGATCGTCGACGCTGATGTTTTGCACATCTCAGCAGCCCGAGACAACGTCGGAGCCAAGCATCTGAGCCGGTTGAAGCTCTCCGGAGGCGAGTTCCTCCCCGATCATCCAGACGATGTCCCAGTCGTTCGATCGGCTCTCCCCTCCAGTTCTATTCTCTTCTCTTAACCATCGGGGAAGCCTCGGCCGTTGTATCCATCTGAGGATCGAGCAGGAGCCATCCGTCGTTGAAGGGGTGTCCATCGATCTCAACCGTTCATCCATAAGTGGGCCTCCTCCTGTCGTTGGATTGCTTTTAATAGAGGGTAATTTGCACTTAAGCCCTTTCATGTTCTACATTTACTTTTTAGTCCTGTAAATATTTGTCATAGTTATTATTAGTCTGGACCATTTACAGTTTGAACCTCTAGTTTATAATATTTGCACTTTAGTTCTTGGAGTCTTGATACACGTGCACGCTCACGTGATTTTGTGATGTTTTTGCAAGAATTGTCCTGCACCTTCTAATTGTTAAGGTTTGAATGAATATTTCCTATATGTGCACTTATACACCTATGCATGGTGATTTGAGCATGTGCGTTTAATTTGTGGACTTTTTGCACTAGTACCTCTAGAGTTTTTGTATACATTACTGTTTGACCTGGAAATTTTAGGATAATTGCAAATAGGTCCCTACAACCTGTGGCCCTTGTTTTTAATCAAATAATTATTAAACCAACTTCAAAAATTCCATGAAATTACCATTAGCTCCTGCTAATATGTAATATTTATTGTAATTTCTGTGACTTGATTTAATTTTATTTGGTCTTTTCTAAAAACAAAAAACCCTTAAAACGTGTCTGTCTATTTTATAAAATACAAAAAAGTTATATAAATTATCTAAAAAATCCCATAAAAATTCTTGTGTTCTTGTTAGCTTATTTTCACTCCAGTACCATTTTTGTGGCATTATATTCTATTAAACCCTAAAAATCATAAAAAAAATTCTACAAAAATAGAAAAAATGGGATTTTAGTTTTTGTAGTTAGGTACTTTTATTTATTTTATCATAAAAATTACAAGACATTTGGGCATATTTGGATTTTAAATTTGCTCTACAATTCAGGCTGTACATTGCCTTGTTGTTTTGTGTTTTTTATTTTATAAAACTGTATAAAATCATAAAAATACCATAAAATCACCAAAAATATATGCACATTTAAAAAACATAAAAATAGATTTTTTTTGACTTCTGTGTATTTTTAGCCTAAATAAAACTTGTGAAGGCTTCCTTGTGCCTTAGATTTGGTTTGTTTGTTTTCTATTTTGAAAAATATAAGAATTTGCAAAAATCAAAATTAAAAAAAATTGCGTTTATTGTGCTGATCTCGACTACTTCATACATTTTGGTGCTTCTTGTGTTCGACCTTGATCGCTATACTAGGTTAAATAAATAACGGAGACCACTTACATTAGATTTTATGCTTGTGATTGTGTTAATTGTGATCCAGATTTTCTTGTTGAGTCAGATTGAGTGATTGAGGTTGCAACGACCTTTGATATCACTTAACATTGATCCTCAGTTCAGCTCATCAGAATGACGTCATTTCCGGGGAGCACGGTTTAGTAGTCAATTTTCAGTTTTCTTTATTTTCAACTCTATATGTTATAATTATTTTTCTGACAGTCTTTTGCTTGGCTTTTTGTGCGAGGGACCGCCCGAGGACTCTGCGACTTTCGGTTGGATTGATCGTACCCGAGTAGGAGGAGGAAGATAGGAAGGAATTAGTTATATAGGATAGAGTAGCCTTTCTTTTAGCAGATTGTTTGTTATTATAATAATACAGTGACTTCAGACTTTTTGGACACTTAGCTTATATCGGGGTTTGTTTCACCAAGCACCGGTGTGCTCGGGGGACCTCACTGTGATTTTTTGCCGGTTTTGATTTATCATCTTTTCGTATGATTCTCGAAGAATTTGGCCCTTAAATTTAGAAATTTCTCTGAGTGTGACATAATTGATTAAGGCCCAATCCCTAATTATTTGCCTGCACCTATAGTTCATAATTGGACCTTATTAATAACTTATAATAAAAGTTTAGTTTAATTAAACTCGAGTCCACGCACCATGAGGAACCATATACAACGCTAGCAGGATCCGTTGTGGCTAGCTAGCTATTGTTGTTCGCGTGTAGAAATTACTCATCTAAGGTTGTTTTCTTCTTGCACCATTTAAGTTAGTTTATATTTCAGTCTTTAAATTTATGCGCGGATCACCCTACATGTAGAGTGTTGGTGACAGGTACGTATCTCTGACTTTGCATGCATCATAGTATTTCATCACGCATCGACTTTTCGACTTCTCCCCCCCATTTCCTTAGACTATTAATTAATCAGGAGATTAAAAATTCGTTAGGCGTTTGTTTGCTTATTTAAAAATACCATAAAAAGTGAGAATCATAAAATTGGGACTGCTAATCAAACTTCATCTTAAAAGACACCTAACCAAAAAATCTGTATTGGGAGAGTCATCCCCTCATTGGTTAGTTTAATTGTGCATGAAAGTGACCCATACACTAGGATAGAGTCATATATGAACTCTCGGTAGACTACTAGTATTGGGGTTAGTCATTCTCCAGTGAGGATCGCTCCGGTTTACGATAAAGCGGGTTGCGATATCCTTAGCAGAGCGAGTTGATCGGGTAGCCGCTAAACGGTCCGCAACTTATATTGGCTGGGAAAGATCTAGCTTTGGGATTGGGTTAGTATCTTGGGAGCATCGGGTTCCTACCAGCTCACTTAATCACCTTGTTAGACTGAATTATCACCTAAATAAAAATTGACAAGATAAAAGATCAAACCTTCGGTCATCATCTCAACATTGTGTAGGTGAATTGGGGGTTTGACTTCTCATCTTGTTTGATTCCAGATCCCATCCGCCTCTTTCTAGATCATGATTGTGGGACAGAAGTCCCTTAGGCAGCCTTTGGCTGTACCGCTTTCGAGCACTCCACCCCACTCATCTAGACAGGTTCGGGAGAGCCTATACCCGCTCCTCGAACCCGAGTTCGATTCCACCTTGTTCCCCCTCAATCACCCTTCTTCTAGTCCTGAGGTGCCCAAGCAAAGACCAGAGCAGATATTTGTTCATTTGACGACTCCTGAGTTGGGGTCTTTTGCATTTGCAGAGACCCAAGAGATGGCCAACAGTGAGCAGTGCATCGATGGACATCCCCAGAGTACCACGTATTTTTTGGATCAGGGCGCCATCAACAACACGCTATTAGCCTCCCTGGAGACGATGCAGCATCATATCAGAGACCAGGGAGCCTTCATGGCAGAGGTATGCTGAGAGATGACACAAATGTGAGATGACCGAGGAGAACCGAACCAAGCATGCAATGGAGAGATACCAGATATTGGAGGAGGAGATGGAGGACATCCATAGGAGCCACAGGAGCCAGCCCGACCAGCAAGGTCGATGAGAGAGTTGCACAACCCTGGTGCGACTCTTACACACAGTTGGCTTCAGCTTCCGACGATTCTGGGAGATTTCAAGCCCCCCCCCAGACCATCCAGTTGTTGCCCAAATTCCATGGGCTTGCCACCAAGGAATCACATCTTCACCTGTAGGAGTTCGAGATAACCTGCAACAATGTCTACGACAAATACGTCGATGAGGACACCATCAAGATGATGGCATTTCCATTCTCCCTAGTCGACAGAGCAACCCATTGGATGAAACATTTGAGGAGATATTTTACTTCGTGGGAACAGCTCCAAACCGAGTACTTAAACAAGTACTATCCACTCGGTCGAACGAAAGAAGCTAGATCTCTAATCAACAACTTCTCCATGATCCCCAACGAGCAGTTCCTTGAGGCATGGGATCGTTTCCATGAGATCATTGACCAATGTCCACACCATGACATCTACATGCACAACTTAGTATATAGTTTCTTTTGTGGGCTGATATTGGAGCTATAGGGGCTTGCGAATGCTTCTTGTGGGGGCTCCTACTTCGCCAAGGACGAAGACCAGGTCCGGACCATATACAAGGAGATGATAGAGAACTACACAGTTATGTCCCATACCCGTCTCTATACTCAGGGGAATCCCTCACCCCATACTGTGTTCTATCAGAGGATAACATGAGTCGATGCAGTTCCATCTACCTCTTCAGCAACTACAGCACAGGCAAAGTCGTCAGCTGCTGATAAGGGCATCATTGGCGAGAAGCTGGAACGCATCGAGACTATCGAGAAGAAGTAGTCCAGGGCATGACTCAGATCGATCAGTTGACACAGACGTTAAGTGACCTGAAGACTCAGATCATGTGTCTCCAGGAGGCACAGACGGCTTCTCAGCCATGCCTCAGGTCACAGGTTGATCCTATCAATAGCAGCTCTATCCAGCACTCCGCCCAATATCGACAGGTTCACCACATCCAGGCAGAGCTATTCCAGCAGCCGCAACATCAGTACCCCCAGCCACTGCCATCTCAGGACACTCAGATGGTGGTGTATCAACATGATCAACCACTAGCAGTTCTTCCGCCACCCCCCTTTCCTTCGAGCAGGAGCCATTGATTGAAGTCAACGGGATTTGGTACGATCGATAGCAGCCTGGATTTGTCGAGATCATCCCAGATTCAGGTAGTCGACTGGAGGTGCCTTATCCCAGCAGCAACCTCCAGCTCAGGGTGGACAGTTCAGCCAGCCACAACAAGAGCCCTAGTTCCCTCACCAACCACAACAACATTATTTCCAGTCGGGTCCTCGTCCCTACAAGCAGGAACATCAATGGAGGCAGCACCAGCAATAGCCTTAGTAGTATTCTCAGCCCGTTCCTCATCAGTTTCAGCAGCAACCTCATTTTCAGAGAGGCAACCCGTCCGGTTCTCATGGACCAGCCTATAAGAACCAAAGACTTAATGATCTAGCCCGCCTACTTTCTGACCAGCTGACATCCTTTAGGCGTGAGATGGATGAGTTTTGCCAGGAGATGAGGGAGATCATTAAGGGAAAGGCCGCCACACCACCTCAGATTGAGCCCAATCCGAACAACTTGAAAAGAAAATATGAGCGGGTACAATTTACAGAGACCACCACTCCTACTAATTTATTGGGTGACATTGCTTCATATACATTTGATGCTGACTTTGTTACACTTGGGAGCGGTAGGATGCCAGCCGGTGGTGCTTCGTCTGAGCGACGACATGATGAGGATGCAGGAGCGCTAGACGAGGATGATAGAGGTGCTGATGTCGCTAAGGATGATGACGACGTTAGCACTGGTGCCACCAAGAACGATGATCCAGCCGACGGTACTGAGGCCGTCGCTTCTCCAGATGTAAAGGGTGGTGTTTATGCCACTAGATTCCATGATGGTGAGCTAGAGTGTGGTGCTGATGTTGCAGTTTCCGGTGCCTTGGGTGTTAATGAGGCCACCCCTTCTATTCCAATAGTATTTTCTCTAGTTTTTGTACCCCATGACTATATGAAAAATTCTAAAACAATAATAAAGGGAAGGGTTCTTCATCTTAGAGTACATATGCGATGATTGATGAAACTTGTATGGATTCCATGCCTTCGCAGCAGCAAGAACTTGTTCCTAGCCCTCTGTTTGAGGAGGGCTCAATCATCCCCTTCCCTCAAACACTCTGCTTGGCTAAGGGGAATAAAAGAGAAATTCTAAAAAAAGATCAGTAACTAGAGTTCAGCCAGCAGATGATTGATAGATTCCATATCCAGCTGACTCTATAGGAGGCACTCGAGCACATTCCTCTCTTCCAGAAGAACTTGAGAGAGAAGATCACGATTTATAGGAAGAAGAGGAGCCATTAGGAAGAAATCCAAGCGCTAACTCACACCACTTATTTCTCTTTCTAGAACTGTCTGCCAGCCAAGAGGCGATATGCAGGAGCTCCTTATGTCAGAAGCCATATTGATGAGCAGAGATTTGATCGCACTCTACTAGATATCGGCTCTTCTATCAACCTCCTTTCAGCAGCCTTACTTGACCAATTCGAGTTCGGCCCTCTTTGACAGAGCAGGATAGTCCTTCCGTTTGCTAATAGATCTGTCAAGAGGCTGAAGGGGTTGTTGAAAGACATGGTCATCATAATTCAGGGTCTGAAATTCCCCGTGGACTTCATTGTGTTGGACATGGAGATCCCTGAATCTGTGATCCATACCCCCATCATGTTAGGGTGTTCGTTCTTGGCCACAGCCAAAGCGGTGTCTGACCATGATAGTGGGAAGGTATACTTTCATGTTGAGGGTGAGAGCATAAAATGGAGGTGATCGATGAAACCAGAGCATGAGATTCAACTTACTCGGAGCAGTGCAATGATTCAGAGCAGATGACAGAGGCAGAGCGAGACGTCCACCAGGAGTGTGACTTTGTGATCACTGATGATGAAGCCACTTGGTATGATCTCGATTCATGAGCCCTTCTCTCACTTTTAGATTCCACAAGTTCAAGAGGAGAGTTTGGAGAGCACACTCTTGGAAGAGGACACAGTCGAGACTTAAGACCATGTTTAGGATAGCGAGGCAGATTATATTTCTTATGATTCTGATTCTGATCTCTCGGATTCAAACATTGACTGGGAAGAATTTGATGATTTATTACATTGTCAGATCCCCACAGAGCCAGTAGCTAGGGTAGAGACCGTGCTATCACCAAGTATTGATGCATTAGTAGGGTCATCTTCACCAGTTTTGTACGATTAGAGAGAGTTCTATCATTCAGATCTGGTTGCATTCACTCAGACCATTCAGAGGCCAGATTTACCAGCTCCCAGTTGTGCGGAACTAAAGCCTTTGCCGCAATCCCTGAAGTATGGATTCCTTGCGGGTGAGAATGAGATGTACCCAATCATTATCTCAACCGATTTGAATGGAGAGCAAGAATCTCGTTTGATGGAGGTTCTTGAAAGGAACCACAAGGAAATAGGATGGAGTGTAGTTGATCTCCAGAGGATAAGTCCGGCTATGTGCTCTCACCATATCTATCTCGAGGAGGATGCCAAGCCATCACCTGATTTCCAGTGATGGCTGAGCCTATTGATGATTTGATGATGATATCATGAGCTTTTCCTGATCTATCTATTTTTAGGATCCCACCATCTTGATTTTGAGGAATGATTGATAATTCTGATTCGTGCTTCATCGCAATGGTGTACGGAGCCCACATGATTTCATTTCATCTACTTGATTGACCCATCCCCGATCTCGTGTATGTTATTTATTGATGATATTGTGTTGATTTATGAGACTAGAGATGGAGTAAAAGAGAAGTTTGAGGTCTAGAGACATGCATTGGAGACTAAAGAATTCATATAAGTAGGGCTAAGTCAGAATGTATGGAGTGCACCTTTGATGGAAGCAATGATGAAGGAATCAAAGTGAAGATTGGTGACGATAACATTTTGAAGAAAAATTCTTTTAGATATATGGGATCTATTTTGCAACATGATGGGGAAATTGATGGAGATGTTACTCATAGAATAAATGCAGGCTGGATGAACTAGAGAGGAGCCTCCGTTGTTATCTGTGATAAGAAAATTCCTGTAAAAATTAAGGAATATTTTACAAAACAACCGTGAGACCTACTACGCTCTATGGATCTGAACGTAGGCCTATGAACCATAGATATGTGCAGAGAATGGTTGTAGAAGAAATGAAAAATGCTAAGGTGGATGTTTGGACACACACGTAAAGATCGAATTCAGAATGATGCATCAGAAAAAAGTTGGTGTAGCTCTGATTGATGATAAGATGCAAGAAAATCTCTTAAGATGATTTGATCATTTACAAAGAAGGTCAGGTGATGCACCAGTTAGGAGATGAAAGTGTTGGGATGTTGAATTGGCTAAAAGAGGGCGATGACGACCCGAGAAGTGTTGGAAAGAGACTATACGAAGGGATCTTAGTTTTTTGGATACTGAGGTTAACACAAGATAGATCTGAATGGAGGTGATGAATCCATGTAGCCCACCCTACTTAATTGTGGGAAAAAGCTTTGTTGTTGATGTTGTTGTTGTTGTACATGACCTTTGAAAAGTAACAATGTGGTACACAATCTTTAAAATTTGTCGTATCATTTGATCTTTCTTGCCTTAAATCACAACTTTTCAAAACCACATTGGAACAAAAAATAAAGATTAGGTACCACATTGTTACCTCTAAAGTTTAGATACAATCTTGAAATCGAGTGTACAATTCAAGGACCTCGATATAATTCTCTCTTCTTTATTTTCCCTATCAAAACATAATGTATGATATTAACATCGATAGAATAGCAAAGAAACTGAGGTCAGATTTCGTACTATATGTAAGTTTAATAAATCGAAAAGCCTGACCTAGAAGATGTTCTCATACAAGATGTGGTGCATTGTTTTCGCAGTATTTTCGCATAGACAAAGTCTAATTTAAACAACAGGTAGCTTGTTGAATTTCAGCTCAATTTGATCAATTAATTATAATCATCGACAATATTAGAGTTCAATTTTTTTCATATAACAACTCTAAAAAAATAATTTATACCATTAACTTATGATTATTACATTATGAGGACTATATTTGGCATCTTACGTGTATTAGTTGCATCCAACTTAACTTATGAAGTGCCAACTTAACTCTAATTGGATGGCACAGAGTACGTATAAAGTTATATTTTCAACGGGGGAGCCCAAACAACAAATCCGAGAAGGATGGAAATGGACCCAAAACAAATCTTTTGGGCCATAAGATAAGAGTTCCATCATGGGGGGAGAACACACCTTTCCTATTCGTGAATGGAAGCTGTAACAATTATTGTGTAAACATTGATCATATTGACGTTATTATGGAACTAAAATATTCAATTGGGCCACAGTATCTTACCGGCAAAAGACATTATGTATATAAGGAGAAAGTTCTCCTCCAGAGACACGTAATTACTCCAATTATGTGTCAATTCACACAAAGCCTATTTAAAATTTATCTAAATTAGCATTAAAAATAAATAAAGTACGATAATTGGCTATAGAACAAGAATACCAATAATCGTAAAATAGCAAAAACAAAATATTCAAACCGTAAAAACAATTTTTTTCTTGTTTATCACTACAGCCGATATTTTAGAAAAAAAATGTATGGTTTGCCGTTAGTATTTTGAGTGCTTCCTCAAAATACTTAGGCTCTGTTTGGTTGGAGAATAAGCCCTGAAATAAGGGGTCAATTCTCCTCCTTACACGATTCCCAGTGGTATGACTATTTCCCATTATTCCATCTTATTTCGCTTTTATTTCTATCTTTATCCCACCTTACCTACCTTTATTTCACCTTATTCTCCTTATTTCTATCCTCCAGCTGAACAAAGAATAGACCTTTATTTTCCTTATTCCCCATCCTTATTCCTACTTATTCACTACAAGAAAAAAGGTTGTGGCCACGGAATGTGGCTACGGAAACTTATGCCCACGATAATTCCATGGCCACTAATTTCTCGTAGGCACAATCCGTGGTCAAAGTCTTCATATAAGAGTTGTTGCTACGATAAGTTCTGTGGCCACTTGTAGTGGCCACGGCATATTCGTAGCTAGAGAACTCTCGCGACGAGACTTGTAGCTACGGCTACTGGCCACGACGTGTCGTGGGTAGATCCCAATTCTGTGGCCGTAAACCCCATATCTGTGGCCATAGTTTTGTAGCCACAACTTATTTTCCTTGTAGTGATTCCCGAACCGAACGGACCCTTAAAGAATATGAGCAGATCATCTGCAAACTGAATATTTGTAATCATTGAGTCAAAATTGGTAGTTGTATCTTAGTCAATCAAACCCCGAGAAGCAAGTATTGATATCACAATATTAAGTATGGAAAGGGTGTGCATAATTAGGAGTGACGAGATGGGATCCTCACGTCAAATACCCATAAGTGCCGTTGACTCTGAATGATATACCAATGGAATTCAGGATCTATGAAATCCATTGTAGAAACAATCTATATCCTCTAAATATTTAAGAATCAGATCCTGTTCTAATGTATTAAAGACTTTTCCGAGGTCAATCTATAGGATGATAACCTTCTCTTTATACCTACTAGGATGTTCCCCGCGCTTCGCCGCGGAACAACGTGATGATTCGATATAAACGTTGTAAATTGAAATATTTTATTGTAATGTTTACTAAAATGGAAAATGTTTGTAGCAATAAACAAAATATTCAAAATTAGGCTAATTTCTCATTATTAATATTTCAATTTTGAAACTTTATAAAAGATATCTATACCTAAATTGTTTGTTAAGTATTTATCTAAATATAAAATAATTTATCAGTAGAAATACGTTCAAGACACCAAACTTATTTTAATAAATGTATATTTATTGTAATATTCAATATATACTTCTCAAAAGTAAATATTCAAACGTAATAAATTATAACCCTGAAGATGAAATGCATGGCAGGATTTCTTCTATGCTTGTGTTCGGTATAGTGACAAATGCGGATAGAATTATATTGTCATGAAACCCAAACAAATTAATATAATTGTATAATTATTTATAATGGTATAAATATTGATTTCAAAAGTTGTTCTTTCTCATATTGCACTTTTTACCGTGTTATTCGTAAGAATTTTTAAACCTAAAAATTTATAATCTTGAACATCAAAGGCATAAGAGTGTTCATTGTCTATTCGTATTCAATGTGTTTAAAAATATAGATGGAATTGTAATTGACATAAATCTAAACAAACTAATACAATTACAGAAATATCAATAATGGTAAAAATATCGATTTTAGAAGTTGTTCTTCCTAACATACTATTTTTTACAAAGTTATTCCTAAGAAACCCCGAGGCCTGTGATTCCCTTCCTTTGTATGTTCTTGAATTTCTCCCTTGAATGTATGTTTTTTTGACGTGGGGCCCTAATTTTCTTGATGCTTGGTTTGCTGCCAGACTTTGAGTTTTTACTAATAATGTAGAGCAAGTAAAGCAATGACAAAAAATTTAGATGAAAAAAGGGATATGAGTATATACAAATTATACATGTATTATGTTTGTACATAATCAATATTAACAATAAGACAAATCCCTCAAAATTTGCAGTAATACAATGTATTGCCAGTGATTCAACTTCAGCCTAAATAAATTACAATATTAAAAGTTAGACATAACTACCAGGATTGATAGAAATCGTAATCATCTGATAACCTTATAATCAATGAAGATTTTAATATGCAAATGAAGATCAATAGACATTTCAAACTATGAAAAAGGGTATGAAATGAGCATAATAGGAAATTATGTCCCGAAATTGCCATTTATAAGATATTGAACTCAACATACAAAGTGCTAAATCATTTCCAATGTTAACAATAAGCTAAACCTCCCATAATTAGCAGTATGGCAACTCGATAACATACAAAGAGATGATATTAAGAAGAAACTCAGATTCAGCAGTAAGATAAAACATTGACACTAAATTATACTTTAGTCGAAATCACTTGAAAAATAAATAAAACATAGCTCCCACGATTAATAGAAAAGGAAAGTAGTGTCAATCATTACCAACACGAAACGAACAGATAAAATGACAATCATCTCCTAACTATGTAATAAACATAGAAAAAATGACAACCATCTCCTAAGTATGTAATAAACAAAGAAAGTGATATGCAAATGGAAATCGAGGAATATAAGTCTATAGGAGATTCCCATTCCTCCTGTAGCCAATGCTAGTGTATTTATTGATCAAATTTATTGAGCAGCACCAATCTTTAATAATAAAAGAACAATAATAATAAAATTACCATACAACCTTCTATATATCATCAAAACAATTGCATGATTCAATATGTAGAATCGTATCATCAAGGTAACTGTTAAATACAATACACTATTGCAGGTAATTTTTTTTGAAAAGGAGCTTGGGTTATTTAATTAACACATGAAAACTTGCAACAGAGGCAGGGGAACACAGACAACATCCCAACCCTCTACACCTCTACAACCTCCATGTTTGCGCAGCCACCGGAACCAACTTGTCCTTCCCATTCCCTTGCCGTCAGTAAAATTACCAACTCCTTAAATTATAGATGAATCTCCGGTTCTTCCTTCACGGAGAGAGGAAGGAGGTGCTCGGTCGTCGGCTGTGACGGAGAGGACAATATGTGGTGTAAACAGTGGAGAAGCTGTGATAAGTATGGTGGCGAGTGGGTGGATGGTGAGGGGATTTGAACGTTGTTGGATCGGTTTATGGTAATGTAACAGAGAGAAAATGTTCTCTACTTCTTGAAAAAATGAAGAAGATGGATGAGATGCTTCCTGGGAACGAAGGGTAGAGAAATGAATAGACCTGCAGAAGATAGATAGGCTCGAGCATAAAAATCTTAACCCTAAATCAAAAGGAATCTATGAGATCGGGAGTTACTGGAGGTAGATGAAGATGCTCTAGACTTCCGATCACTGATCGTAACGGAAGGGGTTCAGATATGGAAGGAATAGAACAAAAATTAGGGGAAAATAAAGGAGAAGTAGCTCGCAATGATGATCAATAATGTTTTTTAATCAAACTGAATAGAAATAAGAGGAGAAGAGACTGGATTGAGAAGAAAATAGAGGAGGATAAGCATAAGAGAATGAGAAGATCGTATGAGAGATGAAAGCTATAAAGCTACCTGGAAGATAGCCAGATGCGGTTGCATGTGGATGGAACTCGGAGGAGTTCAAGGTCGTTGACTCGAATGATGGTAATGCCAGAGGCTCACATGCTTCATTTCCAAATGATGATTGGATCTGCTCCTTAGGGGATGATCTCAATTATACTGGTGATAGTGTGGAAGTCTTATAGAGAATGACTTACAGGTGATGAAGCATGGTTCGAAGTTTTCTCGACCAAGAGTTAATTAAGAAAGTGATGGTTGAGAGAGCTATCGCACATGGCGGAATGTTTCTCCGAACCTCTGGTCATCGACGGTTGGAAATGGGGGTGCTTGATAGGGTCGGAAGTGAAGAAAAAAAATGGGAAGAAAAGAGGACTGTCAACAATTATTACCTTGTGTAAAGACAATTGTTTTCATTTGGAAAATTCCAGAGATTGTAACGTGGCAATGAATGGATGGAGCACCAACCTCGGTACATGCACGAGAACCAAAGAGAAATGCCAACCATGAAGAGACGTGTCAGATGATGTATTAAAAAAATGGGAGAAACGTGAATGCTGAAACGGGAAGGCAAGAAAATGCGCATGGCGGATTGAAAGGAAGCTCATGAAGCCACGTGTCATGCAATGGCTGAAAAACTCAGCTTTAAAGAAGGTATATAGATTCCGAGCCTCTAATATTTCCGAGGACCGCAAAAGCGTACACTACCAATATCCCTTTGATGATAAATACTTCTCACAATTGACAATCTCCATTGTTAGGTGAGGGACATGAAAACAATGCCACTCTTTGATTCCTATCTTAAGTATTTTCTCTTTTTTTTCACATGAATGAAAGAAGATGTTCGAGGTAAGAAGTGAATTCCAAGAGACCTCGACTAACTCCTTAAAGAACTACTTAGACAATCAAAAGAATTCCATTCAAAACTGTTTAGATCAAGGTTTGAAGTTTCTACACTGGAGGAGGTAGAGGGTTTCGATCCGAGTATGTTTTCGATAGTGTAGCAACGGTGATGGATGGTATTATAATGAAGAAGCATTCCTCATATAAGGCCATCTCCAGAATTACCCATGATAAGGCTATGATCATTAACCATGTGACCTTTGTTCCCCTATTCGAAATTTCCACCAATGTACACCTATCAAATTCTTTCGCATATCTATTTAGCATGCCACTCCATAGATGTTCAGTCAATCTTCGAATTAGGTTAAAGTCACCTGCCAGATTAACTATGAGGTTAAGGATATCCATAGCAGAAACTTCAAGTAAAAATCCACCTTGCCCTAATAGGATGGAGGGACTATAAATGTTAAAGATGAAACTTAAGTTCACCGTCTCTTCTGTGTAGATGGATAACTACATAGTAATCAAGCTCTATAACATCTTATCAAGTGTATTTTGAGTGATCCCATCTAGTCAAAATGCGCCAAGATTTCACATTGGTGTTAAAGTGTCAACTAACATGTTCTACACCCACAAGTATATGATCAATTCAAAAGAACCTTCATCGTCCCTGTAAAGCCTTGAACTTGGTCGTCTCCCGGATCATGTGTCATCAGATCCAACTCATCAAGAGGAAACCAACGGAGTTTGTTTTGTGTGAATCAGACTTCATTTCGAATTATTATGATATTTCAAAGAAAGAGAAGTAAGGAGGCTTAAACGCCAATAACCCAAGTACTATCATTGAAACTAGTTAATCATGATTAAGGAAACTAATGACGGATTAAGGATCACTCATCTCCGTTAGCAAACACTAATCATGGATTATTAAAAGATAATCGAGATTAGAGAAAGTTAATCATGATGAGTGAAATTTAATCACGATTAGTGCTAACTTAGTGTCATTAGCGAATCTAGAAGCTTCTGAAAGGTTCTAACTTAAGTCTTAAGTTTCAGATTAGCATTGGTCAAAATCATGGCCAAAACTGTGGACCATTAACCATAGTTAACGGTTAACCATAGTTTACTAACAATAGTTAGCGGTTTTCTGAAGCCTATAAATAGCCCCCCCACCAATGATTGAGCAAATTCCTGCGAGGGTCTTGTCAATACACAAGGCAGATCAATAGGCGTTGAAGCGACCACTCATGGGAATCATACCAAATCAACAAGTACCCACAACATATGAATAATCAACTAATAACAAAAATGTGAAGTATAATTTATTTTACTCTACAAAAAAATTTGTATAATGTGTAAGCATGTAGAGATCGAATAACTAAGAGAAAATATGGTAGCCTAATGATTATTTCTAACCAAAGTAAATTTTGTACACAAGTGTCTACTTAGTCTTTTTGTGTGGGTTTTTGATTTTACAATTTTTTATTTAATTTTTACTTATATATATGTTTTTTAAATTAACTTTTAATTTTAATATTTTAATTTAAAATTTCTTTTAAATTTTAATATTATATATAAAGGAGTGATCCTATGAGGCAAAAAGTTGTGAGAGCATGAGAGGTGTGATTCTGGACCACATGATTCACTCAGGAGAGTGAAGACTAGGAGAGAGAAAATAAAATCATGTGGTCCATGATCATTCCTCTCATGCTCTCACAACTTTTTGCTCCCATAGGATCACTCCTCTATATATATAAGAGTATATGAGTATGTATATATATATATATATATATATATATATATATATATATGGGTCATATGTGGCTGCCCCCGCCTTATTTGGGCAAAATTTTTTATTTTTTTTGAAAAATAACACCATTTACATTCATCTTTATATCCCTCCTATATACCATTCGAATTTCGTCAGAAACAGAGACTCCTACGGCCTCCATCCGGACAGTAATTTTTTAACGGTAACAGGATTTTTTTTAAATCGATACCATCGAGATGGAGGCCGTAGGAGTCTCTGTTTCTGACGAAATTCGAATGGCATTTAGGAGGGATATATGGATGAATATACATGGTTTTATTTTTCAAAAAAAATAAAAAAACGCCGAAAAATGGGGCGGGGGCAGCCATGTTGGCTGCCCCCAGGGGGCAGCCCCATTTTTTCCTATATATATATATATATATATATATATAGGATAATTATCCAATGCGCACAGGGCCCATTTGAGTTTCCATGCGCCCATCTTTTTGATCGTCCGATCTTAACTTTCAATCCGATATTAACTTCCAATCCCACGTTTTTAGCATCGATTAATTTTATAAATTAATGATTTCCATATTTAGTAATAGTATCGTTTTGGTAACATATTGTATGGCAACCTCATTTGAACGATCTGTCATATATTCTGGAGCTCTGCGATCGATCGATCTCACGAAAAAAAAATTGTTGTTGATTCTTTCGGCGATAGCTGTATTCGAATAAAAGGTATTGGGAATATTTAATATCTATGTTCAAGTTTTAATTTCATTGCTAATATATTGAGGTTTCGATTTCAGTTTTTAACGTGATGGATTATTTGCGATTGTATTTGAATCATGATATCTCAGAAGCAATGGTAAACAATGATTCTTTATTGGATTTTGATCGTCAGAATATCATATGAGAAGGATCGACGATGGATGATTTGCAATTGGATTTGTATCATGAAAACTCTTCTTCAGAAGGATCATGTTCAATTTTATTAAGTTACTTAATGCATTCGTCAAAGTTACTGACAACATGGCATGAATTACTTTTCTATATATTATTCTTACTGGTTCATTATCAATCACTAGTTACTTGTGTATCTACTGCGTATTACTTGTTAGTTTGTCATTCTTACTAAATCTTTTATACTGAATTACTAATGTATTTTATTAGTTTACTTATAAGATATTTTATCTTACCATCGTTAACACAATTGTTACTTTTCATGCCTTTACTTTGAAAATGTACTGAGTTACTAATGTTATTACATTGTTTACTGAGATGATATTTTAATTTACTATTACCTACATAATTGTTACTGCTCCCTCTTTAGTTCTTACAACTTCAACTATTGGTTTACTAATTCATTTTTATTTCAGGTATGTCAGATGCTGGAATACTTCTGATGTTTTACATCTCACAACATCATTCGTGGATAAAAAAAATAAAAAATGAAACATTGGATCATGAGAGCATCATATCAGAAGAAACAACGATGAATGACCTGCAATTGGATTTGAATCATGAGACATATGTATATTTTTACTGAGACAAATGTGAAAGTTACTGAGACAAACCTGAAAGTTACTGAGACAAACGTGAAAGTTACTTGCATACATGTATTTTCATTTATACCAAGTTACTTATACCATTTGCCCATGTTACATGCCTTTTGTTAAGTGTTACTTGTTCTCCTATCATTCTTACTGAATCAATTATATTCAGAATGTTGTCTTCAAATCAGATTCAGTCAAAATGATATAAAGTTAAGTAACAACAAACAAACAAATGGAATCAGTAATATATATACAATAGTCCAGTAAATGCTTATCACGAGATTAGTAATACCCAAACAACGATCAGTAATTTACGTCATTTTATTATATGGTTTAAAATTCAGTAATATATATATATATAACTGGACAAGTAAGTAGTTGTTATGAAATTAGTAAAATCATAATAAATGATCAGTAATTTTCATATACATTATAATTGACTAAAAAGATTATACAAGTAAATAAGAGGTGCGTCAGTAACACTCAAAGGATTTAGTAAATATAACATTAGTAACAATCAAAATGAGTTCAGTAAAATGAACATTTGTAATCAGTAATCATTGTATGGACATTAGTAGTTTTCCTACTTCATTACTGATCTGACAACAATAATTACTTGAGAACTGAATATGTTACTTGAGTAACATGAATCAATTACTGATCTCTGTACAATGTAATATTACAGATATAAAATACTGACAAATGTTTCAGTATTACTGATCTCGTAACACATAATTACTTGAGTACAATATATACATTACTAATCAAATATACAATGACTATTTCTTCGGTACGAAATTAATAATTTGAATTTATCTTTCTAAAACAGTCGTCCTTTTTTTAAGGACTCGGTATAATTGGAAATATAAATGCTCAAACATATTAATATCCTTCCAAAACCGTGCTCCTTCGAAATAGGCAACCATTCAAATAGAAATACACGTGGCGCGCCCACGTTTGGTGCTCACCAAAACTCAAATGGGCCCTGTGCTCTCTGGATAAGCCCTCTATATATATATATATAAAAGATAAGGTACGTATGATATAAGATATATATGTATAACATATATACCAAATATAAAAAAATCAAAAATATTCCCTAAGGTACAATCTGTATTATATATTTTTTAATGGTATTAAATTTATTTATGAGATATTTGTAATTTTGAATAATAATATAATCTTTATATAGATACACATAGGTATATAAAACAATATGGGGTATTATAATTATATATATAGGTAAAAATAATCAAAATTAACATAATAAAATTTTATGGTAATTTTTATTTTATACTATTTTTGTGGTTTTTATTTATTTTTCTGATTTTAGACAATTTTAAAGTCCAAAATATACAAAATCAGTGACTAGTTAAATAGGTCGAACTATTTTGCGATTTAAAGATACTAAACAAAGTAAACAATTCCCATAAATAATTTTACTATGTAATACTACACATATAAATAACATTATCAAATAGAAACTAATATTTTTGGAATTTTTGAAAAAAATATATTTTTATAGGATTTAGAGATTTAAATTTGTTTGTTATTTTCTTTTTCTATTTTTAGGGATTTTTAGTCCAAGGTTATAAATAACTATAATAAACAAAATATAATTTTTTTTGTAATTTTTTAAAAAGGATTATATTTTCTTGGATTTTCAAATGCAAACAGGGACAAAATATGCTCTTCTTGATTTTTAATAAAAAATGCAAAAAATTACATAATGTGAAAGACCATGCATCTCGATACCTTATCTTATTTTTCCATAATTTTTATAACATGGATGACATTTATAAAAAATATACAAGCATACAAAAATTGTTTAAACTAGAAAGGATATATTTACAATTCAAAATAAATGCAGGGGGAATATTCAAATATCTCAAAACATTACAACTGGTATTTGAGTTTTATTGACTAAATTATAAATCCAAAAATTGAAGGTGTACCCTTGCAAATTACCCACCTCACGTGGCCACCCACATGAGGTGAGCTCGTATGGATCAAAATGTAATATCCAAGATGCTAAGGGATCTACTTGCAAAATACACACATTTATTTATATTACGAATTATACTAAAAGTAAAAATAAAAAAGGTAGAGTAGTATCTGTGATATTACCCCATTAATCGACAGAAGGGAACGACAGGAGCGTGCCACGTGGGCGCACTTGAATAGATCGTGCAGTTGAGACCACATCGATTCGTCGTAGATTGGACGGTCTAGATTAGACCTGGAAGCGTTCCACGATCGAACGAAGAAGGGACTGTCTAGAAGAACAATGCAGAACACTTTCTTGTTGGATTTTTTTATCTTGAAATGCTCCGACAAGCCCATGAGGTTCCTAGGCATCTTCCGTGCCTGTTGGTAACGGCTACAGATGTCCAGATCTCAACATTAGGGATTTGAAGGTCCTTCTCGTTCATACAACCTAGACACTTAAAATGGCTTCAATTCTTTGCTCTAGGGCTTCCTCTCGACCTGATGACTTACGCAAGACAAAGCAGAGCTCAAGGCGATCCTCCTCGACTTAGATTGAAGCAGAATGCAGTGCAAATGGACGAAAAGGAGGTTCCTCCGACGTGCGGCAAAGAGGGAGCAATGATTCTATGATCTATACAAGATCATAGGGTGCATGTAGGTGCATAAGGTGTAGGAACCATCGAGAGAGGATGTGGGGGTGCCAGGGCGGTCAAACATGATTAGAAGCACGGTGGAACAATGCTAGAGCTGGGAGCTCTGGTGATCGAAAGATTGAAACTAAAACTAATCTAAGGATGTAATTAGGAAATAAATGATGCGAATAATAAAACTAGGACTAAATCTACCTAAAAACTTTCAAATGCACAACTCGAACCTGGTTCTCACCAAGGAGCGGAGGTGCCGTCGGAGCTCCATCTTGGACCTCCTCTTCTCCTCTAAGCGTTGCCTCGACCCTAGGCGACGCTCTCTTTGTCACTGGAAACACACACATACGAAAAGGGGATTCGGTGTTTGAAGAGGGATCAACCGATGCTAGGAGACAAGGAGGTTTATTTATAAGCAGATATGATGGCCCTTATTGACCAGCGATTTTCGGAGAAACTATGGTTTGTACGAAAGGTTTTAGGATTAGGCGTGTATTAAGGTCGATTGAAAGTTGATTTGCATAAGTGATCACATCTATTAGAGTGATAGGTCTGCCAGGAAAAAAGGGGATAAGACGAGTGGTTTACTGTTTTACCACTCCTAGAAGAGAGAGGGGGCAGTTGACCCAGGTCAACTATGGTTTGATTCCGGTTGATCCATGTGGATCAACCAGAAAAATCCTAGATGGAAATTATTGGTAAAATCGATAACAAATAGTTCATGAATTAATTAATTTTAGGGTATAAAATTAAAAACTATTTTTATTTTATGTGTATTTAATTACTATTGTGTTTATTTTTATAGATTTATTTATTATGAGTTAGTATTTTACAAGTATAATCATAGGTATATTTCCTTATATATTATAATTTTTATTTTATTTAGTATTTTAAATTTTTTATTTTATGCACATAATTTGTATATTTATATATTATTTAAATACACATGAATATATTTTTATTTTATTTTTTAAAGGTGTAGGCACACTTAAATAAATATTGGTATAAATTATATGCATAAGTATCATATATTCATCTATGTATTTTTGTAGACTATTTTATTTTATTGTGTTTTTATGGTTTTATTGTATTATTATAAATATATACATAGACTATAAATAATATTTACAAGATCATAAAAACATAATATATTAAAAAATATAAAGAAATAAATGAAATGAATTTTTTATTTAAGTATATCATACAACAGGGATCTGAAACCTAACTTTTGCATCTAACTCCAAATTAAGTGAAATCACATTCACTAAATTGCTAATAAAAAATTATATACAACTGAAGATGATTTTGATGCATTTTGAGTTCATATGGAGAATATATGGGTCTAGGAAATTTGGATTTTGGCTTCTTATTTTGAGCTTAGCCTACACAATTTACATTATTTTTGTGTGAAATAAATTTTATATTATTCTATGTATTTTCATCTACAACATTTATATATAAAGTTTCTATAATTGAGGTATAAATAATAAAAAAAATAAAATAGGTCCCAAAAATGAATTATTGAATAATAAAATCGAGGTTTTTGATGTGATTTTTGTACAATTCATCTGCGCTATCTCACCCTACTTTATTCCTTGATGACCTAGCCATCATGATGGCTAGGTCTCGAGGTTTAGGGTCATTTATTGTCCTTGACACCTCATTCTTTTTCTTTTCCTTTCTTTATCCTTGTATTTTATAAATACGTACAATATTTTATGCAATATTTATACAATAAATAAGAGATGTTAATTTATGCAAAACAATGATATTTAGATGCATTTTTCCGTGGTTTAAAAGCCAAATGAAAGAATAAAGGTTATGAAATGGAGATTCATCACACCCTATTCTTTTCTTTTCTAGTCCCTAGGAAACACTTATTCTTAGAAGTATAGAAAGAAAATAAAGAAAAGAAAAGAAAAGAAAGAACTTGGATTTATTTTAACATTCATACTGGTCCTCATAAAATCAAAGTTTGGAGCTCAGTCGAACCTTTAAATTCTTAGTTTGGTCAGAACTTCGATTGAGAATCGGACTTGAAACACAACAACCTCTAAGAACCACAAAAATCTGCCCGTCTCCTTAATATCCAGGTCAGAACAAGTCTACTACATAAACAATCCCTCAGTACTATGAGTCTATTTTGTATAGTGTCAGTGATATGTATTTCTCCATGACTGAAGAGGTAAAGGTCATTCTTCTACAACATGGTGACCTAATTCCCCAATCAAGCAACTCTTTCCTCGAGAAGTGGGGTATTCCCTTCTAAGTTCAAGTGCAATGAACTCGAGAAGAGGAGGGGGAGGGAAGAAGGGACTGTAGCAAGTGTAGTTGCCAATCCTAGCTCACATGAATATGACTTTGAAAGTCAAGATCGGTTATTGGAATATACATCTATATACATACTCCGACAATCATTTTATTTTCATTAAGATTTGTCCACTTTTTTGGAGGTTTCATTGCATTTTTTCTTTTTTTAATAATATATACAACAGTATTTACATATGGATTTTTACCACTTGAGCCAGTAGACTATCTCTATTTTGAAGCTTTATTGCAATCCACAACATTCAATCATTGGACCTCGTCGCCAGTGGATCGGGTTAGGGTACAATTGGCCATAGATATGTGACTTCCGATGTTTCCATTGGCTTGTGTCTCATGCCGGTAAATCCATACATCTACCACTTCAACTATGGTGAGCAAAGTGTAAGGTGCAGGTGTGCAATCTAGGTCATTATCAACAAGAATCATGTGTGTGTTTCGAAATATTCTACTTAGGCATTCAAGACAACATTGAATCAAGTCTTACGGTCTCAAAAAATTAAGTCTAGCAGATCTGAAGTACCTCAATTCAAGTTCCTGTTAGGTTTCTGTGATTAAATGGATTAAGGTACAACCAAACTCCAATCTTTGAATTTTAATTAGATTAGTTCAATTATCAATATCAACCCGCAAAATGCAAATGATACGTACAATGCAAGCAAATGTTTTTGTGATGCAAATTTTCTAGTTTTGAACTTTTTATGGATTTTTGAAAAAGTTCTGGAAAGTTTTATGCAAGTTTTGGAAAAGATTTCGCAGAGTCTTATGGATTTTTCAGAAACAAAAGAATTTTAGGAAAAATAATATGTGCATATATTTACATGGTAGTGCTTCTTTGGTATTTATAAGAGTTGGGATTTAAAAATTTACACCAGTTTGTTATTAATGAGTTTATTAATACATTTAAAGAAATTTATTTACTTGAATAGTATCTATAGTTATCAATCTAATTTGAAAACATTTTGCAACATTTTAAAAACTTTTTTTTGCAAACTAATTTGAAAAATAATTTTAAAAATATTACAAAATTTGAAAATCATTTTGTAAAGATTTCTCAAACAGTATGTATAGAATTTCAAAATATTTTTGCAACCAATTTTCAAATCATTTGAAAATAGATTTTCAAAATATTTTATTCACAGAATGCGTAGAAATTTTATAAATGAAACATTTTTACAAATGTTGAAAATATTTTACAAAAAATATTTTCCAAACAGTTTTCAAAAAGATTTTTCAAAGAAAATTTCCAACCATTTTTTCAAAAATTTTGCAAAACATTTTTGCCTTATTTGTTAATCATTATATATGAGGAATTTTAAATGAATTTTATACCAGTGTGTTCTTGACAATCATTTGATTGTATTTTAGCCATATTCATTGAAAATATGAAAGTACGAGTTATGGATAAAGAATATATAATGTATATACGACCCCCCCTGATTCTCTTGAACTATGCCCTCATAGATTAGAGAGAAAGGAGAAGTCATAACTCGTATTGAGTATAGAAGAGCCTATAATACAATGACAGATGAATGAAGAAAGAATCGATGAGAAGTTGATTGTCCCCCCATACTTAGGATCAATTAATCCTAAATATAGCATACTGTATTCTTACTACATGGAGGGTCTAGGGTGGGAATGAACAGATTCGTGACTCATCCCATCCCCCCATACTTAGGGTAAAATATCTCTAAGTATAAACATGAATATCAACAAGTGAGGAGACATGAGAGAGATCAAAGAATTAACAGTAGGACTCACTTGTCCCTCTTATACTTAGGATGAAGCATAGCCTAAGTATAGTAGTGACGATTGACATTGATGAAAGAAATATGCAAAAGAAAAATGACAGAAGAAAAGAAACAAACTAAACAAAGAGTTTTAAAGGGACATTATCTAAATCTTTTGAAGCTGTTGAGGTTTCTTCATTGATTACCGATTGATCTGAGTCGACAATAACCAAAAAAATGTCCTACTCAAGGTACGCCTTCAATAACTGACCATAGTCAACAAAAGGTTGTGCATCAGATTACAATTCTGATATCAAAATGCTTCCATTATCACACACTTCTTTCACTCTGAATGGTCTTGTCCATTTACTCTTTAATTTGCATAGGAATATATTCAACTTTGAGTCAAATAACTAGACTTTATGTCCAGTCTTGAAGGTTTTTCATCTAATGTACTAGTTGTGTCAGCATTTAACCTTCTCCTAGTACATCAAGATGTTATCATAAGCATGGTCTCAAAATTCCAAGACCACGCTCAGATCTAGTTTCCTTTATTAACCACCTTTGTGTGAGTCCAAATTGCAAATGTTGTCAGTCCATAATGATTTACGAATTAGATTGGCGAGCAGATGGCACGACTTCCCATACTCAAGACAATAGGGTGATATATGATGAATACCCATTCATCACTCTTTATTCTTATATTTTAGCTACAAAAACCTTTGCAAATACATGTATATTCATGTAAATACGAATAATTACCAAAAGCATGCATTGTACAAAGTTTAATAATTAGCATGCTTTTGTGTGTAAAAATAAAAGAATAAAGAGATAAAAGAAAAAGAGGAAATATTTAGAATAAATATTGAGCAACCTAACCCAAGGGAGGGCTCAGCATGGGCCTGACCGCATAAAAGCCAAAGTAGAGAGAGATAGGGTGCTCATGTGTGTAAAGATACCTGTAAATAAAATAAAAATATTTTCCTCTAAAAACAAAAATAAAAGTGGGTTTCTATTTATTTGTAAATATTTGTAAATATAAATTTAAAATAAAAATGAGAAAACTAAAAAGAAAATAAAAATACCTTCACCCTTGTATATCCACCATGTACATAAACTCACTTATATATTTAGTTATCCCTATAAATAAACAAAATTAATTTCCATAAAATCTGTAAATATTCTATTTATTATGGTGTAAATAAATAAAATAAAAACAACAAAAATAAAAACAAAATTAAAAGAACAAAATTAAAAACCAAAAATAATATTGTAAATACACCTTGTATATAGATGTATATACCTATTTATTTCACTATTGTATATAAATAACAAAAATAAAATAAAAATACCCTTTTATTCCTAATTTTATACTATAAATAAATAAAATATAAAATAGGAATAAAAATGCACAAAAATAACTAATTAAAAATCAAAAATAAAATCCTATATTGTACATATACATATACATAGCCTTACTATGTACATACCCTATTTGTATTTTGAAAAATTAATTAAAAATCACCAAAAAATAGAAAAAAATAAAATAAAAATATTTCACGTTTTAAGTTTTTATTACTTCAGCCATTTGCTATTTTTAATTGAATTTTTAAACATTTTCCACGTGGCTGATTCCCATTGGTCCACGGGGAATGTTGACCCCCGATTAACTCTCCCCCGCGGACCAAACCCTTGCGGATCTCGCGCCCGACCTGACTTCTCTTTTTTCGTGCTCGATCCACCCGCCATTTGCGCAAACCCCGGGTCCTACCCCTTCTTCTTGCATCCGAGACCCACGCCCGGGGGATTGCATCGGGGTCCGCGCTCTGAGCAGCCCTATCTGACCAACCCTAGCCGGACCCCTGAGACTATAAGAGCCGAGCTCCGCCACCTATTTTCTGATCTTTGGCTCATTTGTTCACCACCCAGTGACCTCCACCGTCTTGGCGAGAGTGACAGCTCGCTCCAGAGGGTGTTGCAGCGAGGAGGGAGCAAGGAGACATCGATCCGGCGAGCTTCCGCCGCCGAGCGCCGCCAGGAGGTAGCGCCAGAGCCGCGGGCCACGACGACCCGCGAGGCGAGGACCAGAGCTAGCCCGGCTCATCCCCAGTCGATCCCTCCACCCAGGTAGCTTAGATTCTTCTTCCTTTTATTTAATTTTCGATTAGCCCCAAATCTCGCAGTCGCCGACCATCATCGATTCCGGCCATCTCCCCCTTTCGTTCGACCATCGGAATCCCCCATCACGTTCGCCCTTCCTCCGCGCACCTTCTCCGCCCATCCATTCAACCCAACTCGCACAGGAGCTGGGGTCTCGAGCTCCTCCGTCGTAGCATCGCCGAAGCTTGACCACCACGCCTCACCGTTCACGATCACCACGCCTAACTGAGTCGAGGCAACTTGCCCTCGACCCGCGAGTTTGCTGGCTCTCTTTGCAGGAACATCCGAGCCCATCTGAGGGCTTGGACCATCTGGTCCAGCAGCTTTGCCTCCGTCGGACTCTCCAGAGCTCCTCGGAGCTCCATTGAGTCATCGGAGGTCATCATCGGACGCGGAAGGCCACAACGGTTCATCTCCGATCATCAGGGCCTCGCGAGGAGGCCGGGAGCGTGCGTAGCGGGCTGGCGAAGGTTGTCGGCAATCAGTTCTTCCTCGACCTCCAGATACCGTCGGATCCTCCTCGACCTCTAGTTTGCATCTCAACCGTTCATTTGAGGAGCCACCAGCAGCGTCAGATCCATCTGAAGAGCGATCCGAACCGTCCGATCAGCGAGGCCTTCCACGCTGCACCTCAGTCGTCAGATCATCTACGTGGCTGAGCCTCCACCGTCTGATCAGAGCGGAAGTCCTTCGTTCACCCACAACGCACCACAGCCGTTAGATCTTCCACGTGGGAGCTTCCCAGCCGCTCGATCACGCTGAGGGTTTCTTCGTTGTGTGCCGCGCTTTCTCGACTGTCCGAGCACGCACGTGGCGCCATCTCGGCTCTCGGATCGTAATAATGTGTAAATTTACCTTAGGCCCCTCTGTTTATGGTTTTAATTAGTTAGTCCTGTAAATATTTTATCACGTTCATTTTATTTCCGAACATTTTGCACTTTGGACCTCGTACTTTCTTTATTTACATTTATGCCCCTGTCTACGTAGACCATGTGCATCGTCACGTGAACTTCGTTGGGTTATTTACATTGACGCCCTTGTATTTCTGGATGTTACTTAATGAATGAAATGTTTTAGAAAATTGCAAATATGCCCCTGTCAGTGATTTTTATGCGCATGTGCGTTATATTACTGGGTAAATTACACTAAAGTTCTTGGGCTTTTAATACTTGTTATTATTTAGCCCAGAAACTTTATTTCTTTGCAATTAGGTCCCTAAGTGCCCCAGACACGTGCTTCGCGTGTGATTTCTTGTGATTTTTGCACCGAACCCCCAGAACTTTCATTATTTGCGTTTAGGTCCCTATGCACTATGTCTTGGTTTTGATTTTTAATAAGATATCAAACTAACTCCAAATTCAATGAAAATTGGATATATGGCTGCTGCCATGATGTAAACTTTCTAGAATTTTTGGGGACATTTTTTATTTCATTTGCTATTTTTAAAAATTCAAAAACATGCATTTTCTTCATTGTCTGATTTAAAAATTCACAAAAAATATTAAAATACCTCTAAAAATTATAAAAAACTTAGCTACTATTTAATTTGTCTTGCTTGATTTGCTGACCAATTTTGGTCATTTTTCACTATATAAAACTCATAAAAATTACAAAACACTAAAAAACCCATAAAAATTCTAATAAATAATTTAAAAATCCAAAAAAATAATTCCAGTGCCCAAATTTTCCTTGTTTCTTTCTCAATACAGGAAAATTACTTTCAACCTTTTTAGGGGCTTTTAGATATTTTATCTAAGTCCCTCAATCTCGGCTGGACAGTACCTTCATTTTCTTGCATTGTTTTATTTTTAGAAAAGAAAATAAAAATCAGAAAAATACCAAAAATTCATTAAAAACAGCAAAAAACATAAAATACATAAAAAAATTTTATTTGAATTTTTGAGTAATTTTTGATGCATTAAATAAATTGTTGAATGGGCTTGTTTCTTTCTTTTCCTTAATTTCTTAGTTCTTTAAAAATTCAAATATATATATATATTTATATATATAAAGACTAAAAAACCACCAAACCACCTTTTCTCTTATTTTATTTTATTTTTGACTACTTCGTAGGCCGCAAGGCCATCACGTGCTCCCTGAGTCCGACCCTGGTCGCTATACCAGGCTAATCTAATAGCCAAGACCGCTATCGCTTGTATTTGATTTTTATCTCTGTTTGGTGGTCTGCTTTACATTTTCTTGATTGACCGAGAGGCTCTTGAGCGACTGAGGTCGCAACGACCTTTGTTTATATTTTTCCATCCTTAGTTGCTCGGGTCTTTCGGGTAATCAGAATGGTGCCGTTGCCGGGGAGCACGGCTTAGTAGTCGATTTATTTTTCCTGCGGTTTTCTTTTCGCAGCTTTTTGTAGAGATTTTTGCATATATATATTTCTGACATTTTTTATAATAATCTGGTTTGACACTTGTCTTCTTTCTTGCGAGGGCCCGAGGACCGAGGCGGCGACTTTCGAGGAACCGGCGCAACCGCGAGATTCGGAGGCGGCTCCCTTCTGCACGGAGCCGCAGGAGAGAGCGATAGAGGAGCTGAGTGAGAGAGGAGTAGATTAGTTTTATTTCCCGCTTATTTGAATTTTAATAACACAGGGACAGCAGGACTTGGACTCTCCGGTCTGTTTCACCGAGCACCGGTGTGCTCGGGATACCCTTTAGTTACCTTAGACTTTTTCGCAGCTTTTTCACGGTTTCAAATTTTTTTTTCGCTACCTTTTATGGTTTTACGCGGTTTTATCGAGCCCCTAGCCTTAGGAATTTCTGATTGATTGTGCCGTACTTAGTAGGATCCACACACCTAATAGACTGCTCGTACCTATAGATCGTTAATTGGACCGACTAATAAATCATTAATAAAAATAGCTGAGCCGCTTTTCTGAGAGCCTACGCGTCGCGAGCCTGCCCCGTCAAGCGCTACTCCTGAACTCGACCTGTCGAGAAGAGGAGGGGTGGGTCTAGACCGGACTCTTTGGATCGAGGGCGAGTGACCAGCTAGATGGTGCTTTCGAGTAGAAGTTACCTGCTTAGGACTCGGTTTTCCGCTGCACCATATAGGTAGTTTTATTTTTGTCTTTAAATTCTGCGCGGATCATATTGCATGTAGAGTGCTGGAGACAGGTACGCATTTCTATCTTTGCATGCATCATTGATTTTCACGCATCGGCTTTTTCGTCTTCTCCCCCCTATTTTAACTTAATAACCAGGAGAACCAAAAAATTCGTTAGGCATTTTTGCTTGTATGAAAAATATCTAAAAACGAAAAACAATAAAATTGTGACTACTAAAACTACTGACCCTAAAAGACACTTGAACTAAAAATTTGTCTTGGGGAGAGCAACCCCTCATTGCTTGGTTTGCTTGTGCGAGAGAGTGACCGGTACACTAGGTAAAGCCCTCTGGTACTCATCTCGACTGATTACCGACTCTTCTGTGCGGGACAGTCGGTTGAGAGAGTATCGGGTATCCCAACAGGTCACGTAATCGCTTTGATATCTTGAGTGTTCACCAAAATAAAATTGACAAGATAAATTGACCGAACCTTTACGGTCTTCAGCTCGCGTCGCGTTGGTGAACTGGGGTTTGCTTGTACTCATAGTTTGTCCAGATCTCATCCACACTACTCACCAGATCACGATGATGGGCAGGAGGTCTCTTAGGCAGCCTCTGGCTGCACTGCTTTTTAGCACTCCAGTTCCTTCATCTAGGTCGGTTCGTGAGAGCTCAGACCTGCTCTCCCAACCCGAGTATGACTCCACCCTATTCCCCCTCGACCACCCTTCTTCTTCTTCCGAGATACCAGTGCCAGAGGAGAGACAGACAGATGATTTATCGGCACCTGAGTTCGGTTGTTTTGATTTTTTCAGAGAAAATGGCCGGCAGTTCTGATGATCACACTGGAGGTCCACGAGATCAGCATTTCGTTCTGGACCAGGGTTCGATCAACTCCACCCTGATTGCCTCCCTCGAGTCAGTGCAGCAGTAGTTGAGGGATCAGGGGGCATTCATGATGGACATGAGGAGAGAGCTTGAGCAGTTGAGAGCTGACCGTGAGAACTGCGGAGGAGGAGGACCCGACGATGCAGCAGCCGCCGCAGCAGCCGCAGCAGGAGGCGGAGCAGGACCATCGAGACCGATGCGGGATAACCACAATCCCGGATCGACTTTGATACACCGTTGGGTGGTGCTACCAGCCATCGTAGGGGACTTCAAGTTCCCCCCGAACACTTTGCAGCTCCTTCCCCGGTTTCACGGTTTGGCTACTGAGGAGCCTCATCTCCACCTTCAGGAGTTTGAGATGATTTGCAGTACTGTCCACGATCGTCAGGTGGACCAGGATACTATCAGGATGATTGCCTTCCCCTTTTCCTTGGCAGACAGAGCAGCCACCTGGCTGAAGCACTTGGGGGAAGTTTCTCTACACTTGGGAGCAGCTCCGCGCCGAGTACTTGCACAAGTACTATCCACTCGGGCGGACGAACGCCGCGAGAGCCCTGATCAGCAACTTCTCCATGCTCCCCAACGAGCAGTTTCATGAGGCATGGGAGTGGTTTCGAGAGCTGACCGACAGATGCCCGCACCATGACATTTCCAAGCCAAACCTTGTTCAGAGCTTCTTCAGCAGGCTGACACCAGTGCTTCAGGGCTTGGTGAACGCTTCTTGTGGCGGGTCTTACTTCACCAAGGATCATGACCAGGTCTGGGCCATCTACGAGGAGATGGCCGAGAACTACATGGTGATGTCCCAGACCCGGTTGTACGCTCAGGGCAGACCCCAGCAGCCAGGACCCATGCAGTACCAGAGGATAGCACGGCTCGACGCCGGTCCTTCCAATTCGTCCGCAGTAGCAGCAGCACAGGAAGAGTACACAGCTGCGGACATGGGTATCATTAGCGAGAAGTTGGATCGGATGGAGCTGATTGAGAAGAAGCAGTTCAAGGCATCACTCAGATGGAGCAGATGGCACAGACTCTGAGCGACATGAAGACCCAGCTCTTGTGTCTCCAGGAGGCACAGACGGCTTCCCAGCCCCGTCTTCAGTCGCGAGGCGATCACGGCAGCAGCAGCAGCTCGTTCCAGCGCTCCAGCTCACACCAGCAGCCTAGATAGGTTCACCTTGTAAAGGCGGAGCCGTACCAGCAGCCGCAGCCCACCTACCAGTCACCACCATCTTCAGACTTGCAGATGGTGGTATACGAGCCGGATCAGCCTCTAGCAGTACTCCCGCCAGCCCAGTATGATGCAGAGCCGTTGATGGATGTCAACGGGATTTGGCATGACCGCCCTCAGCCCGGTATCTGACGAGACCATCTCGGATTCCGGTGGGGGAACGGAGGTACCCAGCCCCAGCAGCAGCCGTCATGACAGGGTGGCCAGTACAGTCATCAGAGAGATCACCAGCCGCAGCAGCAGCCCCCAGTGTACCCACCACCACAGCAGCAGCAGTCATCCTATGGTCCTCGTCCCTATCAGCAGGGACAGTCTTGGAGGCGAGATCAGCCTCACCAGCAGCAGCAGCATCACCCATACCCCTCTCAGCCACAGCAGCAGATCCATCAGCCTCACTACCAAAGAGGCTACCCGTCGGGTTCCCTTGAGAACCCTGTCTTGGATGACATAGCCCGCCTCCTCACGGATCAACAGACTACCTTCAGACGGGAGATGGACGAGTTCCGCCAGGAGATGCGGGACAATGTGAGAGGGAAGGCCTCCATCCCTGCCCAGATAGAGCCGAACCCCAACAGCCTGAAGTGGAAATCTGAGCAGGTAGCTTGTACTGAGTATAGCACTCCTAGTGATACATTTGGTGATATGACTGGATATCTGTTTGATACTGATTTTGTCACACTTAGGAGGGGTAGGATGCCAGCAGGCGGTGCCTCGTCTGAGCTACATCATGAGGATCCACCTAGAGCGCCCGACGAGGAGGATGACGACGGTGGTACTGATGCCACCAAGGATGATGATTCCACTGACGGTACTGAGATCGCCGTTTCACCAGTTCGAGGAGGTGGTACTGAGGCCACCCACGATGTCGTGCCAGAGCGCGATACTGAGGCCGCGAGTCTTCTAGCCAATCCAGCCACTTGTGGTACTGAGGCCACCAGAGTTCATGTAGAGAGATCTGTTGTTTTTCCTTCACCGGATGTATCTCGGAACCATATTGTGAATAAAGGAAAGGGTTTATTTTCTTCTGGTCCCACTGTGGTGCATGATGTATGTGTGGATCCGACCGTCGAACCGCCTAGACCCTTTCCTAATCCTTCATCTGAGAAGGACCCAATGATCCCCTTCCCTAGAGCCCTTCAGATAGGGAAGGGGAAGAAAACAGAAAATCCCAAAAAGAGAGAGCAGGAAGATTTCAACCAGCAGATGATAGATCGTTTTCACATACAGCTGACTCTTCAGGAGGCTTTGCAGCACATCCCACTTCTTCAGCGTTCATTGAGAGACAGGACCACAGTCAGGGGGAAGAGGAGGAACCACCACTCTGAGATCCATGTGCTGACGAAAGCCACGTGTTTCGCGATCCAGAACCGTCCGCCGGCCAAGAGGCCAAATTCAAGAGCCCCTTATGTCAGATGCCATATCAGTGAGCAGAGGTTTGACCGTACTCTATTAGATAGCGGATCGTCGATCAACCTCCTTCCGACAGCTAATGACACGAAAAACCGAGCGACTAAGGTAAAGGTAGAGAAGTGGTCGTTGCGACCTCGGTCACTCAGACGATGTGTCAATCAAGAAAAATGAACCACTCGAAACAGATAAAATCAATAAAATCACGAGATAGCGGTCCTGCTATGTGATTAACCTGGTATAGCACCCAGGGTCGAACTCAAGGAGCACGGGTTGGCCGAGAGGCCTACGAAGTAGTCAAAATAAAAGGAGAAAATCTTTTTAGTGGTTTTTAATTTGTTTTTAATTTTTTTGGATTTTTAAGTAATTAGGAGAATAAAGAAAAACAAGGAACAACACACTTCAACAATTTATTCAAAGCATTAAAAATCAACCAAAAGTTGGAATAAAAATATTTTTTTGTATTTTATTATTTTTAGTGTTTTTGGTGAATTCTAGAGAATTTTTTGATGTTTATTTTATTTTCTAAAAATCAAACAATGAAGCAAATAGTGGGTACTGTCTAGCCGAGCCAAAAAGCCCTAGATAAAATATCTAAGGGCCCTAAAATGGCATGGAGATAATTTTCCTGTAAAGATGATAAAACAAGGAAAATTTAGGTACCAATTTTATTATTTTTGGGTTTTTAGTTTTTTTACTGGAATTTTTATGGATTTTTGAGTGTTTTTAAGTTTTTAGTGGTTTTCAGTGGTGAAAAATAGCCAAAGTTGGCTAGAAAATCAAACTAAGCAAAACAAACAGTGGACAATTTTTTTGTAATTTTTGGACACTACTTAGTATTTTTTTGTGATTTTTAAAGTTAGACAGTAGCAAAACTGATTGTTTTTGAATTTTTAAAAATATCAAACGAGATCAAAAATGTCCTCAAAAATCCTCGAAAATCCTACACCATGGCAGGAGCCATGTATCAATTTTTCGTTGGATTTGGAGGTGATTTGATATTTTATTCAAAAAAAAAAGAGGGGCACTGTGCATAGGGACCAAAGTGCAAATACCCAAAGTTCTGGGGGGTCTGGTGCAAAATACCCAGCAAAACACGTGCGAAGCGCGTGCCTGGGGCACTCAGGGACCCAAATGTGATAAAAATAAGTTCCGAGGGCTTATTGGTAACAAGTACCAAAAGTTCGGGGGCTTATCTGCAAATAACCCAAAAATATCATGCACATGTGGAAATAACTCACGCACAGGGGTATAAATGCAAATATCTAAAAACTTTCATTCATTCAATAACATCCAGAACTAGAGGGGTCTCTATTGCAAATAAACCAAAATATCACGTGTCGATGCACGTGTTCACAACTGGCAGGGGTATAAATGCAAGGAAAATAAAGTACGGGGTCCACAATGCAATTTTCACAAAAATTAAACAGCTACACTACGTATTTACAGGACTACAAACTAAATGCAGAAAGTAAAAGGGGTCTAAGGACAATTTACCCCTTATTTAAGGTCGAAGGCTGGATGTGCGACGCGTGGCAAATCGGAGGGTTGGGACGACGCGTCACACACTGAAAGAGGCCCTTGGCACGATCCGACGGCTGGACTACACCCACGTGTAGGATCCAACAGTTGTGGTACGTCGTGGGGCTGCGAAGAAGTCCTGGCTCGGATCGGATGGCGGTGGTGAAGCCACGTGCTGGATCGGATGGCTGAGATGTGTCGTGGCTTAACCTCACTGGCTCAACGGTGATGATCGACCCTCTGGAGATCTGATGGTCAGTGTTGCTCCGTGGATGAACGAGCGAGATCGAGACTGGAGCGTCGAGGCCGATCTGACGGTGGACGAGGGTCCTGGAAGAACTGGCGGCCGGCGAGCTTCACCGGCCCACTGAGCGCACGGTGGCCCTCGTCTGATGCTCCTGAGGTGCGAGGAAGCTTCGCCGTGAAGCTCCGCACCCGATGCGCTGCTCCGATGAAGGTGGGGAGCTCAGAAGAGCTCCGGCGACACGGAAGAGCTGGAGCCCCTGTGTTCTGGAGACTCGACCTCCAGATGAGGTCGAATGGCCTGGAAACCTGCACAGGAAAGAAGCTGGGTCGAGGGCAAACTACCTCGACCCGTCAGAGCGGGCGGAAGGTGAAAGGTGCGTCGGTATGGTGGATCTCCGGCGAGCGGCGGAGGTGAAGACCCAAGATCCTACTCTGGGACGAGATAGGAGGAATGGCTGGGTGGAGAAGGTGGAGAGGAGTCAGGCGAAGGTGGTGGAGTGATCGGACTGGCGGATGGGTGGTCGGAGTCGGCAGGCGAAGGTGGCGGAGCTGAACTACCAGAAATCGAAAAATCCTATTCTACGCTAAACTAGAGGCTAAAGCAGCTACCTGATGGGTGTATTCGACTGGGCTGGAGCTCAAGAAGCTCCCGGTCGTTGCCTGCAAGGGGCCGTCGACTCCCCGAGGCTCAGCGCGCTCGCGGCGGTGCACGGTGGTGAAAACCACCGGATCAGTGACTCCCGGCTTCCAGGGCCTCGCTGCAACTCCCAAGGCCTCGGCTGTCACTCAGGGACTCCAGAGGAGGTCACAGACACCGAGGGGAAGATCAAAGATGGAAGAATTAGGTCGCCGGAGACGACATTATATATGGTGCGGGATCCGAGAAGAAGGAGGTCGGGCGAGATGCACGGGGTTCGGATCCAGCAAACCCACCCCGGGCGAGGGTCCTGGATGATCGAAGGTTAATCGGAGCCCGGGGTTCGAGGTGTTGGCGGTCGGGTTAGGTGGGCAAAAAGTGGAGAAAACGGGTCGGGCAGGACATACCCGACTCTGGTGGTCCTGGGGCGAGAGTTGACCGGGGTCAACAATCCCCCGTGGACCAATCAGAGCCCCCGTGGACCAATCAGAGCCCGCCAAGCACATTATTTTTGTTTATTTATTTTAAGCTAGAAAATGATCGAATTAATAAAAACTTAAAACATGAAATATTTTTGTTTTATTTTTTTCTATTTTTTAGTGATTTTTAATTAATTTTTCAAAATAAAAATAAGGTATTTACATTACATAGCTATATATAGGTATATGTACACTATAGTGGTTTTTTATTTTAATTTTTAAATTATTATTTTTATACAATTTTATTCCCCTTTTATATTTTATTTATTTTCATTATAAAATAAGGAATAAAAAGGTATTTTTATTTTATTTTTTTTATTTATATACATAGGTGAAATAAATACATATATACATTTATATACATGGTATATTTACAATATATTTTTGTGTTTTTAATTTTGTTATTTTTATTTTGTTTTTGTTTTAATTGTTTTTATTTTATTTATTTACATTATATAATATAGAATATTTACAAAAAGTTTGGAAAATAATTTTATTGATTTACAAGGTTAAATAAATATATAGGTGTGGTTGATGTACATGATGAAAGGGGTATTTTAATTCTTTTTGATTTTTAACTTTTTCTTTTGGTTTTTATATTTTATATATACAAATATTTACAAGCATATTTTTGGTGAGGAAAATATCTTTATTTATTTACATAAATATTTACACACCTGAGCCCCTATCTCCCTCTACTTTGGCTTTTATGCGATCAGGCCCATGCTGAGCCCTCCCTTGGGTTAGGTTGCTCAATATTTATTCTAAATATTTCCCTCTTTTTCTTTTTAATCTTTATTCTTTTATTTTTGCACAAAAACATGCTAATTATAGATTTTTACACAATGCATGCTTTTGGTAATTATCTGTATTTACATATATCTACATGCATTTGCAAAGGTTTTTGTAGCTAAAATATAAGAATAAAGAGTGATGAACGAGTATTCATCACCAGCCCTTCTCGACCGCTTCGAGTTGGGCACTCTTAGACAAAGCAGGACAATCCTTCAGTTTGCTGATAGATCTGTCAAGAGGCCGAGGGGGTTGTTGCGAGACGTTGTCGTCACTATTCAGGGCCTGCAATTCCCCGTGGACTTCGTAGTGTTGGACATGGAGATCCCTGATTCAGTGACCGATACCCTCATCATTCTCGGTCGTCCGTTCTTGGCCACATCCAAGGCAGTGACCGACCATGATAGCGGGAAGGTATACTTTCGCATCGAGGGCAAAAGTGTACAAATAGAGACGGTCGAGGATAGCAGAGCCAGATAGAGATCATGCTCAGAGACCACTTCAGATACAGAGCAACTGACAGATGCAGGGGTAGACATCCACCAGGACTGTGACTTTGTGATCATAGACGATGAGGCAGTTTGGGCAGACCCAACAACACAGGCCATCCTCTCATTTTCAGACACCGCCGATGCAGAGATGGCAACAGAGGAGAGCTTGTAGAGCACATTCCTGGTTCAGGATACTTTAGAGGCAACAGAGTAGGTTCTTGACCGCGACACAGATTTTTGTGATGATGGTGGTACTGATGCCGCCTTGTGTGATGCAGATCCCTCGGAGTCAGAGTCTGAGTGGGAAGATTGTGATGATTACATGCCAGACATGATTTCCACTGAGCCTACAGCTGAGGAGGAGGTAGATGCCGAGCAGATCAGAGACAGCTCAGTTGAGCATTCTTCTTCAGATCCAGTTTACGAGAGTACGTTCTCATTCTCCCGGGCAGATTTGGCAGCATATACACAAATTCTTTCGAGGCCAGATTTGCCAGCACCCAGTTGTCCAGAGCTGAAGCCACTTCCTTCGTCGTTGAAGTATAGATTCCTTGTGGGTGAGCATGAGATGTACCCAGTCATTATCTCAGCTGATTTGACTGGAGAGCAGGAATCTCGTCTGATGGGGGTTCTTGAAAAGAACCGCAAGGCGATAGGATGGAGCGTAGCAGATCTCCGGGGGATTAGTCCGGTCCTGTGCTCCCACCATATCTATCTCGAGGATGAGGCGAAGCCGTCGCGTGAGTTCCAGCGGCGGCTGAACCCAAATCTGAGAGAGGTTGTCATGAAGGAAATTTCGAAATGGTGGAGCGTCGATTTTATCTATCCCATCTCCGACTCCAAGTGGGTCAGCCCGTTGCATGTGGTGCCTAAGAAGACGAGCATCACTACAGTGATTAGCGAGTCTGGAGAGGAGATTGCTACACGAGTACCCACTTCTTGGCGGGTTTGTGTTGACTACAGGAGCCTCAACCAGGCCACCAAGAAGGATCATTTCCCCCTGCCCTTTATTGATCAGATCATTGAGAGACTGGCAGGGAAGAGCCATTACTGTTTTCTGGATGGGTACTCGGGCTACAACCAGGTGGCCATCGCTCCTGAGGATCAGGAGAAGACCACCTTTACCTGTCCCTTTGGCACATACGCCTTCCGACGCATGCCATTTGGGCTATGCAATGCCCCTATGACTTTTCAGAGATGCATGTTGTCGATCTTTTCGGACATGGTAGGGGAGTGCTGAGAGGTCTTCATGGATGATTTCTCGGTTTACGGTGACGGATTCGACTCCTGTCTTGACTGCCTAGACCAGGTACTTCAGCGATGTATTGAGGTCCACTTGGTTCTTTCTTGGGAGAAGAGTCACTTTATGGTGACCCAAGGGACGGTGCTTGGCCACATCATCTCCAACAGGGGTATGGAGGTTGATCCGTCCAAGGTTGATGTCATTAGAAAACTCACACCACCGTCCAATTTGCGGCAGTTACGGTCTTTCCTGGGGCACTTCGATTTCTATCGGTGATTCATTCGTGATTTCAGTAGGGTTGCCCGACCGTTGACTGACTTACTGACGAAAGACATTGAGTTCCTTGTCGATGACAAGTGTCTTTCGTCGTTTGAGACTCTCAAGCATTGTATTGTTGAGGCACCTGTCCTCCAGCCACCAGATTGGTCTCTCCCATTCGAGATCATGACGGACGCCTCCGATTTTGCCGTGGGGGCAGTGCTGGGACAGAGGAGGGATGGAGTCCCCTTTGCTATCCACTATTCTAGCCACACCTTGGATTCCGTCCAGCGGAATTATACAGTCACAGAGAAGGAGATGCTAGCAGTAGTGTTCGCCCTAGATAAGTTCAGATCTTACATCATTGGATCTAGAGTGACTTTGTATACTGATCATACCGCCATCTGATACCTCATGGCAAAGAAGGATGCCAAGGACAGACTGACTAGATGGATCCTTCTACTCCAGGAGTTCGACATTGAGATCAAGGATAAGCCTGGAGTCAAGAATGTGGTGGCGGATCATCTCTCCCGTTTAGAGCAGCCTGAGGAGTCTGAGCAGATTGATCCCATTTGTGAGACCTTCCCAGATGAGGCGATCTTTGCTATCGCCTTACTCCCATGGTGTGCCGATATTGTGAACTTTCTCGTTGCTGGGAAAGTCCCACAAGATTGGCCCAGACAGAGGCTTGAGACCTTCCTCGCGAAGGCCAAGTCCTACCACTGGGAGGATCCCACCCTTTAACACGAAGGAGGGGATAACGTCTGGCGTCGGTGCATTCCTCAGGAGGAGCACCATAGAGTCCTCACTTACTGCCACAAGCTTGAGGCATGAGGACATCACTCTGGGAGGAGAACGTCACAGAAAGTGCTCCAATCCGGCTTGTGGTGGCCTACCCTCTTCAAGGACTCTGATGAGTTCGTGAAGAGGTGTACTGACTGTCAGAGGATGGGCACTTGTGGACAGCGTGGTATGATGCCGATGCAGCCCATTCACTTCTGTGAGGTTTTTGACGCATGGGGCATCGATTTCATGGGTCCATTCCCTAAGAGTCAGGGATTTGAGTACATTCTGTTGGCCGTTGATTATGTGAGTCGTTGGGTTGAGGCTATCCCCGCCCGAGCCGCTGATGCGAGGACTGTTTGCAGATTTTTGAGGAAGCACATCATCGCGCGGTTCAGGGTACCTCGAGTATTGATTTCAGATGGGGGGTCTCATTTCATCAACGACCAGGTGAAGGCACTTTCTAGAGAGTTCGACATAGACCATCGAGTTGCCACTCCATACCATCCACAGACAAATGGTCTAGCCGAGGTGTCGAACAGGGAGATCAAGACTATATTGCAGAAAGTCGTCCGCCCTGACCGAAAGGATTGGTCACAGCTTTTGGACTCGATCTTGTGGGCATATATGACGTCTTTCAAGACACCATTGGGCACATCTCCTTTTCGCCTAATTTATGGCAAGCCGTGCCATTTACCTGTTGAGTTGAGGCACAAGTCACTTGGGGCAGTCACAGATATACTATTGGATCCATATAGTGTAGGAGACCAGAGGAGGCCAGAGTTAGCAGCCCTGGAGGAGCTTCGTGATACCGCCTTCTCAAATAGCCTACAGTATAAGGAGAGAGTGAAAGAGTGGCATGATTCTCACATCAGCCACAAGCATTTCGAGCCTGGACAGAGAGTATGGTTGTTTGATGCTAGGCTTCGTCTATTCCTAGGGAAGCTACAGAGCAAATGGAAGGGACCTTATCTTGTGAGAAAGGTACATGACAACGGTAGCATTGATATAGCTGAGTTGTCTTCTGAGAGTACCTTTCGAGTGAACGGCCAGCGGCTCAAGCCATTTCTAGATCATGAGTCGCGGGTCATTGATGTTGCCCCTATTCACTTTGCGTGAGATGTGGTCTCTTGACTCACATCTATTGCATCTCACACCTGATTATCGTTTTTCTTCCGACCTGTATAGATCCAGTTGTCCATATCACTATATTCTTTAGTCCTACATCCCTTTTCTCATCTTATGATTATGCTATACTTAGTGTGTACCTTACCCTAAGTATAGGGGGGATGTAGGACCTTCGGGTATTCTTTATTCTTTCTACCCCTGTTTTGTTGCCTATACTTAGGGATATTTTACCCTAAGTATAGGGGGGCAGACTCTGTACATCCTTCACTCGGATTTCCCTCCATGTACAGCCTGCTATACTTAGGATTATTGGATCCTAAGTATAGGGGGAAACCACCGAGTTCTCCTCATTGTATTCTTTGATTCATCTCTGTATATAGCCATTCCTTTTCACTTCCCTATACTAAGCACGAGTTATGTCTTCTTCATTGCTCTTGACTCTGAGGACATTGTTGGAGCTAAGTATAGGGGGTGTGTATATATTTCATATATACTTTAGCCATAACTCGTACTTTGTGCGAGTGTGTTAATAAATAAAATGGCTAAAAACCCTAAAAATCACAAAAATTAAAAATTTTTCCTGTAAATAATCATTCTTTTATTGCACATACATAGCTAGTGTACAAATTATTTTTGTAAAATTGTTTTCAAAAATCTTTTGTGTAAAGCTTGTGTAAATATTTTCTTATCAAAATTATGTATATAGTGCAAAATTTTTCAAAATTTTTTGAAAACCAAAAGTTTGCAAAATTTTTGTAAATGTGTGTAAATACTTTTGCAAAACTTGCACTTCATGCATTCATCCATCCATGGTTTCAAAACATTTTTCAAAAATTTTGCATGATTGTAAATATGTGTAAATAACATCTTTGTATACATGTATATAGTTTTCCTGGATGATAGTTGACATTTAAACTAAGCCTGGAATTAAATTGGGAAATGGAGCTTGATTAAGATCTTAATCCACCTAATTCTAAGAGGAACCTTATAGGGCTTAGGGTTAAGGCTTTTCAGGTCCATAAGGACTTAATTCTTTGAGTCCACTAGGCTATGAGCATATGTCATCTTGATGAGCCTAAGTAGAACACTTAACAACACACACATGACTCTTAGAGACAATGGCTTGACTTGCACCAGCACTTTACACATAGCTCTCCACGAATGAGGTGGTGAGGAGGCAGTTTCCTTTGGCTTGGGGTAGCATATGAGGGTAGTACTTCTAGGCGGAACCTCTCTTCTTCTTCTAGTGAAGGAAGTGCGTCTCAACTTGGTCTATTGGTGATGAAGTCTAAAGACAGAAGCCGTGGGTTGCAATAAAGCTTCAAAAGAGGGATAGTCTACTGGCTCAAGAGGAAAATTTCTTGTATGTATGCTGCACCATGTAGATATGTTGTACAGATGCACGTGAAAAAAAATGCAAAAAGAACTCCAAAAAAGTGGTGGGTCGGATTGAAAATTTAATAACCCACCGGAGTGTATATAGTCAAATAAAGATAAAGCTTATGGTATCCATGTTACATCTCATGAAGCTTGCAGCGGGAGACTTAGCTACACTGGTTGAGCTCCCAAAAGTCTATACCTCTTATTCCCCCTCTTCTTGAGCCGGTTGCACTTGAACTTAGAAGGGAATACCCCGCTTCTCGAGGAAAGAGTTGCTAGACCGAGGCATTAGAGTTACCAGGTTGGGGGAGGTTGTTTCTTTGTTACTTCTGAGGTGGGGAGTTATATATCACTTACACTACATGGAAAGACTCATGGTCATTAGAGCTTGTGTATGTAGACTTGTTCTGATCTGGTTTATTGAGGAGTCTTGACCATAGATTGGTGGAACTTAGAGGCTGTTGAGTTTTAAGCTTAAGTCCAAATGAGGTTCCGACACATTAGTAATCCAAAGATCTGATCGAGCTCCATAATTCAATTTAATGAAGGAAAGTTTAATATTCAACCTTGATCCATGTACATTCTCCTCTTTTTCTTTTTCTTTCTTTCTTTTTCACTTCTTTTTCAAATAAGTGTTTGCTAAGGGACTAGCAAAGTTAAGTATAGGGGGGTGATGAATACCCATTCATCACTCTTTATTCTTATATTTTAGCTACAAAAACCTTTGCAAATACATGTATATTCATGTAAATACAAATAATTACCAAAAGCATGCATTGTACAAAGTTTAATAATTAGCATGTTTTTGTGTGTAAAAATAAAAGAATAAAGAGACAAAAGAAAAAGAGGAAATATTTAGAATAAATATTGAGCAACCTAACCCAAGGGAGGGCTCAGCATGGGCCTGACCGCATAAAAGCCAAAGTAGAGAGAGATAGGGTGCTCATGTGTGTAAAGATACCTGTAAATAAAATAAAAATATTTTCCTCTAAAAACAAAAATAAAAGTGGGTTTCTATTTATTTGTAAATATTTGTAAATATAAATTTAAAATAAAAATGAGAAAACTAAAAAGAAAATAAAAATACCTTCACCCTTGTATATCCACCATGTACATAAACTCACTTATATATTTAGTTATCCCTATAAATAAACAAAATTAATTTCCATAAAATCTGTAAATATTCTATTTATTATGATGTAAATAAATAAAATAAAAACAACAAAAATAAAAACAAAATAGAAAGAACAAAATTAAAAACCAAAAATAATATTGTAAATACACCTTGTATATAGATGTATATATCTATTTATTTCACTATTGTATATAAATAATAAAAATAAATAAAATATAAAATAGGAATAAAAATGCACAAAAATAACTAATTAAAAATCAAAAATAAAAATCCTATATTGTACAAATACCTATACATAGCCTTACTATGTACATACCCTATTTTTATTTTGAAAAATTAATTAAAAATCACAAAAAATAAAAAAAATTAAAATAAAAATATTTCATGTTTTAAGTTTTTATTAATTCATCCATTTGCTATTTTTAATTGAATTTTTAAACATTTTCCACGTGGCTGGTTCCCATTGGTCCACGGGGAATGTTGACCCCCGGTCAACTCTCCCCCGCGGACCAAACCCTTGCGGATCTCGCGCCCGACCCGACTTCTCCTCTTTTTCCGCGCTTGATCCGCCCGCCATTTGCGCAAACCCCGGGTCCTACCCCTTCTTCTTGCATCCGAGACCCACGCCCGGGGGATTGCATTGGGGTCCGCGCTCTGAGCAGCCCTACCCGACCAACCCTAGCCGGACCCCTGAGACTATAAGAGCCGAGCTCCGCCACCTATTTTCTGATCTTTGGCTCATTTGTTCACCACCCAGTGACCTCCACCGTCTTGGCGAGAGTGACAGCTCGCTCCAGAGGGTGTTGCAGTGAGGAGGGAGCAAGGAGACATCGATCCGGCGAGCTTCCGCCGCCGAGCACCGACAGGAGGTAGCGCCAGAGCCTCGGGCCACGACGACCCGCGAGGTGAGGACCAGAGCTGGCCCAGCTCATCCCCAGTCGATCCCTCCACCCAGGTAGCTTAGATTCTTCTTCCTTTTCTTTAATTTTCGATTAGCCCCAAATCTCGTCGTCGCCGACCATCATCGATTCCGGCCATCTCCCCCTTTCGTTCGACCATCGGAATCCCCCATCACGTTCGCCCTTCCTCCGCGCACCTTCTCCGCCCATCCATTCAACCCAACTCGCACAGGAGCTGGGGTCTCGAGCTCCTTTAAAAAGCTGTCGCATCGCTGGAGCTCGACCACCACGCCTCACCGTTCACGATCACCACGCCTAACTGGGTCGAGGCAACTTGCCCTCGACCCGCGAGTTTGCTGGCGCTCTTTGCAGGAACATCCGAGCCCATCTGAGGGCTTGGACCATCTGGTCCAGCAGCTTCGCCTCCGCTGGACTCTCCAGAGCTCCTCGGAGCTCCATTGAGTCATCGGACGTCATCATCGAACGCGGAAGGCCACAGCGGTTCATCTCCTATCATCAGGGCCTCGCGAGGAGGCCGGGAGCACGCGTAGCGGGCCGGCGAAGGTCGCCGGCCATCAGTTCTTCCTCGACCTCCAGATACCGTCGGATCCTCCTCGACCTCCAGTTTGCATCTCAGCCATTCATTTGAGGAGCCACCAGCAGCGTCAGATCCATCTGAGGAGCGATCCGAACCGTCCGATCAGCGAGGCCTTCCACGCAGCACCTAAGTCGTCAGATTATCTACGTGGCTGAGCCTCCACTGTCCAATCAGAGCGGAAGTCCTTCGTTCACCCACGATGCACCACAGCCGTTAGATCTTCCACGTGGGAGCTTCCCAGCCGCTCGATCACGCCGAGGGTTTCTTCGTTGTGCGCCGCGCTTTCTCGACCATCCGATCACACACATGGCGCCATCTCAGCCCTCGGATCATAATAAGGGGTAAATTTACCTTAGGCCCCTCTGTTTATGGTTTTTATTAGTTAGTCCTGTAAATATTTTATCACGTTCATTTTATTTCCAAACATTTTGCACTTAGGACCTCGTACTTTCTTTATTTGCATTTATGCCCCTGTCTACGTGGACCATGTGCATCGTCACGTGAACTTTGTTGGGTTATTTGCATTGACACCCTTGTAGTTCTGGATGTTACTTAATGAATGAAATGTTTTAGAAAATTGTAGATATGCCCCTGTGAGTGATTTTTATGCGCATGTGCGTTATATTAGTGGGTAAATTACACTAAAGTTCCTGGGCTTTCAATACTTGTTATTATTTAGCCCAGAAACTTTATTTCTTTGCAATTAGGTCCCTGAGTGCCCTAGACACGTGCTTCGCACGTGATTTCTTGGGATTTTTGCACCGGACCCCCCAGAACTTTCATTATTTGCGTTTAGGTCCCTATGCACTATGTCTTGGTTTTGATTTTTAATAAGATATCAAACTAACTCCAAATTCAATGAAAATTGGACATATGGCTCCTGCCATGATGTAAAATTTTCAAGAATTTTTGAGGACATTTTTTATTTCATTTGCTATTTTTAAAAATTCAAAAACATGCATTTTCTTCATTGTCTGATTTAAAAATTCATAAAAATATTAAAATACCTCTAAAAATTATAAAAAATTAACTACTGTTTATTTTGTCTTGCTTGATTTGCTGACCACTTTTGGTCATTTTTCACTATATAGAACTCATAAAAATTACAAAACACTAAAAACCTCATAACAATTCTAATAAATAAATTAAAAATCCAAAAACAATAATTCTAGTGCCCAAATTTTCCTTGTTTCTTTCTCTATACAGGAAAATTACTTCCAAGCTTTTTAGGGGCTTTTAGATATTTTATCTAAGTCCCTCAAGCTCGGCTGGACAGTACCTTCATTTTCTTGCATTGTTTTATTTTTTGAAAAGAAAATAAAAATCAGAAAAATACCAAAAATTCACTAATAACATTAAAAAACATAAAATACATAAAAACATTTTTATTTGAATTTTTGAGTAATTTTTGATGCATTAAATAAATTGTTGAATTGGCTTGTTTCTTTCTTTTCCTTAATTTCTTATTTCTTTAAAAATTCAAAAAATATATATATAAAGACTAAAAAATCCACCAAAAACACCTTTTCTCTTATTTTATTTTATTTTTGACTACTTCGTAGGCCGCAAGGCCATCACGTGCTCCCTGAGTCCGACCCTGGTCGCTATACCAGGCTAATCTAATAGCCAGGACCGCTATCGCTTTTATTTGATTTTTATCTCTGTTTGGTGGTCTGCTTTACATTTTCTTGATTGACCGAGAGGCTCTTGAGCGACTGAGGTCGCAACGACCTTTGTTTATATTTTTCCATCCTTAGTTGCTCGGGTCTTTCGGGTAATCAATATACCCAAGGGAGAATTGTAAGATGTTCTATATGCCCCAAGGACAGAGTCCAAGCGTTGAGACCAGTTCTTTATTTCTAACCTTACAACCTTATGCAAGATTGTCTTGATTTCTCTATTTGGTAGATCTTCTATGCCATTGGTCTGAGAATGATAAGGAGAAGTGACTCGGTATTCAATGTTGTACTTCTTCATTAATTTCGTAACCTTTTATGGTAAAGTGACTACCCCCGTCTAATATGAGAATTTTTGGTATTTCAAACTGCAAAATGATGTTCTCTCTCAGAAATTGGTACACAATACTGCTATCAGCAGATCGGGCGAGGATAGCTTCTACCTAGTGACTTATATAATCAAATACAAGAAGAATATGTTCAAATACATGAATATTAGGAAAGGGTCCCAAGAAATCATTGTTCCAAACATCGAATACATCCAAAATCTGAATGAATTTCAAGGGCATAGAGTCTTTGGTTGTAAGGGTTCCTCCCATTCTCTGATTGTCGTTGTAGTGTCTCACATAAGCTGCAACATCTTTAAATAGTGCATGTCACCAGAGGCCATACTACAGTACTTTTGCTGTTATTCTGTCTCTAGAGTGGTGTATAATAGATTCACGTGTTTGACAATGCTCGATGGTACTATGATGCTTCTCCTAAGGGATACATCGATGCCAAATACAATCTGCTCCTTCCCTGAATAAGAGTTGATCTTCCCATCAGTAGAAATGGATTTGGGTCAAGTACTTGTATTTCTTATCTTTATCCAATCTTGTGGGACTACACCCAATATGAGTTAATTCACAACATCAGCATACCAAGGGAGAGAATCCACGACAAGAATCAACTCATCAAGAGTGATGTCTATGATGGGTACACTGCTTACTAGAGGTTCTTGATGTTCAATTCTGGAGAAATGATCTGCTACCACATTTTGAACTCCAGGGTTGTCCTTGATTTCCATGTCGAACTCCTAAAGGAGAAGGATCCATCTTATCAATCTAGGCTTCGCATCCTTCTTCTACTATAGATAATAGATAGTAGAGTGGTCAGTGTAGATGGTGACTTTAGATCCAAGAAGATAGGATCTGAACTTCTCGAGGGTGAAAGCCTATCTGCAAAGGCAATAGACCCTATCTCAGGTGTTGTCAAATGAACATATAACCATGCAGGCCTCTGAACTAGTACCTCAAGAGTGGAAGAAGGATGGTCTAGGGGGGGAACAAGGTGGAGTCGTATTTGGGTTCAGAGAGCGAGGTCTGAGCTCTCTGAAGCCACCCTAAATGAACGGGGAGGAGTGCTAGAAAGCGGTGCTAATAGAGGTAGCCTAAAGGACCTCCTTCCCATTACCGTGATCTAGGAATTTATGAAGAGCTGATCTGGGATGCAAACAAGACGAGAAGTGAAACCCCCAATTCCCCTATGCAACGCAAGCTAATGATCGTGAAAGCTCGGTCGTTAATCTTGTCAAATTTTAGGTGATATGTCAATCTATAAAAGCAGATAAGCGAGCAATTAGGAGCCCAATACTCCTAGGAGATTGTCCCGAATATCACAATCAGTTTTTTCAAGTCAATATGGGATGTGGATTGTTTACCAGCTACCCGATCTACCTAATCTGCTAAGGATGTCCCAAACCAATTATCGACTAAATAGTGAAATCCTCATTGGAGAGTAACCAATAATAAGAACCAGTAGTCTGAAGAGAGACTAGGAGTGGCTTCATCCTAGTATGTAGGTCACTCTCTCGCTAAAGATAAATCAAACAAGGAGGGAGTGACTCTCCCCAAAACAAGGGTTTTTAGGTCAAGTTTAGTTTTAGGTCAAGCTTGCTTTATCAGTCCCAAATTTTATTTGGTTGTAACTTTTTATGTATTTCTAAATAGAATACAATGCCTAATGAATTTTATGATTTCATTAGTTATTCTGAGTTCAATAAAACTAGGGGAGGAAGTTAGAAAAGCCGATGTGCGATCAAACACAATGATGCATGCAGAGATAAAAATGTGTACCTTGCTCCGGCACTCTACATGCAGGGTGATCCATGCATAAAATAAAAGACAGAAATTAAACTACCTACATGGTGCATGAGGAAACCGTCCCTACATGAACAACTTCTATTTAGCGTGAAGAATGGTAGTTAACTAATCAGATAAAAAATTTGAGTCCCGTCTAGGGAGTCACTCGATGCCTGCTATAATGGGTTCTGCTAGTGATGTATTCAACTCCTCACGGCGTGTGGTCTCGTATCTAGTTAAGCTAACTTTTTATGTTTATTTTAGACTAGTCTAATTATGTTCTTTAGGAACATATAAGCAATTAAGGTGTTTGGACATAGCTAATTACGATCTCAATCAAGTAGAAGTCATATATCTAGGGGCCAAATCCTCGGGAATCAAACAAAAAAAGCGATAAATCTCAGAAAATTGTTATGAGATCCCCCCAAGTGCACCGGCACTCGAATAAACAGATCCCGAATCAACTAAGAGAATTCAAGTGTCCAGAGTCTAAAATTATTACAATAATGTTTTGCAAAAATAAAATAATCTATCTATTATAATTGTCTTCTCACCTCCTCTACTCCTCCTCAGATGTGGGCTCCTCCGAAAGAGAACGGGTTGTCCTCGGACGGTTCCTCGCACAAAAAGTGAAACAGAAAATTGTCATAAGTAGTTATAATAAATAGATACTAAAATACTCAAAAGCTGAAATCTAACTACGGAGTCATGCTCCCCGGTAATGGCACCTTTCTGATGACCATGATTTATGATCGACTAAGGTGGAATAAATATGAAATGTCTTTGTCGTCATCGATCCAATCGACCAACAAGAAAAATCAACCACTAATAAAAATTAGGCAATCAATGTTAGTGTTATGCTATTTTATTTATTTGGTATTAGCCATTATGGTCGAACATAAGGAGCACGTTTTAAAAAATTAGGCAGACAAACTTCTAAGAAAAATATTTCTTAGTAGTTTTTAAATTTTTCAAATTTGTAGTTTTTAATAAAATATAAATAAGCACACAAGGTAAAAGACGCACACAACACTATTTTTTGTACTTTTCAAAATAGTTGAAAATGCTCAGAAAATTACAGAGAACTTATTTTTTGAGTTTTATATGTTTTAAGTTTTTTGGTATTTTTATAGATTTTTAGATGTTTTTAGGATTTTCTAAAAATCAATTAGTGATAAAAATGCAAAACGATGCACAATCATGACCAATTTGCAAATTAAAAATACTTAATGTGCCCAAAAGTCCTGGATGATATTTTTATGACAAAATATAGACTAGACCTTTAAACATGAATTGAAAACTACATTTTTGGATTTTTCTTTGTTTTTATACAATTTTTATAATATTTTAGGTATTTTGTTATTTTTATGAATTTTAGATGGTGTTTTCAAGTAAAAATAATACTAGAGGTAAAGCACAACAAAAGACAACGACACGAATTTTTGTGAAATTTTGAGAATATTTTTCGAATTTTTATGATTTTTTGACTCAAAGAGGACCATTTGTGGGTTTTTGAATTTTAAATAATTATAGATGTAAGTAAAAAAACCTCATGGAAATTATCATAAATACTACACTTGTTGGAGCTAACTGTAATTTTTAGGCAATTTTTAAAGTCAATTTAACATTTATTGTATAAAAAATAAATAAGCAAATTGACAACAGTTCGTAGGGACCCAAACACAATTATTTTAATTTTTAGGACCAAACAGATAACAAAGTAATAAAGCACATGGCTAATCGTGCAAATAGTCAACTCAAAACAGGTGCAACATGTGATCCATATTCATAGAGGTATAAGTGCAAATATTAAAACATGAAATTCATTCCATAACAATGAAAGAGTTCACGGTAGGAACTGCAAATAACCCAACAAAACACGTGGAGACATACGTGACGAAGACTTTGTAGGACTAAAATGCAAATAAGAAAACTAAGAGGTACAAACTGTAAATATCTTTAACTACACATTTTATTTACTGGACTGAAGCGTAATAAAGAAAGTTATAGGGTAAAAGCTAAATATACCTAAGAAAGGGGCACGTGGTGCATGCATAGAGGTCCTCTGACGCACAACTATGATGGTCTCTAGGGGAGGATTTGATGGCTCTGATCATAGGTGAGTATGCATGTCAGATCCTCCTTCAAAGTCGATCCGATGCTCGAGGTGGTGGCACAGATGGATGGTCAGATTGGATACAGGGTTTAATCTAATGGCCTACAGACTGCAACTGTTGGGCGGTGCATATGGGGGCCCAGATCTGATCCAAGATTCGGAATAGGACACAATCGGGTGGCCTAGATCAAATCTAGGGGAACGACTCCATATCGAACGACAGAAAAGGGTCTTGTATGAACCCGACCAGGGCGAACTTTAACGTGGTGATGGTCGTCCTAGAGTTGCTCTCCCAGAGCAGTCGGTGTATCAAATGGGTACCCTTACACACATAGTATCTGCGAGGGAACGAACGACTCGGGGGGAGTGGCTCCAGTCATGTTATTGCATAGCAAAATAAGAGGAAGCCACGAGAATGGGGTTCAACCTCCGGCAAAGGCAAGGGAAAGAGGTCTTAGCCTTAATCTTGCTCTGATGGACAAGCCTAAGGGCGGGAAAGGTTGCGTAGGAAGGACTACGGTGAGTAGAGGAAGCGATTGACGCAAATAAAGGTGTTTAACAGGGCTCTAACCATAGGAACGGGCGGCATCGATGAAATGGAAATCGGAGAGAACTTGGAAATATGAGTGCTAAAATGGATACCTGAAGGGTCTAGCGAACTCAGAAACTCCGAGAGAGGTGGTCGGTGAGGGTTATAGCCTCAAGCACCTTGCGGCTGACCAAGGAGGCTTCTCGTAGCGGCTCTCCGACGACGCGACGAGATACACTCAATTGGTCCACCTAACAACACTCCAAAGGCACCTCTGAGTAGCAGTAACCTTCCTGAAGGTAGCAAGGGATCTATGGTGGCGCAAGGAACGAGATGAGGTGTTGAAGGAGCGGAAAATATGATTTATAGGAATGCCTCAGGGTTTGGAAAGATCAGATGATAGGGTGAAATCCTAGGTACATCTAATCCTCCTTAAGGATCCGTGAGGGTAACAGATCTTAGGAGAGGAATCGAGCGTTGGAAACGAAGACAAAGGACATCAGAGTCAAGCTCTAAAAATGGAAGAAAGAGCTCCAACGAGACACGTAAGGACCTGACCCAGCTAGGGGAGACAGTTGACCTGCAGTCAACATTCTTATGTGGACCAATAAGGAATTCAAAATGTACAAAAATGAAAGAATAATAAATATAAAATAGTAAATGATCTTAAAATAAAAAGAGCATAATATAAAAAATGTTTATTATTTTATAAACTATTTTCTATGATTTTTAATTATTTTTATAAAAAAGGGTATATATATAGTATAACGTGTTATATACATGTATATTATACCTATGTATTTTGTAAAAGTATTTTTTATTATATTTACAAAAATTATTTTTGTTTTATATTTTATTTATTAACAAATTAATTTAAGGAATATAAAATGATTTATACTTGATTTTTATAGATTAATTAAGGTTGTAAAATAAAAAGGCATTATGTATATACACAAGGGTCTTCTATACAAGGAATTATTGGATTTTATTTTATTTTTATTTTATTTCGGATTTTTATTTTATTTTATTTCTAGGTTATATACAATTATAAAATAGATAATATGGTTGATGGCATGTTTGACAACACGGGTTAAGTAAACAAATAATCAATGGTCGTTGCGACCCGAATCGTCAAACTCGATCATCAAGAAAAATTTAAACCACTCAATCAAATCAAACAATCAAGAATAATGTAAGCGGTTCTGCTATTTATTTTACCTAGTATAGCAGCCAGGGTTGAACACAAGGAGCACGAGTAAACCTACTAAGTAATCAAATCTCAAAAATCAAAAAACATATTTTTGTTGGTTTTTAATTTTGCAAAATTTTGAATTTTTATTAAGTAGGTGAAATCAATAAAACAGAAAACAAGGTAACTAATCAATCTTTTTGTATTTTTCTTTATAACTAAGAATGCATAGAAAATTAAGGTAAAAATATTTTTGGGTCTTTAATGTTTTAAAGTGTTTTTAGTAATTTTCTAGAGTTTTAAATTTTTTTTATAATTTTATAAAAATTAAACAGTGACTAAAAGGGTAAACATTACACAACATGGATTAAATTGCAAATTGAATATAACCAAAATACCCTAAAATCCTAGGGGTCTATTTTATGACAAAATAGATACAAAACCTACAAACATGAACTGGAATGGGATTTTTTATTTTTTCTTGAACTTTATATGATTTTTATAAGTGTTTAGGTGTTTTGCAATTTTTATGTTTTTTATAAGAAATTTTCAAACGAAATTGATACTATAATAAAACACACAAATATACAGTACCGGATTTTTGTAGAATTTTTAGATAATTTTAGAATTTGGTGGATTTTTAAAGATAGATGGGGCACTTTTTATAGGATTTTGAATTTTAAAAAATCACACTAAATATTACACATCAAGAGGAGTTGGTGGTAATTTTTAGATGATTTTTGAATTAAAATGGTATTTATTAAGTCCATAATACAAGATGCAATTAAGCACAGTTTACAGTGATCTAAATGCAATTAAAAAACATATGGGCTAAACAACATCACAGTTGACAAGTATAAGCCTAAGTTGCAAAAAATCCAAGCAAACAAGCGTGCATCACGTGAACTACTTTCACAGGGGTATAAATGAAAATACTATTCATTCCATAAAAATAACAAAGTTTAGAACATGTAATGCAAATAACCCAAATACCACGTATAGATAACGTCAGTTCAAATAGGATGGACTAAAGTGCAAATCTCAGAAATTTAGAGATCTGAACTTTAAAGTGTCTCAATTACAACTTTAATTTACTGGACTAAAACTAAATGCAGAAATAAATGAGGGGAAAAGAGAAATATACCCTTTATAAGACACATGGCGCATGCTCGGAAAGGACTCTAGCGTATGACCCTGATCTCTCGGGTGGCGCAGATCTGATGATCAGGGAATGTCGGCTATGTATGTGTCAGATGCTCCAACGGATTAGATCTAATGGTCGAAAGGCTACTGCTGTCGGTGGCTGAGATGGGATCTGGCAGGTGGGGTTGATCCAATGGTGGGAATGAGGTCTGCAAGAACCCTCCTGAGCGAACTTCAATCGAGCAGGGGAGACGATCCACCGACCTGATGGAAGATCAGGAAGATCTGGCAGTGTAGTGAGAGGTTCTCGCGTTCGGTGGAGGGGCTCGATGGAGATGGTGATGGTTGAATGTATGTGGCAGTGAAGGGGGGCCTGGAATAGCTCTGCCTGAGCCACTGATGGGCTAAATGGGGTCTCCTGTGCAACCAACACCTGCAAAGGGAATGCTGCTCGGAGGCGAAGCTCCGGCGATGCTTATTGGGTGCAAAATTAGGGAAGTGAGGGGGAGAGGTTCTTTGGGATTCCAACAAGGATGGATGAGGAAAACCCGATCCTAATCTTTCCTAGATGGATGAGCATTAGGATGATCAGGTTGCGAGGGTGGATGAAGTGTCCGTCGAGAAGTCAATCTGTGCATATAAGGTTGGGTGGTGGAGCTCCAACCAGACGGTCGGAGCTCAAATGCGGGCGACAGTGCAAGATCAGAAGATTTGAATGGATGGTGAACTGTGAAGGCTAAAGTGGATACTTGAAGCTCCTAGCTAAGACATGAACTCTAGGAGAAGATGAATGTCGGGGTGATGGCCTCGATCTGCTGCAGCGAGTGAGAGAGTCTGCACACAGTGGAGGACTTCGGCTACGTCGAGATACAAGCCTCCAAGAAACTCCCTAAGGATCCTAAGTGGTGCCTTGAGTGGTTGTTGCTTCACTGAAGGTGGCTAGGGAAAGAATGGAGTGCGAGGGACAAGTTGGTGCTTAGAGGTGGCAGAGGTGAGATTTTATACGCCAAGTGAGGGTCCATAAATATTGATGCAGAGCACGGAACAATAAGGAGATACAGATCGTCCTAGGGATCAACGAGGATCATGGAGGTCCAAGGAATCACAGGTCCAAGAATCGAGGCGAGTGGTGATCGGAGTCGGGTGTGAAAATTGAGAGAAAAGGCTCCAGCAAGAAGGTGGCAACCCGACCCGACCTGAGAGAAGGCGTTGACTAGGGTCAACAAAGTCTCTGGACCAATAAGAAAATAAGAATATACAAATTACTTATAAATTCGATAAAAAAAAAATGAATTCAAAATGAAAAGTGTATAAAATAAAAAATGTTTACTATTTCAAACTATGTTTCTATCATTATTTTTATGAAAAATAAATTGATGTATATATAGTACATAATATTATATACATGTATAGTATAACTATGTATTATGTACAAGTATTTTATTTTTTATTTTTAAAAAATATTATTATCTTAAATTTTATTTATTTACAACATAATTTTAGAGGTATAAATTAAATTTTATTTTATTTTATAAATTAATAAAGGTATGTAATAAATAGAGCATGTAATATATATACATGTCTTTCGTACAATGCATGGAGGATTTTATTCTTATTTTTATTTAATTTTTCTGATTTTCTTCTATTTTTATATTATTTCTAGAAAATATATAAGGGAGTGGAAATAATAAATTTTTTTATTTTATCAAAAAGCCATACATAAATAATAAGTAGAAGTATGGGTAGTATATACAATACATAGCGAACCCTATGTGTCTCTACTTATTTTATTTTGTGATCAGGTTAAGGCTTGATCTTCTCTTGGGGTTTGGGTCACTCTGTATTTATTCTTAATACATCATTCTTTTTTTCCTTTATTCTTTTATTTTTACCAAAAATGCATGCTAAATATGCAATATAAACTCAAGCATGTAATTTGCTAAGTTATTGTATTTACAATAATTTACATGATGTTGTTGGTTGGTGTATCATCAGTGTCTTCTTGGCATTTATTACAATGTGACGTCTCTTATCACTGAAGTTTGGCTTGTAAGGGCGCTTTCGAGGATTTGCTTGTTGTATCATCCGATATGCTGCATCAATATCCACGGTTGCTGCAACCGCCTCAGATAAAGTTATAGTACCTCTAGTGAGCACTTTAATGCTCAAATCCACATTCAGACCTTCTATAAACTTTCTGTCTCGTTGCGTTTCATTGGTACATATACCCTTTCTATACTTTTCCAATTTTTGAAATTTTGATGCATATTCTTCGACTGTCATATTTACCTGTCGGAGATTTATAAACTCTTGACATTTTGCATCCTTAGCATTCTCAGGGATATAACGCTCATGGAAGCGCTCAACAAAATCATCCCACTTAATGAATGGAGCCTCCAGAAAGTAGATTCCCTTGTATGAAGTCCACCACTCCTTTGCATTGTCCCTCAAACGATCAAAGATCACTTTTTTCTCAGAACAGTCAGTTACCTCAAAAGTCAACTCCATCTCTTTTATCCAATGTTTGGCTTTTTCCGGCTCATGCTCACCCTTGAAAGTGGGCGGATCATGCTGGATGAAATTCTTTAGAGCATGTCCACCCGATTTAGATGCCAGACTCTTCTGTTGCTGGGCCATTAGTTTCATTAACTCCAGCATCTGCTTCTGCATATCCATAACGACCTCTTGGCTCGTCGATGAGTCACGATCTCTAATGGCTTCAATTGCACGACGAGGAGCCATCTGATTCAGAAAATTGACAAGATCAATCAGCGGTGACACTAATCCTCTCTATATATTAGATCTTAAGTCACTAAGGAACATGCATATCTTATACTCAGAGTAACTCTAACTCTGATACCATATGTAACGGAATGGATCGTGACAATCAGTGAAAGCATGCGATAGTTGATCGCACGACCGAACCGTTACAAAAATATAAAAGACAATCAATGATCGGAGAAAATATCAATTCCATAAAATGTCCATTCAAAATACGAGTTCCATTATTAAAACTCTAAATTGGGGGAAAACTATTCTAGGAATTAATATAGTATCTTGGTAGTTCATGTGGATATATAGATATCCACTAGATCTTCACAAGCTAAATCGTACTATGTCAGAGATCTCAACGAGTCCGTAGCACGATCCTAAGAATGCAGTCAACCCTGTTTGTCACCTGAAATTTGCAAACATAAATTTTCATGAGCCTAATGCCGAGTATGCATCGACGTCCATGAATGAGTATTCTAACGGTCCTTGATCTGTTATAATTCGTGTACTTGGATTTTCATGTACACACATCATCTCGTGCCTAATATTTCCCATGCATGTCTAAGTTTGACCCCTATCATGTATAGTTTGGTTTCTTTCTTAAACATGGATATGCATGTAAAGTAGGTAAATTGCATAAGTAGGTGTGACAATCATTTATTTCCACTTGTGTGCATCTTTCATAAATTATCAAGCAAATTACATACTTATAAAATATAAAAATCACTTTACATATTAGCCCGCATGACTTTGATGGTTTAACTTTCTTAAACCAATTCTTGCATAGCATGTGATTGTTCATTCTCTTTTTAAACCATTTCTTGCATTTTTCATGATGGTTTTCTCTTATAAATCATTTTCTTGCATAACATTTATTTGCGTATCTTGTTATACGTTTTCAACCGCTGGCACTTGCGGTCCATGACATGACAGTAATGTAGCTACAACTGTAGAGGACTTAGCTTTTGCCTCTATTGTTCCTTGCAACCATACGCCCCTTGCGGCTAACACAACCCCTTGTGGTCGTCCATGTGACTCTTTATGAGTTTGTACCTTACATTCTTATTTAAAGTTACCAAATCTTATTCTTTTATGAAGATAACTTTCGATATTTTAAACATGCATATTGATAGCCATAATATCATCTCATTAATTTTTGAATTTTGTGTTGATGAATATTTATTTGTATTGAACACGAATCCTCTAAATTCCAAAATTAAAATGTACTACGGTTACTTTATAACAATATTTTACAGGATAATTTGTCCAACTTGATTTGTAATAATTTCCATAGTTCTAAGGTACAATAACCGATTTATTCGCATAATCGTTTTTTTAAACAAAGTAATGTGAAAACCATAGATAGCATGACATCATTATTAGGTTGATAATTATATACGATTTTTTATTGATTCGAATTAGGTAATTAAAGATTATCTAAAAATAAAATATGTTGCAATGACACGTCCGTGAATTGGATCTCATGCGAATACTAAAATTCTTGTTTTCCTCATTTACGCAATTTAGATGCCACCTTTCTAAGTAGCCAAGAATTAGTATGAGATCTTTAATTTAATATAACTATACTGCCAATTATTCATTGGTTTAAAAACACAAACACCTAATCAGTGTCAGGAAACTGAATCCACGTCCAATTCAGCTTATCCACATTGGTAATCATTGACTATAGAATATAAACATGAGAACGACTCATGGCTTGAATTCATGTACATACGGTTTGTGTGTAAATTGTCTCCTAACTCGTTAGTCATGCCGAAAAAGATCCATATACTAAATGTGAATTTATTGCCATTTAAGAAAAATGCATGTTTATTGAAAGTTATGATAAGTTGGTGATATAACAAGCCATTCCTCCAAGAGGAAAATGGGGCTGCCCCCTAGGGGGAGCTAACTTAGCTCCCCCCGCCCTATTTTCTTCAATTTTTTTTATTTTTTTTGAAAATTTTTTCCGTGAATATTCATCACTATATCCCTATATTATGTCATAACAATTTCGTGTGAAACAGAGACTCCTACGGCCTCCATCCAGACAGTCATTTTTTAACGGTAACAGGATTTTTTAAATCGACCCCGTTTGGATGGAGATCGTAGGAGTCTCTGTTTCGCATGAAATTTGAATGACATAATATAGGTATTTAATAATGAATTTACACGGTTTTAGATTTCAAAAAAAATAAAAAAAAATTGTGAAAAAAGGGTGGGGGGGAGCTAAGTTAGCTCCCCCTAGGGGGCATACACATTTTACCCTTCCTCCAATCAAATATTCAAAATATGGTTATTGAATCCTTTGCTAAAAGACTCGTATAATCAAGATCAGGAAGGTGTTCATGTATTTTTAATTTGAACAGAGGATATCAAACTTCCGATAATAATCATGCAAGTTTGCCCATTCAATTTCTGACATCTTAATCCGAACAAGGACCATTGTATAAATGTATTACCCTATGAATCCGATATTACTCTTAGAGACCTTATTTAGAATATGAATTTTATTCTTATATATATATATATATATATATATCGATATATATATATATATATATCGATAGAGATCCATTCTAAATTAAATTGGTGTATATACAAAATAACCTAGAATCAACATATACATTCACATATTACAATCCGGATTTAATCATTTATTCATACGTATAAACCTAATCTGATACATACAATCAATGGTCCATTATATATTGAATCGATGTATATACGTATAAACGTAGAGCCGATATTCCGTTCATGGATTCGTGCTCCTCTCCTCCTCCGATTCAATGTCGTCTTCTCCTACGATGACGAAGGGTGTCCCGTAAGATCTCTATTCCCCTCTCTCTAACTCTCTTTATCTCTCTTCTCTCAAAAAAAAGTGACATAAGGTGGGGGGGGGGGAACCCTTGTGATTTTAAAGTTGACAATAAAAAGATTTAACGTATTAATTAAATCCAGTTAATCTAATTCATCTCATTTCAAATTTTTCCCCTAAAATAGTAGGCCGTTACAGTTAATAACATTCGTGAACCCAATCAAATCTCATTAACTTGTAAAAACCATCCCCAAAGAAATCATTCTAAATGCCACGAAGGAAAAGAAAGTAACATGGAGGAGGTCCCATCTTTTGTCAATTCCAATGGCCAGATTCTACGGAGGGAGCTTAGTTGGAGTTATGACTCCACAGTGCAGCAGTAAACAGTACTGGTACGCAGCTCTTCTTACATGGATACTCAGCTTCCCTCTCTCTCTAGCCATTGCAATATCCTTCTCTTCTCACTCCTGCCATTGCCATTTCCATAGCCATAGCCTTTTCTTTCTTTACACATAAACCCACGTATGGCATGTGCTGCCTCTGTGGCCTCGCGGGAGCACGGAATATAATACAAGCTACCACCTTAATTTGCTGCCCCCTTGAGTTGTGCATCATTCTCTATAACCTATAGATACTTTTCTGTAGGTTAGCCTTTTTCTCTATCCACATCACGTCCATCCATCTGTCCTCAGACAGGAGAAGGAAAGGGGCGACGACGACGTGTTTGCTCCGAACTTCAACCCCCTCTGCATGCATGCCCATCGAGATCTATTAAACAAACGAACCAACAACAAAGCATGGTGTGGTGTTCGGAGTCCTCGAATTGCACAAGACGATAGTCAAAGTGTGGACCAAACAACACGTAAATGTCGAGTCCGTATTGCTGGCCCTGGGTCCCTTGTACTCTAGCGCTGCTCTCTATAATAAACACTGTTTCTCCAGATGTCTTGCTTTGCCATAGACATTTCAAGTTTCCTCTGGATTCTCGAGTCTTGAGAGAGTGTTTCTCATATCTTTAAATCTATCTAATGTATCATACTTAATCCTGGGCAACTTCAAAAATAATACTAAATCAGTGTTTGATTTAATGCACAATTTTATTTTTTACTTGATCATGCTCAAGGTCGGAGACAAGAAGGTAAAATGATCGGGCTTAAATCTCAATTCAAGACAACATGAAATTACGTCTTTCAAAGGAGGAATTTTTGATGATTTATCGATAAATAAGAATGATCTGGAAAAATGAGATGATATGCAAAATGAGAGATGATGCAAAATGAAATGATGTCATTTTGAAACCTAACTGTAAATAACTTATAAGCTATTTTTGCAAATCATTTTTCGTGGCTCAAAACTCAATGCAAAAAATACGAGAAAAATATTTTTGAGCCCTAGAATATAATAAATATTTAAGCATAATTTTTGGACTTTTATAGAAAATATTTTTAGATGACATAAAATACAATAACAAAAAAGTATTCGATGCAAAATGTCTAACTTCCTACATATGTCGAAAAAAAATCTAAAAATGAAATTTTGGTTAATATGTATGCATGAAAATACATTATTTTTATGGTTTTTGTTGCCATTTTTTATTCAAACAATTTGTAAAAAGGATGAAATTTGGTAAGGAATGCACTGCATTTATTTGTAATTTGGAATATAATGACTTTCTGAATTGTTTACTAGAAACATGGCAAATTTTATAAAATTAATTCTAAAAATCACAAGTTAATATTAATCCGAAACTAAATTATTCCAATTAAAAAAATAATCACGAACCTAAAGTAGTTTGAATTTAGGTAAAATACTATTCATGGATCTAATAAAAAATAAATTACACACTTATTTGTAGGAACATAAAACATGCCTTGAACTTAATTTTCAGAGACATATTAAAGAATGATTAAATCTAGAATCAACGATTTTAAAGGTATTTTTCTAAGAAAGATATTAATATGATTTTGAAAACATATAATCGACAAAATATACTCAACTGCACCAAATGATTTTTTTATAAATCACACACATATCATACAAATACCAATTAAATCCCATTATGCAGAGCATTAACTAAGGAATAATATGAAAATTGAATTTTCAAAGTGATGGCTCATAACAGTTTAAAAATATAAACAAAGACATGGTTCTAGATGTAAAAGAAATAAAATACAAAAAACAAAACTATGGGACATGGCCGAAGAATATGAAAAAATTCAGTATTCTAGATGCAAAATACAGATATAAAACTAAGGATAAAGGAAAAAGTGATGTCCACCTCCAATCAATTGATTCATCATGAAAGAGGAGAAACTTGCTAGTACAATAATATACATAGGCTTCTCTTTTGATTAATTATACCACTAAGGATGTCTCTGCAATTTTTCCCTTGTACCATTCGTTTGTGTGGGATCTTTTTCACAATTATTAGAACAAGGGATGGTCCATATGCAATTCACCAACCACGTGTAGAGATCACATGGCTAGACTTTGATCCAAGGGTCGTGTTTCATCATTAATTATATTCAACAATAGAGATGAACTGGATATGACCGGTTGAGATGGAATTGATCTCTTTGATCTGATGGTTAGAAGCAAGCCGCATGGTGCTCTTTAACCTTGATGGTACTAGCTGAATGGTGAGGATTCCTTGAAGGCTAGACAATTGAGAAGAACTCTACTGATTGATCTAAGGGATGATGTATATTTTAGATGACCTCTTTGTCTTCTTCTTAGTTAAGACTCAACTCTAGGTGTGGGGTGATGAATCCACATTTGATCATCTTTATTCTATCATTTTGGCACCAAAACCCTAGCAAATGCCTGTAAATAGCATTAAAATCATCATTTTAGCATTCATGCATGTGCATCTTATTAGTGTATAAAATACTGTAATTAAAGCCAAAATTATAGAATAAATAAAGAAAAGAAAAAGAATAAAATATTGTAAATATTTTATGACCCGAAACCCCGAGACCTAGGCATCTTGATGAATAGGTCGACAAGGAATAAAGTAGGGGGAGATAAGGGCCAAAACACAGATAAAATGCCTATATTTTCTATTCATTCTTTATTCATTTTGGGACCTATTTTTGATTCCACTTTTTATACCTCAAATAAAGAAACTTTATACATGAAAGTTGTAGATAATTAAATAAAGAAAAATACAAAATTAATTTCTCAAAAAAATAATGTACAGATAAAAAGTTATGGTCTGAATAAAAATCGAGGATCCCAACTTCCCACCCGTATCTCACAAATGAAAACTCCAAATGCAGCATACTCACCTTTAATTGTATATAGCATAAAATAATCTATTTATTGGCGATGGTTTCGCATTTGGCGGAGCTACGGTTTGAAAGTTGAGTTTTTGACCCTCATTGTACACTTGTACAGATTAAATATTCAATTTATTATTTATTCATCATTTTTGTATTTTTATATTTTTATAATCTTGCAAATATTACTCATAGTAATTATGTGCATTAAAATCAGAATAAAAGTATAAATAAAATTAAATAAAATACTTGTATATATCATATACATAGGTATTAGACCTATACTTATACCTATACTTTTCACACTTATCTTTTATTAAATATACAAAACACATCAGAAAAATAAAATAAAAATACATTTGTATGTATATAAGTATTTTATAATTGTAGAAAATAATAAATAAAAATAATAAAATTAAAATACATAGAATAAAAATAAAAGACCAAAATATATAGGTAATATACCTATATAGGGTATAAAAGAAAACTAATAAAAATATACCTCATAAAAACAATTAAAAATCAGAATAAAATACTACATAAAATAATAAATATTTTTTATTTTATAACCTAAAATTAATAAGGTCATTTACTAATTTATTTTGAATTTACAAATAAATTCTGCCTGGATTTCTCTGGTTGGTCCACGTGGACCAACCAGGGGCGGTCGCTTGTTGACCTCGGTCAACTCCCTGACCGAGGTCTGCCACTTCTGACGCCCGGATTTTTCCCCCGTTTTCAAGAAATTATGGCGCCTGATCCTTTCATTTTCTCGCCTCGAATCTTTCTTGGAACTTCTTCCCTGATCATCACTCTCCCACGACGCGCCTTCAGATCACGCAAAATCCTCATGATGCGCGCGTGGATCTCGCTTGAAGGAGACGCCACCATCTTCTACTTAAACAACCCGCCACCTTTGAGCCCAAGTTTGAACCCTCTTGGACCATTAATCCTCCTCCCTTTCGTGCTCTTTGGGTAGCCGGAGGTGACAGCTCCACCGCCCTGCCGTTAGACGAGTCGAGGAAGGCTCGAGGCGTCTCCACCACCTCCGCCGACCACCGGCGTCGAGGTTCCTCCACCTCAGGTCATCCACCTTCGAGGTACACCATTCTCCCTCTCCTTTTCGCTTCATTTTATTCCCCTTAGCTTCAGTATCAAAAATCCCTAAAAAAACCGAATTCCATCGATTGATTTGACCTCCCATCGCTCATCGCCGGAGCGCACCTCCGGCCGACATCTCTTCGCCGTCCACAGACCACCTCCGACCTCCATTTCGCCTCCGCGGGGTCCAGGCAGTTTGCCCTGGACCCTTTCACCCCTTTTTGCAGGTCAACGCGCAGTCAAAGTCACTGGGGGACATTTTGCGAGGTTCGTACTGGAGCTCCGAGCTCCGCCGCCTTCGTGCCAGCACTTCGAAGCACATCCGACGTGCCTGAGACCTTCATCATCTTCCTCGACCTCCCAGGAGTCCACCGCTCAACTTTGGAGCCCATCCACCGCCGGAGGCGCGAGATCAAGCTCGGGGAAGTTCGCCTTGCCGCGTTCTTCCCTGTTCTTCCACCTCGCTCCTCCACCGTTCGATTGAGCAGCGACCCCAGTTCTGATCTCCGTCGTTGGATCGCATCACGCCTCAACCGTCAGATCGTCCTCGAGCGATCTAATCTCAGCCGACCATCGCCGAACCATCATCGCACGTTGTGCGCGCGCCACGTGGATAAGTGAGCAGCTCTCCGCCGTTCGATCGCGCACGAGGAGATAAGGCGTGGGTATTTTGCACTTTCCCCCTCGCCAAATTCTGTATTTCATTTCAGTCCATAAACTTTAAGTCGTAGTTAAAATATTTCTGTAATATTTGCAATTAGAACCCCGTAGTTCTCTTATTTGCACTTAGGTCCTATCCACGTCACCTCACGTGCTCGTGCGCGTGAGGGGGTTGGGTATTTTGCAAGGACCCCCCTGAGGTTTGTTTATTTCGCTTAGGCCCGTGAACTTCTTAATTAAGTTGTAAGGTTTTGGAAAAATTGCATAGGAGCCCCTGGAATTTTGTAATATTGCAAGAATACCCCTGCCGGGTCACGTGCCCAGTGCGCGTGAGTTGGACATTTTGCAACGAAACCCCTCCAGGTTTGGGTATTTGTTTTCAGTCCAGAAACTTGTATTTAACGTTAATTTTTGGGAAAATTTGCATGTATACCCTCGGAACTTCTGTTATTTGCACTTATGCCCCTACTAGGCTGTGACATTTTTGTAAGCTTCTCGTAATTATTTGGACCATCTTTTTAATTCCAAAAATTCTGAAAATTTGAACTTGAGCTCCTGTTTAATTGTACTTACACTCCATATTTTTGCATTGCATTTTTATTGCATTTTCATATTTATTAAAAATAAAAAACATGCATTTATTTCACTGTTTGCATTAGAAAACTCATAAAAATTATAAAAACTTTTGAAAAATTCCAAAAGAATTATATTTTGTGTGTTTTACCATTTTCCAATGTCAGTCCAAAAATCACTAAAAATCTCAAAAGAAAACCTTAAAAATTTAAAAACAATCAAAAACTTCAAAAAAATTATATGAAATCAAGGAAAACTCAGAAAAATACAAACTCAGTTTCTGTTTGTTCTATATTTTATTCTCTTTCTTTGAAAATTAGTGTGAAAATTTTTGGTTGTTGTTTGCTAATTTTAATTCCCATTTTACTCACAGCCAGCACATATTTCACTGTTTTCCCTAATTTCAGTATTTAAAAATACCAAAAATACCTTGAAAAATATCAAAAAATTACAAAAACATTAAAAAATCCTAAAAATATCAAAAACATTTTATTTCTGAATTTTTGGTTATTTTTGCATATTTTTATAAATAGTTTATCATCCTTTTGGCTTCATTTTACTTATATTCCAATATTCAAAAAGAAAATAGAAAAATATAAAATATAAAATTATAAAAATCAGAAAATTAAAAATCAAAATACAAAATTAAAAATTAAAAAAATAAAATAAAATAAAATTAAAAACCCACAAAAATTCCTTCGATTGTTTGCTTAGTGTAGACACTTGACACATTCACTCACTTGTGCACAATTGTCTGAATTACCCTGTTTGCTCCCTATGTTCGAACTCTCTACATACTTGCCCTTTACATCATTTGTGCAGAGTTAAAAATAAATTTTAACTCCACATTTATTTCTAATTGTTGATCTGTAGTGTGGGTTAATTGTTGATTAAACCAGGATTTTGTAGTGGTTAAGACACCGACTGTTGACTCACCTTGTGAGTCAATACAACCGCTGGAAATTCTGCGTTTATCATGGGGTTTCCGAGGAGAGTCTTTAATGTTAAAGGGTGCATGGTGGAAGGTTCCGATGAAGATCTGCTCCTCGATTGTAGTTCCCCCTTTACCACGTCTTGATAAGATGAGCATGAACGTGTTCAAGTTCTCTCGTGAACGAAGGAGAATTGTGGGATTTTGTAAGACTAGACTACACGCGGATGTTACGTTAACTTTATGATGGAGGATGATGAAATGATTATGGAGATATAAGCTCATATGAAGTCTCATCTGATGCCTCCTGAAAATGTTAGGGGACGAAGGAAAATGGAAGGGAAAGAGGTCCTTAGCATGTTAATGGAAATGGGGGTGCACTGTTCCTTTAACCTGTCCTGCAAAGGATGAAAAGAAGCATAGCGTTACCCACATGAGAATCAAGCATAATAATCATAGCACAATAATCAAGCAATCATGACAGATGAGGACCTTATTATGGGAAAACCCTCCTCGATGTGAGAGAGGGGAAAATCCATGGGACATGATGACCCGTAACAAATCCACTTGGTCGAATACGAGAAATTACAATGTCTTCTCAGTTTTGTTGCCCAATAAAAAAGAAGATTAGTTACAAGAATAAAATTAGATAACTATCACCTTATACTTGGAGAATACGATATCGATGCTTCTCCTTGTCACATGTTATCCCTCCTCGTACGTAATTATTCCCTGCATGATTCCTCTTCGCATGTTGGTCGAGATCCAACGATGACTAGTCCCACACGTGATATTCTCCAGCGCGAGCGCTCCTCACGGATGCAGTTCCTCATCACGTCTCCTGCATAGGCTACTCCTCCCATACGCAACTTCTCTTCACGTCTCTGGAGCAGAATACTCCTCGCGAACATGGCTGCTCCTCACATCTCCTACGCGAATTGCTACCTATGCTTCCGGCTTCGCCCCATACGCACAGAGAGAGAGAGAGAGAAACGAAAGAGAGAAAGAAAGAGATGTATGTGTGATATATGACTCCACAAGCCTTACATGCATTCTATATTTATATGGTAGTTGTCCCTCTCTCTCGTAATACGAGTAGGAGTACGAGCCCTTTGCATGGGAGAAGCAAAGGGCATTAAGGCCCTCCGGATCATGCTCCCCAAGGCCCATAATTGGGGTAATTGACAAGCACCATCTCAAAGATTTGATACTGGATAAAAACTCAACAACCACCCCCTTCGGTCCTAAAAGGGAGGTGTCTCCAGGAAGATGGTTACTGAGAGGTGACACCGCTCAGCTCTCTATAGACCTGCAACTTGTTATGAGTTGTGCCTTTGTCTGCATATCTGATGGATTTCCATCCGTGTAGACCTTCTTCAGAATGAGATGCTTTTTATTAATAGAATCTCTCAGCCAATGATGTCACACGTCTATATGATTTTGTGCGATCATGGTTCATCATGCTCTTGCTTAGATCAATGGTGCTCTACCTAACACAGAAGATAATAAGCTCACTATCTTTGAATCAAAGTTTACCAAGAAATTATTTTAACCACATCATTTTTTCCTCCTTCTACAGATGTAATATACTCATCTTCAGTCGTTGAGAGTGCAATGCATTTCTACTACTTGGACTGCCACAAAATTGATCCCCTATAAAAGTTAAAATGTATTTGAAAGTCGATTTTCTCTGATCCACATCTCCTACCATGTTAGCATCTGTGTATCCATAGAGTTTGGGATCTGATCTCCTAAACATTCAGGCCTATGAACTTGTCAGTTTGATAGGCACATACTTGAGGTCCCTCTCAAGTATCTCAGAATCCACTTCACTGCTTCCCAGTTATTCTTCCTTGGATTCGACATGAATTTGCTTACTATGCACACAACATGAGCAATGTCGGGTCTAGTGCAGACCATGGCATACATAAGCCTGCCAACTACTGACTGGTAAGCAACATGGTCGTCTTAACTTTCTCCTCAGAAGTAGATGGATATGTTTCTTTTGTCAGAGTGCCAAGGGGAGTGCTGATAGGTTCCACATTCTTCATGTTGAACGGCTCCAGAACGCGTTCACCATACTTCTCTTGTAACAATCACAACTTGCGCTTCTTCCTATCGTGAGTGATCTGCCTCCCAAACATGCTTCTTTACTTTTCTAAATCCTTCATCTCAAATTCCTTGGAGAGTTCCCTTTTGAGCTTTGCACTCAACCATGAATCATGACCAACTATCAGCATGTCATCTACATAGATCATTAGGATAATGAACCTACCATTGGGAAGATGCCGGATGTACACATATGGATCCGTTGTATCCCTCTTGAAGTCCTACTTCATCGTGAAAGCATCAAACTTCAAGTACCACTGTCTAGGGGCTTGCTTCAAGCTACATAAATTGTTCATCAGCCTACAAACCATGTGCTCTTTCCCCTTCTCTTGGTATCCCTATGGCCGCTCCATGTAGATCTCTTCCTTTAGGTCACTGTAAAGAAAAGACATCTTTACGTCCATCTACTCTAGATCAAGGTCTAGGCTTGCAACAAGGCCTGGCACCACTCTCACATAATTCATTTCACAATTGGTGAGAAGATCTCATCATAGTCCATTCCTTCTTTCTGGTTGAATCTCTTTACAACCAATCTGGCCTTGTACTTCAGTTGTTTGCTACCATCATTTGACTTCAGGGTGTAGACCCACCTGTTCTTCAGTGCTCTCTTGTTTATAGGAAGCTTAATAAGATCATGTGTATGATTTTTCTTCAGAGACAGCATCTCTTCATTCATTGCATTGTGCTAATGATCTCTCTCCTTATGCTCTTGTGCCTCCTCAAAGGTGCATGGCTCATCTTGATTAGTCAATGTTACGTACTGGGATGTAGGATAGCGACATGATGGCTTAGGTACCCTTCCAGATCTCCTGACATGTGGCTTTGTTGAATCTGCTTGCTAATGAGGCTTCTCCCCCTTCCAATGATCCCCTAAGCCTGCATCAGTGAGGTCTGCATCTGGATCATGATGTTCTGATTGTGCATCTTCTCCATCTGTACCATGTATTGGAGAAGAGTATGTGTCTTGATCGCTATCATCATACAAAGCAATCCCATCTAAGTCACTGTCACCACTGTCATCCTCATCCGAAGTTCGGTTCTCATAGAAAATCATATTTCTATGTCTGGTGATGATCTTCTTCCTTGGATCCCAAAGTCAGTATAGGGACTCCTAATTCCCATATCCAACAAAAATATAAGGAACTACCTTATCATTAAGCCTCTTCCTCTATTCCTTTGGTATAAATGCATCAGCTTTGCATTCGAACACCCTCATGTGAGCATATAAGGGATCTTTCCCAAACCAAATGCATTCAGGGACATGAAAAATCAAGAGAAATGGTGGAGATCGATTAATCATGTAGCAAGTTGTCCAAACTACTTGAGACCAGAAAGTCTTGGGGCAGCGTCGTTGTCTTCAATACGTAGTGAATTCTTTCCACAATAATCCTATTCATTCGTTCAGCAACATCAACGTGTTGGGATGTGCCAGGATATGTCCTTTCATGCATGATCTTGTGCTCTACACAGTAGCTATGGATGTTGTGAGATGTGCATTCCCCTCCATTGTTTATGCACAGACACCAACATTTTGCCTATATGACAATCCATCATAGCATGAAAATTCTTGAAGCAATCAAAGACTTAATCCTTTTTCCTCAGCACATCAACCCACATCTTTCTTGATGCATCATCAATGAAGGTCATAAAATGCTTATTTCCTCCCAAAGAAAATGTGTCCATGGGACCACACACATAAGAGTGAATTGACTGAAGAAGGTCTTCATTCACCTTTGATTTGGCCTTGAAAGGTGCACACATGTTCTTTCCAACCTCAAATGAATCACAACGTGAAAACATGATGTTAGTGTGGCATGGAATCAACTCCTTCCCGCTTAGAAGAGACAAGCCCTTTTGGCTCATGTGTCCGAGTTAACGATGCCAAAGATCCGACGTGTCAGTCTCACTAGTATGTAGGCTGCCATACATGACCTTCACTTGAATCTTGTAGAGCATTCAACACAACATGATGCTTGCCATGATGAGAAAGCCCTTAATAATCTTGCACTTGCTATTGCCAAAATTCAGATGGTAGCCTTCCAAATCCAGTAGAGAACCAGATATGAGGCTAAGCTACAAGTCAGGAATTTATCCAACATCCTAAAAAGTCATTGCACATCCAATGTCAGTCCGAAGTGAGATAGTGCCCATGCCAATGATCTTGGAGTAACTATAGTTATCTATCTTTACTCTCCCAAAATCTCCATCTATATAGGAAGTGAAAAACTCCCTGTGCTGGGTCATGTGGTAGGAGAGGCCGTATCAACGTCCCACTCAAAGTCATCCCCTGCATGTAGACACTGCTCCCGAATAGTGAGAACCAACTGACCTTCATTGTCATAAGCAACTGATGCAACAACATTCTTATCTTCATCTTTCTTATGATTCTTATCAGCTTCACCATGCTCTCTTTTCCACTCTACAGTCTCTCTTCTAGTGACCAGGCTTGTTGCAATGATGACACTTTCCTCTGTCCTTGTACATCTCCCTGGGTTTCCGTATTTCTTGTGATTTTTCCGTGTTGCTAGACATGATTCTTCTCTCAACTGCGTAAACATGTAAAGAAGAGGATTCTCCTGATGATCGTCATCCATGCCTCTTCTCTAAACTGCGTATGCATGTGAAAAAGAGGACTCTCCAATTGATCGTCATCTTATTTATTCATTTAAGAGATTGCTCTTGACCATAGGGATGGCCAAATTATCATTCATAGCAGAGTTGCTCACGATAATCACCAGGGTTTCCGAACTGTCTGGTAGGGAACCTAGTAGGAGAAGCACATGTAATTCATGATCTAGCGTCATGTCCATGGTGCTCAGTTGATTGATTAGACTCTAAAACTAATTCAAGAGCTCATGAACTTTTATCCCATCCTTGTACTTCAAATTCACCAACTTGTGAATCAAGAACATCTTGTTGATTGTCGTCTTCTTCTCAGAAATCTCTGCTAGTTTCTCCCACAATTTATTTGCATCTATCTTTTTTGCGACATGGTGGAATACAAACAATTGCATCCACTTCCTAATGATGTCACCTGCTTTCTTATTTAGCTTCATCCAATCACCTACGAACATGTCCTCGGGCTTGTATGTTTCTCCTTCCACTAGATCATGGAGGTCCTTGCAATAGAAGATGTCCTCCTTCTTGGCCTTCTAGATCTGCCAATTTGTGCTTGTCAACTTGATCATCTGGAAATTGTCATCCTTCCTCATCTTAATAATGCGAGCTTCGATACCACTTGTTGGTGAAATTAGGGTTCTCTTCAACATGTCTACAAAGGATGACCAAAAGAGGAACGTTCCCCACACAGGAACCAAGCATAATAATCATAGCACAATAATCAGGAAACCATGAGAGACAAGAATTTTAAAGTGGGAAAATCCTCCTCGATTTGAGAGAGGGGAAAAACCCATGCGACACAGTGGCCATCAACAAATCCACTAGGTCGAAAATGAGAGGGTACATTGTATTCTCAGTTTTGTTGCCCAACAAAATTGAGGCTCGGTTACAAGAATAAAATAAGATAACTGTCACCTTGTATGTGGAGAACACGATATCGATGCTTCTTCTCATCGCATGTTATCCCACATCATGTGTGTTTTTTTATGTGATTCCTCTTCATATGTTGACCAAGAGCCAGTAGTGGTTGGTCCGACATGCACTACTCTCCGATACAGATGCCTCGTAGGTACAACTGCTCTTCACGCCTCCGAAACAGACTACTTCTCACGAATGCAACTTCTCTTCACATCTCCTTTACGGACTACTCCTCACGAATGCAGCTGCTCTTCGACTCTCCAACGCGGACTGCTCCGCATGCTTCCAACTTCTCACCTTACATAGAGAGAGAAACAAAAGAGATAAAAAGAAAAGAGAGAAGAGAGATGTATGCATGAGATATGATTCAACAAGCCTTGCGGCATGCTATATTTATATGGTAGTCATCCCTCTCTCTCTCCTAATCTGAGTAGGAGTACGAGCCCTTTGCATGTAGGACATGCAAAGGGCGTTGAGGCCCTCCAGAACGTGCTCCCTAAGACTCATTGATGAATCCACGTTTCATCATCTTTATTCTATCATTTTGGCCTTAAAAACCCTAGTAAATGCGCGTAAATAGCATTAATTCATGCATTTTAGCATTCATGTATATGTGTGTAAATATTGTATAAAATGCGGTTTTTAAAGCCAAAATTATAGAATAAAGAAAAGAAAAGAAAAAGAATAAAATATTGTAAATATTTTATGACCCGAAACCCCGAGACCTAGGCATCTTGATGAATAGGTCGACAAGGAATAAAGTAGGGGGAGATAAGGGCCAAAATATAGATAAATACCTATACATTTTATTCATTCTTTATTCATTTTGGGACATATTTTTGGTTCCACATTTTACACTTCAAATAAAGAAACTTTGTACATGAAAGTTGTAGATAATTTTATAAAGAAAAATACAAAATTGATTTCACAAAAAAATAATGTACAGATAAAAAGTTATGGTCTGAATAAAAATCCAGAATGCCAACTTCCCAGACCCGTATCTCACAAATAAAAACTCCAAATGCAGCGTACTCACCTTTAATTGTATATAGAATAAAATAATCTAATTAATGGTGGTGGTTTCGCATTTGGCGGAGCTACGGTTTGAAAGTTGACTTTTGGACCCTCATTGTATACTTGTACATATTAAAATATTCAATTTATTATTTATTTATTATTTTTATAATTTTATATTTTTATAATGTTGTAAATAATACTTATAATAATTATGTATATTAAAATCAGAATAAAAACATCATTAAAACTCAAATAAAAATATTTGTATATATTCAATACATAGGTACATTACTTATGTATATACCTATACAAAATACATTTGTATTTTATTAAATATACAAAACATATCAGAAAAATAAAATAAAAATATATTTGTGTAAATAAAAATATTCTATAATTTTATAAAATACTAAATAAAAATAATAAAAATAAAATACCTAAATAAAAAATAAAATACTCAAATACATAGATATAGATACCTATAGGGGCATAAATGCAAACTTGTAAAAATAAGTCTCATAAAAATAAATAAAAATCACCATAAAATAATTTATAAAAAAATAAACATTTTTTATTTTATAACCAAAATTTAAATAAATCATTTTCTATTTTTTATTGAATTTCTAAGCATTTTTGCCAAGGTTTTTTCTGGTTGGTCCACGTGGACCAACCAGATCTCTTCCTTGGTTGACCTCGGTCAACTCTCTGACCGAGGTCTGGCAGTTGTCAGACTGCATTTTTCTTCGATTTCGAGGCTTTTTGGAGGGCGATCCTTTCACCATTTGAGCTCGGCCTCTTCACGGGAGTTGACCACCTATGATCCAGCTACCACGCCCAGGCATTGGCTTGGCATTCTGATCATCACAGCGCCCGTGACACGACCTCGAAGTTCGCCCGTCGACCACTTTCAAAAACGACCCCATTCCTTCCCATTCCTCTTTGAACCCTCTTTGACCCGTCTTGGCCAACCTTCGTCGAGCTCTGGATCGAGTAAGGTGACAGGGAGCTCTCCAGCTCCTCGTAGGAGCGGTCCGGCGGTCGAGGCGGAGCTTCCACTCCCATCTCCGGCGTCGCCGTCGAGGTACCCATCCTTGGGCTATACAGCCCTTGAGGTCTTTTTCCATTGTTTTCTTTTGTTTTCTTTAGCGTTTGGAAGGCTTAGAATCGGATCCCATAACTATCTCTCTTCTTTATCCACCTGTTCGCTTCATTCGACTCCTCACCGGAGCGAGCTCCGGTGAGCTTTCATTCCGCCAGCCCCCCCTCGCTTATCGCCATCTGGAGGTGCGTGGCATTTTGCCCACGCACCCGCATCGTTCTTTTGCATCTCGCAGGTCCCAGGAGAGGGGGCATAGCTTCGAGCTCGCGGAGGAGCACGCCGGCGCCACCACCCGCGCGCAGCAGCCGCCTGCGCACCCCCGCGCAGAACAGAAACGAAGGGGAGGGGGGAAAGCAGCTGACGTTCATCCGCCCCCCCCCTTTAATCACAGCCGCCCAAAGAGCCAAGAATCTCCACCGTCCGATATCACTCATCAAGTCCATCCGGGCGTGCCACGTGGATAAGTGGGGGGTTTTGCATCCAACCCCCCCACATTTTGTGTAATTTCCGGATACTTTAGAATCTTTTATCTGCTGCTTTATATTTTGTGTAATATTTGCAACCAAGCCCCCGCGTTTTGGATAATAGCTTCTAAGACCTTCCAGGCGCGTGCATAGCACGCGCGTGGGAGGAGATTTTGCGAGGTAGCTCCTGCGGTTTTTTGTATTTGCGTATAGTCCAGAACTATTTTGTTTAGTTATAATATCTGTGAGAATATTGCGCCAAGGCCCCCGAACTTTTCTATAATTGCAAATATACCCCTAGCCAGTGTGTAGTTTCCTTATGTTGCTCTAATTATTGCATGCATCTATTAAACTCTAAAAAATCCCCAAAAATCAGCTTAGATTCCTGTTGCATAGTAGTTTATCCCCATATTTTTATTTTTCATAAATAGTGCATTTTATTATTTATAAAAATTCAAAAATAGCCATTTTCAGCACTGTTTGCATTAAAAAATCACTAAAAAAATATAAAAACACTCCAGAAAAAGCCCAAAAAAATATATGTTGTGTCTTTTAGTTTGTTTTAACTCCCAGCCAAAAATCATTAAAAAATATAAAATCAAACTCCAAAAAATTGCAAAACTCTAAAAACCTTCATAAAAATTTATAAAATCCATAAAAAATCCAAAAATAGTGTTTTCTTTTCCTAAATTTTCTTGGTTTCATTATCTTTCACTGAAAATTAAGTTGGGGAATTTTCGCCACTAATTTCTATTTTATTTCTCCATTTTAACTTTCAGCCTTGCTTTTTTTACTACTGTTTTCTTTATTTTGATAATTAAAAATACCAAAAACATTCTAAAAATTACCCAAAAATCACAAAAACAGTAAAAAAGTATAAAAAGACCAAAAAGACTTTATTTTCATATTTTTGAGTATTTTTATCCATTTTTATAAATACTTTAGTTTCCCTTTTATTACATTGTCTTTAATTTCCAATATTGAAAAAGAAAATATAAAAATATAAAATATAAAAAGAAAATATAAAAATCAGTAAATTAAAAATCAAAATACAAAAATATAAAATTAAAAATAAAAAAAAATATAAAATTAAAAACCCACAAAAAATAGCTTAATAGGCATTTGATCACTTACACGCATTTTTGGTACCTAGTACCCCGTTCTACCTGTCTGCTCCCTGTGTTCGACCTCTACACATACTTGCACTATACACATCTTTGTTGTAGAGTTATAATAAATTTTAACTCCGCACATTTACTTTCATTGCTTGATTTACTTGTTGTGGGTTAATTGTTGTTTTAATCCGAATTTCGTGTGGTCGATTCAGCGACTGAGTTCCCGCCTTGTGTGGAGCTTAAGATCACCGATTTCCGTGTTAAACAAATGGCGCCGTTGCCGGGGAGCAACAGCGCGTAGTTCGGGTCTTGTTTGTGTTTGTGATTTAGTGTCTATTTCACGGCTTTTATTTTTCGCTATTTTATTTTCTTTATTTTTGATATATTTCTTGAGCTGTCTAACCCTCTCTTGTTGACTTTGTGCGAGGAACCGCGGATCGAGGGAGGCGCTCCACCCTAGGCGCCCACGCACCCACGTGAAGCCGGCTTAGCTAGCCTAGCACTGAGGAGACGAGGAGAGATTTTTGAAGACCGAGCTCCACCTTTAGTGTAGAATTTATTTCCCGCATTTATTTTTGTAATTTAAGTGAGAGAGAGACCCATATTATTGTAATAATACAGGTACCCCGGACTTGGACTTTAGAGCCTAATTTCCAAGTGTTTGTACACTTGGGGGCTCATCGCGGTTTTTACGGTTTTCACCGCCTTTTTCTTATTTTGTTTTCCGATTTTGTTTTCCTTATTTTGTGTGATTGAGCCCCTAGTTTTAGGATTGCTTGCGATAGCTTAAGGCCAAACACCTAATATATCTTGCATGTACCTATAGCCGCGTTTGGACTTAGTCAAATTTAAACAGTCGTGTCATTATCTTTTAACCCGTGTGCCGTGAGCGAGCCCCATCAAGCGCTACTCCTGAACTCGAGTGTGTCGAGAAGAGGAGGGGTGAGCCAAGACCGGACTCTTAGGTTAAAGATAAGTGGCCGACTTGTGGTTCTTCATGATAATAGCAATTTCTGAAATTTAGGGCGATTTCATCGGCTTTGCATTTGCATATAGATAGGTTTCAATTCTGCTGAGCATCCTTGCATGTAGAGTGCTGGAGGCAAGGTGAGCATTTACGCTTTAGCATCCATCATTATTTGCCGCTTGCATTGCTTTTCCGACTCTACCTCTGATTTTGCCAACCTAGGTGCTTAAAGGAATTGAATCCTCGATAGGATCGTGCATTCTCATTAAAAATCCAAAAAAAGTGATAATCAATAAAATTGGGACTGCTAATATTACTTGACCCTAAAACCGACCAAAAAGAAAAATCTTGTATTGGGGCGAGTGATCCCCTCATTGTCTTCGTTTTATTTGCTCACGCACACCTTAAGGATTAGTGCCCAAATCCCATCAAGCCCCTAAGTGTGTGTGAAATTCTTTGACTTCTCACCTAACTCTAAAACCGACAAGATAAAAAGACCGCTCTTGCGGTCTCTACCGAGTTGAGTAGGTGAATTGAGGGTTTGTATTCTTTTTATTTTTTGGTTGTGATTGTTTTGTGTGACCTAGATCATCCCTGCGCATTTGCGCCTTCTTCTTCATTCTCTTGACTTGACCATCGTGCTCTCCCGATCATTTTCTTTTGTTTCGAGATGGCCGACTGGAGCGTATTCTATCCGGACTTCGCGGACCCCTCCTTCACTCCAGCCGGTCCACCTCCTTTTTTCCAGGAGGACTTTGCTCCTGATTTTTGTACATACCCGACCAACCCAATATTTCAGGATTCGGACTTTGACCTTCACCCGTCATTTCCACCACCATCACCTACACATTCCGACAACCCGCTCTTCCTTGAGTATCCCGGTCCGGAATGTGATGTTTGCCCACATCCGCCACCCACCTTCGACACACCCGATCTTGAGATTTTGGAGTCACCTTTCATGTTATCCACACTTGAGACTTTGAATCAGATGATGGAGCATATGAATTCGAGGATCAATGATCTTACTAGTTTAAATAAGAACCAGAATGCCGCTCCAATCTTTGAGGAAACGGAATCATTTGAGGATTATCATGAGAGCTTGCAATCGCCCAAAATACAAAAAAATGAGAAAAATTTAAAAACACAAAAAGAGATTGGGAGACCTTTGATTGAGTCGGACTGTGAGGAGAGCGCACACTTGCCAGACTTCTTGACCACACATGCATTCACACCCAGTCCCACCTTTGACCCCGAGGATGCCGCTGTACAGACTGCTCTTGGCATTCCTCGTGTATATGCTGATTCCGACTTCCTCCCTTGTATGGAGGAGGTCCAAAAATTCAAAAAAATGCTGACTGAGCCCGAAGTGGTGGCCACCATACATGAGATTATCCGTACCCCACTTCAGCAGGCCATGACCGATTTATCTGCTCCTCTTCCCAAGAAGAGAAAGCGAAGGAGCAGATCTGAGCGTCATATCTTGACCATGGCCACTGCCCACGCCATCACACACCGTCCCATTCCTCGGAAGAAGAACACTGCCACACCTTTCATTAGCTGCACAATATCTGACCACACATGTGATCACACTCTCCTAGACGGCGGTGCTTCGATTAGCATCATACCCTTCTCACTGGTACAGTCTCTTCACTTAGGGCCTCTCAAGAAGACCAGGATGATCGTACAGTTTGCTGATGGATCAATTAAGAGGCCGAAGGGTATCCTTGAAAACGCCGTCATATCGATTCAGGGCACGAGCCACACCGTTGATTTTGTTGTCTTGCCCATGGAGACCTCCACAGGGGAGAATTTTCCAATCATCCTGGGACGACCATTCCTCGTCTCCGCGAGGGTCGTTATTGATTACGGATCAGGAGAGATTCGCTTTCGCCCTGCTGATGAGAGCGAAGTTTCGATCACCACACCCATTGTCGACCAGAGACCTGCACCTGATGTGACTACACCTGTTCTGGCTGACCTCGAGGACCATGACCTTGATGATACTATCAGAGAATTTTGCTGTCTATTGGATTCCACTGAGACCCGAGAATTCCTCCCGGCTGAGGAAACCTCGGAAAGCATGGACCTCGACGTTCCTTCTTCTGGGGACTTGGCGTTGTGTTGATGACATCCGCGGGATTTACACGATTGACACCATTGAGCGGAGGGCAGATATAGAGACTATACAGGACGGACATGCTTTGACTACTTCCACTGATGAGTCCGCTCCTGTCCATGTAGATACTGATGAGACTAAGGCCGAATTTGATTTGGTTGCTTTTCTTCAGAGATTCGGGCCTTTTGATGAGAAAGATGATCCAGTTGAGATTATAGAGGACGAACAGAGTTCGACTACTTCCACCGATGAGTTCGTGCCTTTTGGTTTTGACCTGGATGACACCTCGCAGGACGACTCCGAGTACACTTCTTCCGATGATGATGAGTTCGTCCCATTTCACTTTGATATCAGCGAGACTCCCAAGGCCGGACCGAGCCGTACTTCTTCCACTACTCCGTCTGTGCCTTCCCACCCTAGGGCCCCCGAGGACTTACACCCCGTCGACCTTGATCGGATTCCGTCCACTGTGGACCCCGATGTCGACCTGCACCACACTAGATCTATTCCTCCGCGGTCCCGCAAGAAGGTTCGCTTTCTACCTTCTTGACCCTCTGTATATCCACCTCTGTTGTACATTCTCCTTTGTTCATCTCTATCTTCCGTATTGCTCGTCCTCCCATTCTCGTGTTTGCCTAGCTTAGGACGCACTTTGTCCTACGTTTAGGAGGGGTGGACGAGCCGAGTGCTCTTTCTTCGTCCGTGTTATCACTCCTGTTGTTGCCTATACTTAGGGCTTCTTTTACCCTAAGTATAGGGGGAGTGGTTTGTACATCCTCCGATCTCTTCTCCTATATCACTCTTTCCATCTTCAGATTCCTTTTCTTCTTTTCTTCTTTTCTTCTTTTCCTCTGCTATCTTCTTCATCTACCGAAAAGGTGTCGCCCTTGTAGACAGTTTTCCATACTTAAGACGTACTTTGTCCTAAGTATAGGGGGGTGTGCACCCCGAGTTTCTCCATTCTTTTCGATCCTCTCCATTGTCTCCTCTTCTTGTCTATACTTAGGGATATCTTACCCTAAGTATAGGGGGAGACAACCTGAGTACGATCTGTTCATTCCCACCCTTGACCCTCCCTACTTTGTGTACAGTCTGCTATACTTAGGATTATTTGATCCTAGGTATAGGGGGGACGGTCAACTTCTCATTGATTCATTCATTTATTCTTTAGACTTGCCTATACTTAGTACGAGTTATGTCTTCTCTTTTCTCTCCGATCTATGAGGACATAGCTCAAGCTAAGTATAGGGGGGTCGTATATACTACGTATATACTTTAGCCATAACTCGTACTTTCGTATTTTCTTAATAAATATGGCTAAAAATTCTTTAAAATTCATTAAAAGTTCTTAATAAAAAGATGTGATTATTCCTCAAATTCTTTTTGTAGCAACTGATTAATAAATCAGGTGAAAATGTTTTTTGCAAAATGTTTGAAAAATAGTTTGAAAAACTTTGTGAACATCTATTGAAAACTATTTTGAAAATATTTTGTTTCATGTTTTCAACCTGTGTAAAATGTGTGGTTTGTAAAATTTATTTTCTTTGTGTGAAATAAAATGTTTGAAAAATGATTTGCAAATGGTTTGAAAAATGGTTGCAAAAATGATTTGAAAAACCTATATATACTGTTTTGAAAACCTTTGCAAAATGATTTTCAAATGTGTGTAAAATGTTTGTAAAAACTATTTTGGACTATAGTTTTCAAAAACCGTGTGTAAATTGTTTTCAAATAAGTTTGAGGAATATACACATCATACCAAAATCCACTATATATGTATAAAATTGACCACTTACCTTGTAAATTCTTAAAATCTACTTCTTGTAAATATAAGAAGCACTCCCGTGTACATATTTTCACCTATTTTTCAGCCAAAATCTTTTTATTTTCAAAAAAATTCCCAAAAACATTTGCAAAATTAAAATCCAAAAACATTTGAAAAATCTTTCTGAAAAAAATACATCTGCACTTGCATGCATCATCTTTTCAAAAACCCATAAAAAGTTCAAAATCTTGAAAATTGCATCACAAAAATATTTTCTGCATTGCATTGCATAGCATTCGCATTTTTCGGATTGAGTTTGATAGTTGAACAAGTCTAAGTAAAATCCGAAGATTGGAGCTTGATTGGACCTTAAAATATACCTAATAACAGGAACCTTATAGGAACTGGGTTTGAGGTACTTCAGGTCTAGTTGACTTAATTCTTTGAGGATCACGGGACTTGGTTCAATGGATTCTTGACTGCCTAAGTAGAGTATTTCGGAGCACACGCACGACTCTTGTTGATAATGACCTAACTTGGACACCTGCACCTTTCACATGGCTCAACTCAGTTGGAGTGGTGAGGGGATTGGATTTGCCGGTATGAGACGCACACAAGTGGAAACACTTGTCCTCCTCTAGGGAGGGAAGTGCACCCCAACCCGTCCAGTGATTAGGAAGTCTAAAGACAGGAGGCTGTGGGTTGCGATAAAGCTTCAAAAGAGGGATAGTCTATTGGCTCAAGAGGAAAAACTCTTTATGTAAATGCTGCTGTGAATAGTATTTCAAAAAAAAAAAAAAGAGAAAAAAAAAAAGAGTTCAGGCATGTACAAAAATAAAAAGCCTGCAAAGTATGTACATATGTTGTAAAGTCAATAAGCAAGCTTGAGTTCCAAAGTCATATCATGTGAGCCTGCAGCTGGATGACTTGACTACACTGGTCTTGCATCCTCGGATAGGTAGCTACACTGGCTACCGTCCATTCTTCTCTTCACCCCCTCCTCTTGAGCTGGTTGCCACTTGAACTTAGAAGGGAATACCCCGCTCCTCGAGGATGGAGTTGCTGGATTGGGGAATCATTGGGTTGTCGTACTGGAGAAGTCAGTTTCTTTGTCATTCTAGTTGGGGAGAGCCACCATCACCTACACTGTACGAGTCAGATTCATAGTCGTAAGGGTTTGCGTATGAATTGAGATATTTCTGACCTGGCTATTAAGGAGACTTGGACAGAGTTTTGGGACTCTCAAGGACTGTTGGATTTCAAACACGGTTCTCACTAAGGTTCCGCCCGCACTAAAATTCCAAAGGTCCTATTTAAGCTCCAAACTTTGATTTTGTGAAGACAAGTTTGATAATCAAGTTTAGTCCACCTTTCTTCTTTTTCTTTTCTTTATTTTTCTTTTTCTGCACTTATTGCATAAGTGTTTGCTAGGGACTAGCAAAGGCAAGTATAGGGGGATGATGAATCCACGTTTCATCATCTTTATTCTATCATTTTGGCCTTAAAAACCCTAGTAAATGCGCGTAAATAGCATTAATTCATGCATTTTAGCATTCATGTATATGTGTGTAAATATTGTATAAAATGCGGTTTTTAAAGCCAAAATTATAGAATAAAGAAAAGAAAAGAAAAAGAATAAAATATTGTAAATATTTTATGACCCGAAACCCCGAGACCTAGGCATCTTGATGAATAGGTCGACAAGGAATAAAGTAGGGGGAGATAAGGGCCAAAATATAGATAAATACCTATACATTTTATTCATTCTTTATTCATTTTGGGACATATTTTTGGTTCCACTTTTTACACTTCAAATAAAGAAACTTTGTACATGAAAGTTGTAGATAATTTTATAAAGAAAAATACAAAATTGATTTCACAAAAAAATAATGTACAGATAAAAAGTTATGGTCTGAATAAAAATCCAGAATGCCAACTTCCCAGACCCGTATCTCACAAATAAAAACTCCAAATGCAGCGTACTCACCTTTAATTGTATATAGAATAAAATAATCTAATTAATGGTGGTGGTTTCGCATTTGGCGGAGCTACGGTTTGAAAGTTGACTTTTGGACCCTCATTGTATACTTGTACATATTAAAATATTCAATTTATTATTTATTTATTATTTTTATAATTTTATATTTTTATAATGTTGTAAATAATACTTATAATAATTATGTATATTAAAATCAGAATAAAAACATCATTAAAACTCAAATAAAAATATTTGTATATATTCAATACATAGGTACATTACTTATGTATATACCTATACAAAATACATTTGTATTTTATTAAATATACAAAACATATCAGAAAAATAAAATAAAAATATATTTGTGTAAATAAAAATATTCTATAATTTTATAAAATACTAAATAAAAATAATAAAAATAAAATACCTAAATAAAAAATAAAATACTCAAATACATAGATATAGATACCTATAGGGGCATAAATGCAAACTTGTAAAAATAAGTCTCATAAAAATAAATAAAAATCACCATAAAATAATTTATAAAAAAATAAACATTTTTTATTTTATAACCAAAATTTAAATAAATCATTTTCTATTTTTTATTGAATTTCTAAGCATTTTTGCCAAGGTTTTTTCTGGTTGGTCCACGTGGACCAACCAGATCTCTTCCTTGGTTGACCTCGGTCAACTCTCTGACCGAGGTCTGGCAGTTGTCAGACTGCATTTTTCTTCGATTTCGAGGCTTTTTGGAGGGCGATCCTTTCACCATTTGAGCTCGGCCTCTTCACGGGAGTTGACCACCTATGATCCAGCTACCACGCCCAGGCATTGGCTTGGCATTCTGATCATCACAGCGCCCGTGACACGACCTCGAAGTTCGCCCGTCGACCACTTTCAAAAACGACCCCATTCCTTCCCATTCCTCTTTGAACCCTCTTTGACCCGTCTTGGCCAACCTTCGTCGAGCTCTGGATCGAGTAAGGTGACAGGGAGCTCTCCAGCTCCTCGTAGGAGCGGTCAGGCGGTCGAGGCGGAGCTTCCACTCCCATCTCCGGCGTCGCCGTCGAGGTACCCATCCTTGGGCTATACAGCCCTTGAGGTCTTTTTCCTTTGTTTTCTTTTGTTTTCTTTAGCGTTTGGAAGGCTTAGAATCGGATCCCATAACTATCTCTCTTCTTTATCCACCTGTTCGCTTCATTCGACTCCTCACCGGAGCGAGCTCCGGTGAGCTTTCATTCCGCCAGCCCCCCCTCGCTTATCGCCATCTGGAGGTGCGTGGCATTTTGCCCACGCACCCGCATCGTTCTTTTGCATCTCGCAGGTCCCAGGAGAGGGGGCATAGCTTCGAGCTCGCGGAGGAGCACGCCGGCGCCGCCGCCCGCGCGCAGCAGCCGCCTGCGCACCCCCGCGCAGAACAGAAACGAAGGGGAGGGGGGCAAGCAGCTGACGTTCATCCGCCCCCCCCCTTTAATCACAGCCGCCCAAAGAGCCAAGAATCTCCACCGTCCGATATCACTCATCAAGTCCATCCGGGCGTGCCACGTGGATAAGTGGGGGGTTTTGCATCCAACCCCCCCACATTTTGTGTAATTTCCGGATACTTTAGAATCTTTTATCTGCTGCTTTATATTTTGTGTAATATTTGCAACCAAGCCCCCGCGTTTTGGATAATAGCTTCTAAGACCTTCCAGGCGCGTGCATAGCACGCGCGTGGGAGGAGATTTTGCGAGGTAGCTCCTGCGGTTTTTTGTATTTGCGTATAGTCCAGAACTATTTTGTTTAGTTATAATATCTGTGAGAATATTGCGCCAAGGCCCCCGAACTTTTCTATAATTGCAAATATACCCCTGGCCAGTGTGTAGTTTCCTTATGTTGCTCTAATTATTGCATGCATCTATTAAACTCTAAAAAATCCCCAAAAATCAGCTTAGATTCCTGTTGCATAGTAGTTTATCCCCATATTTTTATTTTTCGTAAATAGTGCATTTTATTATTTATAAAAATTCAAAAATAGCCATTTTCAGCACTGTTTGCATTAAAAAATCACTAAAAAAATATAAAAACACTCCAGAAAAAGCCCAAAAAAATATATGTTGTGTCTTTTAGTTTGTTTTAACTCCCAGCCAAAAATCATTAAAAAATATAAAATCAAACTCCAAAAAATTGCAAAACTCTAAAAACCTTCATAAAAATTTATAAAATCCATAAAAAATCCAAAAATAGTGTTTTCTTTTCCTAAATTTTCTTGGTTTCATTATCTTTCACTGAAAATTAAGTTGGGGAATTTTCGCCACTAATTTCTATTTTATTTCTCCATTTTAACTTTCAGCCTTGCTTTTTTTACTACTGTTTTCTTTATTTTGATAATTAAAAATACCAAAAACATTCTAAAAATTACCCAAAAATCACAAAAACAGTAAAAAAGTATAAAAAGACCAAAAAGACTTTATTTTCATATTTTTGAGTATTTTTATCCATTTTTATAAATACTTTAGTTTCCCTTTTATTACATTGTCTTTAATTTCCAATATTGAAAAAGAAAATATAAAAATATAAAATATAAAAAGAAAATATAAAAATCAGTAAATTAAAAATCAAAATACAAAAATATAAAATTAAAAATAAAAAAAATATAAAATTAAAAACCCACAAAAAATAGCTTAATAGGCATTTGATCACTTACACGCATTTTTGGTACCTAGTACCCCGTTCTACCTGTCTGCTCCCTGTGTTCGACCTCTACACATACTTGCACTATACACATCTTTGTTGTAGAGTTATAATAAATTTTAACTCCGCACATTTACTTTCATTGCTTGATTTACTTGTTGTGGGTTAATTGTTGTTTTAATCTGAATTTCGTGTGGTCGATTCAGCGACTGAGTTCCCGCCTTGTGTGGAGCTTAAGATCACCGATTTCCGTGTTAAACACTCATAATTGGGGTAATCGCCCATAAACCCCTCCCAATGATTTGGGATTGGATAATAATCTGACAGGGGAAACCAATGGGTATCCTTTCTTTGCAAGGAAATATAAGAAACTGAGACAAAGAGCTCCAGTTTGAACTTCCGACTGATGTAGTGGTTGGAGAGACAACATGCAAAGGGTAGAAGAGAGCACATAAGGGGAGAAGGTGGATGTAATTGATTGGAGGTGGTTTTCAATCAAAGAAGAAGAAGACTTGGTGGAGAATGAAGTAGCAAAAAATTTGATAATAAACACAAGATAAAAGAAGAGGAAGAGAGGAAGGAATGTACATAGAGGATGAAAAACTTGCTTCGAGTGTGCTCTTGAGGAGCACAATTTACGCTCGAAGCTCCAACCAGAGCTGAGCTTAGTAGCTCGTAGAGTAGGCTGCAATGATGACCAGAGATTATCTACTCTCTCTTGAAGATGTCGTGGCTCTGATTAAAATTAGGACCACTCAATGTCTCAATGGATCACCCATGAGCTCACTCTTCTTCTTTATTTGGTGACAAAGTGGACTCATGTTTGAGAATGGTGGAACTAGTAGTTTTTTTGTTTTGCAGAGCCATTGGCGAGAAATGGAGTCTATGGAGGGGCATTGATGGTTGTTGGCAACTTCGTAAATATCGTGGAGCAGTCGGGGAACAAGGACTAGTTGACCAAAGAGGTGTTGGTTGGAGGGAACGTGGGTATAAGATGGTTTCTAGGGAGAATGTGTGAAGAAGGGGAGAACATGGAGAGGAATTGCTAACTTGCGATCAAGTTCTTCACATGACAACAACTGGAGACCTTTGGTAGCCTAGACAACAACTTGAGACCTTCCTTGTGAAGGCCAAGTAGTACCATTGGGAGCATCCCACCCTTTACCATGAAGGGGGGGGGGGGTGATAATGTTGCCCCCCCCCCTTCATTTTGCGTGAGATGTGGTCTCTTGACTCACATCTTTTGCATCTCACGCCTGATTATCACTGTTCTTCCGACTTGTATAGATCCAGTTGTCCATATCATTCTATTCTTTAGTCCCACATCCCTTTTCTCATCTTATGATTATGCTAGACTTATGGTGTACTTTACCCTAAGTATAGAGGGGATGTAGGACCTGCGGGTATTCTTTTCATTCTTTCTGCCCCTGTTTTGCTGCCTATACTTAGGGATATTTGACCCTAAGTATAGGGGGGGCAGACTCTGTGTCTTCTTCACTCGGATTTCCCTTCATGTACAGCTTGCTATACTTAGGATTAGTTAATCCTAAGTATAGGGGGAAACCACCGACTTCCTCTCATTCTATTCATTTATTCGTTCCTGTATATAGCCTTTCTTTTCACTTCCCTATACCAAGCACGAGTTATATCTTCTTCATCGCTCTTGACTCTGAGGACATCGTTCGAGCTATGTATAGGGGGGTGTGTATATATTTCATATATACTTTAGCCATAACTCGTACTTTGTGTGAGTGTGTTAATAAATAAAATGGCTAAAAATCACAAAAATTAAAAATTTTTCATGTACATAAACTTCTTTTATCTGCACATAAATAGCTAGTGTACAAATTATTTTTGTAAAAATGATTTCAAAAATCTTTTGTGTAAAGTTTGTGTAAATATTTTCTTATCAAAATTATGTATATAGTACAAAATTTTTCAAAAATGTTTTGAAAATCAAAAAGTTTGCAAAAATCTTGTGTAAATGTTTGTAAATACTTTTGCAAAACTTGCACTTCATGCATCCATCCATTCATGATTTCAAAACATTTTTCAAAAATTTTGCACGATTGTAAATATTTGTAAATAGCATCTTTGTATATATATGTATATAGTTTTTCCTGGATGAGAGTTGACATTTAAACTAAGCCTGGAATTAAATTGAGAAATGGAGCTTGAATAAGATCTTAATCCACCTAACTCTAAGAGGAACCTTATAGGGCTTAGGGTTAAGGCTTTTCAGGTCCATAAGGACTTAATTCTTTGAGTCCACTAGGCTATGAGCATATGTCATCTTGATGAGCCTAAGTAGAGCACTTAACAACACACGCATGACTCTTAGAGACAATGGCTTGACTTGCACCAGCACTTTACACATGGCTCTCCACGGATGAGGTGGTGAGGAGGCAGTTTCCTTTGGCTTGGGGTAGCATATGAGGGTAGTACTTCTAGGCGGAACCTCTCTTCTTCTTCTAGTGAAGGAAGTGCGTCTCAACTTGGTCTAGTGGTGATGAAGGCTAAAGACAGAAGCCGTGAGTTGCAATAAAGCTTCAAAAGAGGGATAGTCTACTGGCTCAAGAGGAAAATTTCTTGTATATATGCTGCACCATGTAGATATGTTGTATAGAAGCACTTGAAAAAAAATTTGCAAAATGCAAAAAGAACTCCAAAAAAGTGGTCGGTCGGATTGAAAATTTAATAACCCCACCGAAGTGTATATAGTCAAATAAAGCAAAAGCTTATGGTATCCATGTTGCATCTCATGAAGCTTGCAGCGGGAGACTTAGCTACACTGGCTGAGCTTCCAAAAGTCTATACTTCTTCCCCCTCTTCTTGAGCTGGTTGTACTTGAACTTAGAAGGGAATACCCCACTTCTCGAGGAAAGAGTTGCTATACCGAGGCATTAGAGTTACCGGGTTGAGGGAGGTTGTTTCTTTGTTACTTCTGAGGTGGGGAGCTACATATCACTTACACTGCATGGAAAGATTCATAGTCATTAGAGTTTGTGTATGTAGACTTGTTCTGATCTGGTTTGTTGAGGAGTCTTGTCCATAGATTGGTGGAACTTAGAGGTTGTTGAGTTTTAAGCTTAAGTCTAAATAAGGTTCTGACACATTAATAATCCAAAGATCTGATCGAGCTCCATAATTCAATTTAGTGAAGGAAAGTTTAATATTTAACATTGATCCATGTGCATTCCCCTCTTTTTCTTTTTCTTTCTTTTCTTTTTCACTTCTTTTTCAAATAAGTGTTTGCTAAGGGACTAGCAAAAGTTAAGTATAGGGGGGGTGATGAATACCCATTCATCACTCTTTATTCTTATATTTTAGCTACAAAAACCTTTGCAAATGCATGCATATTCATGTAAATACAAATAATTATCAAAAGCATGCATTGTTTAAAGTTTAATAATTAGCATGTTTTTGTGCAAAAATAAAAGAATAAAGATTAAAAAGAAAAAGAGGGAAATATTTAGAATAAATATTGAGCAACCTAACCCAAGGGAGGGCTCAACATGGGCCTGACCGCATAAAAGCCAAAGTAGAGGGAGATAGGGGCTCATGTGTAAATATTTATGTAAATAAATAAAAATATTTTTTCTCACAAAATAGCCCAAAATATGCTTGTAAATACTTGTACATATTTATAGGTATAAAAACAAAAGAAATAGGGTAAAAATCAAAAAGAACAAAAACACCACTTTCATCTTGTACATAAACCACTCTTGTATATTTATTTAACCTTATAAAGAAATAAAATTAATTTCCAAAATTTTTGTAAATATTCTATGTTATATAATGTAAATAAATTAAATAAAAACAATTAAAACAAAAACAAAATAAAAATGAAAAAATTAAAAATACAAAAACATATTGTAAATATACCATGTATATAAATGTATATATGTATTTATTTTACCTATGTATATAAATAATAAAAATAAAATAAAAATACCTTTTTATTCCTTATTTTATAATGAAAATAAATAAAATGTAAAATAGGAATAAAATTGCATAAAAATAACAATTAAAAATCAAAAATTAAAAAGCCTATATTGTACATATACCTATATATAGCTATATAGTGTAAATACCTATTTTTATTTCTAAAAATAATTAAAAATCACAAAAAAAAAATAGAAAAAAATAAAATAAAAATATTTCATGTTTTGAGTTTTGTGAAATTCGATCATTTTCTATTTATTATTTAATTTCTAAAATGGTAATAATTGGCGGGCTCTGATTGGTCCACGGGGGATGTTGACCCCCGGTCAACTCTCCCCCCAGGACCACCAGAGCCGGATTCTACGCCCAACCCGCATGTTTTCCCATTTTATTGCGTCATGATCCGATCGCCAAAACCCAAGACCCCGGGTCCTAATCCATCAATGATCATCCCTGACCCACGCCCGGGGTGGGTTATGGGGATCCGTGCTCCGACAAGCTTGCCCGAACCTCTCTTAGCCAGACCCCTAGCCATATATAGTTGTTGCTCCGCCACCCTAATTCCCTATCTTTGGCCATTCGTTTCCACCTCCTGTGAGCTCCAGCGCACTCGCGAGAGTGACAGCTTGCGTCCGGCGCCGTCGAAGCGAGGAGTGGAGGCGTATCCACTGATCCGGCGAGCACAGCCGCCGTTGCTTCGCCACCAGCGTGAGCATCGAGCCTCGGAGGGAGACGCTCCTCGAGGCAACGACCAGGAGCTTCCCCAGCTCCTCCCCAGTCTCTTTGTCCACCCAGGTAACCTTGTAGGTCTTTATTTTTCCCTGATTTCCATTTACGCCCAATTCGTACCGCCGCCGTCTCTAGCTGATTCCGACCATCCCATCACTCCGTTCGATCATCGGAATCGACCATCGCCTTCGCCTCCCTGCGACGCACCTTCTTCACCCCTCCATACAACCCAGCTCGCACAGGAGCTGGGAGCCGAGCTCCTCCGTCTACCCCCTTCGCCGGAGCTCGTCATTCCGACCCATCAACCACCGCCACCTCGCCTAACCGGGTCGAGGCATTTTGCCCTCGACCCGCGAGTCTTCTGGATCGTTTTGCAGGTCAAACGAAGGACATCTGAGGTCCTTCGACATCCAGCCAGGAGGCTCAGCTCCGCCGACCTCGCCCGAGCTCCTCAGAGCTCGGCTGGATCATCGGAGCCTACCGGCAGACGCGGGAGCACACCACGTTTCTTCTCCGACCTTCAGAGTGCTTCCAGGAGGAGTCTAGCGTACGCCAGAGGCCGGCGAGTCTCGCCGGCGACCTGTTCTTCCAGCACCCTCCGTCGTCGTCTGATCGCCTCAGCCCTCCAGTGTTGATCCAGACCGTCCATCTCAGGAGGCACCTGCACTGCCAGATCTTTGGAGAGGCGATCCCAGCCGCCCGATGCTCGTGAGTTAAGCCACAGCGAGCCACCACCGTTGATCACGCCACGTGGCTTGACCTCGAGCGTCGGATCATCCCGAGGAGCCCAGTTGTAGAGAGGTCGTTGTTCACCACCGTCGGATGCGCCACGTGCCCTCCATCCAGCCGCTCCGAGTAATAAAGGGTAATTTACCCTTAGGCCCTCTTAGTTATTTTGTTTCGTTTTTAGTCTTGTAAATATTTAGCGTAGTTGTTTAAGTTTTGGTATTTTTACATAGAGACCCGTGCGCTTGTTTTTATTTGCTTATATACCCCTGTACATGGTCTGACACGTGCTTTGTCACGTGGTTTGTTGGGATATTTGCATCTTATGCCCTGTTGTTCTGGATGTTAACAGTTGAATGAAACTTTTAGCTTATTTGCATTTATACCCCTGTACGTGATTTATTTCGACATGTGCGTGATATTTATGGGTATTTTGCAGATAAGCCCTTGGACTTTTGGTACCTGTTACCAATAAGTCCTCGAAACTTATTTTTATTACATTTGGGTCCCTGAGTACCCCAGGCACGCGCATGGTGCGTGTTTTGCTGGGTTAATTGCACCAGACCCCCCAGATTCTCGGGTATTTACACTTTGGTCCCTATGCAAGGTGCCCTCTCTTTATTTTTGAATAAAATAGCAAATTACCTCCAAATCCAGCGAAAATTGGACACATGGCTCCTGTTATAGTGTAAAATTTTCAAGGATTTTTGAGGACATTTTTGTTTTCATTTGATATTTTTAAAAATTCAAAAACCTATATTTTCTTCACTGTCTAACTTTAAAAATCACAAAAAATATTAAATAGTGTCTAATAATTACAAAAAAAAATTGTCTACTGTCCATTTTATTGTGTTTAATTTTCTAGCCAATTTTGGCTATTTTCCATTATTGAAAACCACTAAAAATTGAAAAACACCTAAAAACTTATAAAAATTCTAATAATTAAACCAAAAATCCAAAAATAATAAAATAGGTGCCTAAATTTTCCTTGTTTTATTCTCTTTACAGGAAAATTACCTCCCAGGTAATTTGGGGGCTTTAGATATTTTATCTAGGCCTTTTTAGCTCGGCTGGACAGTACCTTTGATTTCAGCTACTGTTTGATTTTTAGAAAATTAAATAAACATCAGAAAATTCTCAAACATTCACCAAAAACACTAAAAATTATAAAACACATAAAAATATTTTTGTTTGAATTTTTGGCTGATTTTTATTGCTTTTAATAAATTGTTGAAGTGTGTGTCTCTTTACTTTTCTTATTTTCTTAATTCATTAAAAATCCAAAAAAAATATAAAATATTCAAAAACCACCAAAAACATTTCTTCTATTTTATTTTATTTTATCTCTTTTTGACTACTTCGTAGGCCGAGAGGCCAATCTGTGCTCCTTGAGTTCGACCCTGGTCGCTATACCAGGTTAATCTAATAGTTGGACCGCTTTCGTGTTTTGATTGATTTTAGCTATTATCAGTGGTTCATTTTTCTTGATCGAGTACATCTGAGTGATTGAGGTCGCAACGACCATTTTTGTAACTTTACCTTAATCGCTCAGACCGCTCGTCAATGGCGTCGGTGTATTCCTCAAGAGGAGCACCATAGCATTCTCACCCACTTCCACAAGCTTGAGGTAGGAGGACATCACTCTGGGAGATGGACAACATAGAAAGTTCTCCAATCTGGCCTTTGGTGGCCTACCCTCTTCAAGGATTCAGATGAATTCATGAAGAGGTGCGCTCACTGTCAGTTGATGGGCACTTGTGGATGGGATGTGCGCCTCAACTTGATCTAATGGCATTGAATTATAAATACAGGAGCATGTAGGTTGCAATAATACTTCAAGAGAGGGATAGTCTATTGGCTCAAGAAGAAAAACTCCGTGTATATGCTGCACCATGTAGATATGTTGTACATATGAACACCAAAAAATGTGCAAAAAAAATCCAAAAAAGGGGACAGACCTAATTAAAAACAAAATGCCTACCAAAATATATATAGTGAATAAAGAAAATCTTATGTATTCCACTGTCTCATCTCGTGGAAGCTTGCAACTGGAGACTTAGATACACTAGTTAAGCTCCAATGGATACATGTCTACACTGTTCACTGTCCATCTTTCCCCCTCTTCTTGATTTGTTTGCACTTGAACTTAGAAGGGAAAACCTTGCTCCTTGATGAAAGAGTTGTTAGACTGGGGGATTAGAATTACCTTGTTTAGGGAGGTTGTTCTTTGCTATTTTTGAGGTGGGGATCTACATATCACTTACACAGTACAAGTAAAGATTCACAGTCATTAGAGTTTACGTATGTAAACTTGTTGTGACCTAGTTATTAAGGAGTCCTGACCATAGAACTATGGAACTTGAAGGTTGTTTAGCCTTAAACCTACTTCCCAATAAGGTTCCGCCAAACTAATAATCCAAATGTCTGACCGAGCTCCATACTCCAATTTAATGATATAAGTTTAATAATCAACTTTGGTTCCTTTTCTTTTCTTCTCTTGTTTTCACTCCTTTTTCAAATAAGTGTTTCCAAAGAGACTAGCAAAGGGAAAGTATTGGAGGAAGATGAATCTATGATTCTCATTCTTTATTCATTTATTTTAGCTTTATCTTTTATCAAAAACCACTTATAAATACTTGTAAATACAATAACTTAACATTTTACATGCCTTTGTTAATATCTCATAATTAGCACCTATTATGTAAAAATAAAAGAATAAAGAGAAAAGAAAAGGAAGGATGTATTTAGCATAAACACAGAGTCGTACAAACCCCAAGAGAAGGTCAACCTTAACCTGGTCGTAAAAGAATAAATAGAGCGAGATAAGGGTACACTATGTATTGTACATATTACCTATACTTGTAGATATAATTATTTATATTTATTCTACTTTTTGTGAAAACCATAAAATTTTGAACACTTGTAAAAGCCTTAATAACACATAAAAACAAAATAAAAATCAGAAAATACAAAATAAAATAAAAATAAAATCTGTAACTCATTGTACAAAAAGACACTTATATGGGTACTCTACCAATTTATTTATTTAATACCCTTACATAACTTATAAAAATAAAATAAAAATCATTTATATTCCTTAAATTATTTTATAAATGAATAAAATATGAAAAAAATTGTAAAAATAATAAAGTAAAAATATTTGTACATAATACATAGGTACAGTATATCTACATATAACGTTTAATACTTTATATACCCCATTTATATTTTTCATAAAAAGATTTAAATATCACAAGAAAATATTTTATAAAATGATAAATAATTTTTACCATTTTAATTTGAAAGTCATTTACTATTTTATATTAATTTTGTTCTACTTTTTGTACATATTGATTTGTGATTGGTCCATGCAGGACTGTGACCGCAAATCAACCGTCTCTCATAGTTGGGTTAGGTCTACAGCCGCCTCACCGAAGCATTTTCTCATATTTCTCCCGATCAGACCCGGCATCCTTTGGCCTCGATTCTATTGTTTGACTGCTCTCTTAATATTAGTGATCCTCGTGGATCCCTAGGTACATCTGTATCTACCTAGGGTTCTGCATTCTACTCAGGTCTTTCTGGACCCTTGGTCGCTGCTATAAATCTCTTCCTTCTCATGTGCTCCTCAGCTAGTTCATTGTGCCACTCTCCTCCCTTGAGCACCCTCAGTATCGTTACAGGAGCTCATTGGTTTCCTTAGTAGGTAGCATCAGTGACCGGGTGAGCCAGCTCAGCTCGTGGCTAGACATCTTTGCCGCGACTAGCCTCCCAGCCTTCCGCAGCTAGGTAGAGGCCATAACCCTACCATCCATCTCCGTCTGATGTTGTTGAGCTCTTTAGAAGCCTCAGGTATCCTTTATATCATCTCCATTTCCATGTTTGCTTGGATTTCACCTTCTATCACTGTCGTAGTTCACCAACTCCGGCCAATAGGTATGGAGCCCCATTCACCCCATTGACCGCATTGATTGACTACCTGCACCATCCCCCACCTCCTAGCACAACCTGACCCGCTTAGACTCAGTCATGAGGTTGAGATTAAGGATGATATATCTTTCCTCCATTTCTGCTGGAGGTCGAACCCCATTCCTCGACACTTCTCCTTGTTTTACCATGCAATAAACCGACCAGAGAGACCCCTCTGAGTCGCTCTCCACTTTGCAGGAGCAGGTACGTGTGAGGAGCATCATTTAGCATCCCTTCTGCTCAGCTGGAGTAGCTCTAGGAGAGGGAGCACCGCCACACCAATCCGAGCCTTCCATCAGATGCGAAGGAGCCTCACAAAGGTGTTGGACCTTACGACGATCCGATCAGACTCGTGGATCGTAAGATCTGCATGGTCGAAGCTCGTCGGCCTTCAGTTCTTCCAGCACCCTCCAAAGCCGTCTAATCCTCCCACGCCCAATTTTGATCATGGTCGTTCATCCATTCCCATTTGATAATGGTAAAATCAGAACCTTTTCCAAATCTGGGTCGCACGTCGTACCAGCCTTGTCACCCGTCAGATCCGCATTGATGTGGCAGATCGAGGCCACATGTCCCGGACCACACCAGAGCTGTCAGATGCTTTTGCAGAGAATGATTAGAACCGTTAGAGCCTCCACGCCAAGCACGTGATTACAATGGTATATTGCACCTTTTACCCTATCGTTTATCTTATTTAGCTTCAGTCCAATAAATACATTGTTTAGTTAAAAAATTAGCAGTCAGACCCTTATGCTTTTTATATTTGCATTTTAGTCATGCCCAATATGCGTCACATGTGTCACGACATGCTTTATTGGGTTATTTGCAACATTTATCTTAAGCTTTCTGGATATTACGATATGAATGATTAAGTTTTGATATTTGCACTTATACCCCTACTTGTCTGTACTACATGTTGCACGTGACTTTACTTGATGAATTGCTTGTTTGGTCCCTAAGCTTCTAATGTGTGTTACACTTTGACTCCATAACTTAAAGTATGTGCAGATAGGTCCCTATGAATTGTATTTAACTTATCATATTTTATTGGATGAAAAATATTAATTACTTTCAAAATTATCTAAAAATTATAGAAAGCTCCCCCTAGTACGTAATATTTATGGTAATTTTGGTTTGTTAATTTGTTAGCATTTTATATTATTAAAAATTCACGAACACCAAAAAAGTGTCCTCTTTATTTTATAAAAATTATAAAAATTGAAAAACCTCTAAAAAATTCCACAAAAATTCATGTAGTTGTGTGTTGTCTCCAGTATTCATTTTGATTGAAAAAATCTTTTAAAAACTCTAGAAATTACAAAAACCAAAAACCTTATAAAATTATGTAAAATAAAAGATAAATCCAAAAATTATCTTTTCAGTTTCTATTTGAAGGTTTTTATTCATATTTTATCATAAAAGTATTATCTATGAATTTTAGGAAATTTAAATATTTTTAATTTGCAAAGTATTTTTTGGTTGTGAACTATTTTGTACTCTTATCCATATTTGATTTTAGAAAATTTAAAAAACATCTTAAAAATAAAAAATATCGAAAACTTTTAAAACCTACAAAACCCAAAAATATTTGTATTATATTTTTCTGTGTATTTTTGATAGTTTAGAAAAATACAGAAAGAGTGTTGTGTGTTTCTTTCATCCTTTGTTCTTGTTTATATTTTATCAAAAATTAAAAATATGAAAAATTTAAAACCCCAAAAAATACTTTGTTTCCAGATATTTGACTACTTATTTTTCAAATTGTGCTCCTTATGTTCGACCCTGGTCGCTATAACAGGAAAATAAAACAACGAAGCTGCTTACATTTCTTATTGATTCTTGAGAGTGGTTTATTCCTCTCGTTGATTACGCTAATTGACTTGTGTCACAATGACTTTAGATTTATCTCATAGTTAACCTGAGTAAGTTGGCGGGTCATCAACGGGGCCATTTAGAGTAAAGGAAGTGTATGACAACGGAAGCATTGTGATATCAGAATTGTCTCTTGACGCACAACTGCTCATCATAAATGACCAGTTGCTGAAGCCTTACATCGAGCATGACACATTTATGGTTGTTGACGATTCTATTCAAGTGATATGCACCGAAGAAGCATCCATAACATCAGCAATATTGTAAAATTCAGATAATGTTACTCAAAAACTTTTTCTTTAAGCTTCAATATTTTCTTCTTTTCTTATTTTCCTTTGCATTTTTCTTTTTCTACCTAAAAGGTGTCGCCCCTTTTGTCACTCTTCTACACTTAGGAAGTTCTTTGTCCTAAGTATAGGTGGATTGCACCCTGATTTCTTTCATTCTTTAATCATCTCCACAATCTCCTCTTCTTGTCTATACTTAGGGCCATCTTACCCTAAGAATTGGGGGAGACAGTTTGAGTACGATCTGTTAATTCCCACCCTTGACCTTCCCTGCTTTATTTACATTCTGCTATATTTAGGATTATTTGATCCTAAGTATAAGGGGGACGGTTGACTTCTCATTCACTCATTCTTTCCTTACTTCTAGACTTTTCTATACTCAGTCCGAGTTATGTATTCTCTTTTTTTCTACGATCTATGAGGGCATAGCTCATGCTAAGTATAAGGGGTCATATATAATAGGTATACACTTTAGCCATAACTCGTACTTTTGTATTTTAAATAAATATGGAGAAAAATGTTCTATTAAATATTGTATCATTAAATTCATTAAAATCACAAAATTAAAATATGCGTCTATCTCCTCAAATTCTTTTTGTACTTATTGATTAACAAATCATGTGAAAATACTTTTGCAAAATGTTTGAAAAATAATTTGAAAATCTTTTTGGAAAATTGTTTGGAAAATCTTATGAAAAATGTGTTCAATCTTTGTAGAAATATTTTGTTTGTAATTTTTTTGTGAATAAAATTGCTTGAAAAATGATTTACAAATGATTTGAAAAAAGGTTGCAAAAATATTTGAAAATCTATATATACTGTTTGAAAAACCTTTGCAAAATGATTCCCAAGTGTGTGTAAATCTTTGTAAAAAATGTTTGTAAAAATGGTTTTGGACTATATTTCCAAAATTGTTTGTAAAATGATTTTTAAATAAGTTTGAGGTGTATATACATCATATTAAAATTCTTTATATGTATGTCTATGAAAATGACCGCTTACCCCTTGTAAATTCTTAAAACCTAATTCTCGTAAATATAAGATGCATCCCCATGTAAATAGTTGTATCTAGTTTTAGCCAAAATCTCTTGTTTGCAAAAACCACAAAAACATCTGCAAGTTGAAAAATTAAAAAAATGCATGTACATCATCTTTTTCAAAAATTCATAAAAAGAACAAAACTTTGAAAATTGTATCATAAAAATAGTTTCTGTATAGCATTTGCATTGCATTCGTATTTTTCAGATGAGTTTGATAATTGAAATATTAAGTAAAATCCAATGATTGGAGCTTGGTTCGACCTTAAATCTACCTAATAACAGGAACCTTACTGGAGCTGGAATTGAGATACTTCAGTTCTAGTTGACTTAATTCTTTGAGGATCACGAAACTTGGTTCAATGGATTCTTAACTACCTAAGTAGAGTATTTCGGAGCACACGTATGGTTCTTGTTGATAATGACCTAACTTGGACACTTGCACCTTTCACTTGGCTCAACTCAGTTGGAGTGGTGAGGGGATTGGATTTGTCGGTATAAGACGCACACAAGTGGAAATATTTGTCCTTGTCTAGGGACGGAAGTGCACCTCAACCCATCTAATGGAGTAGATGCCTAAACATAGGAGATTGTGGGTTGCACTAATAATTTAAAAGAGGGATAGTCTACTTGCTCAAGAGGGGAAACTCCTTATGTAAATGATGTTGCATATCGTATTTCAAAAAAAGAGCAAATAGCAAAAACTCCAAAAAAGTGAACAGGCCGAATTGAAAATAAAATACCTGTCAGAATGTATATATTTGTATATTCAACAAGCAAGCTTGAGCTTCAAAGTCAGAACATGTGAGCATGTGGTTGGATGACTCGACTCTACTGGTCTTGCATCCTAGGATAGGTAGCTAACCTGGCTACCATCCATTCTTGTCTTCACCTCCTCCTCTTGAGTTGGTTGTCACTTGAACATAGAAGGGAATACCTCTCTCCTCAAGGAAGGAGTTGTTGGATTAGGGAATCACTAGGTTGTCATGTTGGAGAAGCCAGACCCTTTGTCATTTTAGTTGAAGAGAGCCACTATCACATACATTGTACGAGTCAGATTCATAGCATAAGGGTTTTCATATGAGTTAAAATATTCTGACCTGGCTATTAAGGAGACTTCAGCAGAGTTTTGAGATTCTCGAATGCGGTTGGATTTCGAATCCGATTTCCAGTAAGGTTTCTCCTGCACTAAAATGCGAAAGGTCCAACTTAAGCTCCAAACTTTGATTTTGTGGAGACAAGATTGATAATTAAACTTAGTTCAATTTCTTTATTTTTCTTTTATTTGTCTTTATTTTCTACACTTATCGCATAAGTGTTTTCTAGGAAAGTATAGGGGGTGATGAATCTTCATTTCATCACCTTTATTCTATCATTTTGGCCTTAAAAACTCTAGTAAATGCATGTAAATACCCTTAATGTAGGCAAATTAATATTCAAGCACCATTGTATAAATTGTGTATAAAACATTGTTTTTAATGCCAAAATTATAGAATAAAGGGAAGAAAATAAAAAGAATAAAATATCAAAGATATTTTATGAAATTAAACCCTGAGACCAAGTCGAGACTTGAATTGGTCGGCAAGGAATAAAGTGGGGGGGACAGGGGTCAAAAAACAATGAAAACCAAACTCTTTTATTCATTCAATAATTCATTTTGACACATATTTTATTTTTATTATTTATACATCAAATAAAGAAACTTTGTATGTGAAAGTTGTAGACAATAATTTAAATAAAAATAAAAAATTGAGTTCATGCAAAAATAATACTCAGGGTAATTTTTATAGACAGAATAAAAAGCCAAAATCTCAACTTCACAGAGCCATATCTTCCAAATAAAAATTCAAAATGTATCAAAATCACCTCCAATTGTATATACTTTCATAATCTATTTAATAGAGGTGGTTTCATATTTTTTGGAGTTAAGGTGTGAAAGTTAGGTTTTGGACACTTACTGTACATTATACCCGATCAAAATATTCAATTTATTCCTCATTATTATTTTTACAATTTTATATTTTCATAATTTTGTAAGTATTATCCATAATGCATGTACATATTGGAACCAAAATAAAATCACAAAGAAAATACAAAATACAATAAGTCTATATAAAACATAGGCAAAATACCTATGCTAATCTTTGTACATAAATAAAAGTTAAATCTATTCTTTAATTCTTTTATTCATCCATATTTTTACACTATTGTAAATATCATTTATATTTTGTTAAAAATATAAATATAAAATAAAACCATAAAAGAAACATTAAAGTAAAATAAAATACAAAAATACATAGGTATATACACAATACACATACCTACATAATATACGACCCTATTTATTTAAGCATACAAATAACATCACAATAATATAATAAAAATATATTTATGTACATAAAAATAATTATAAATAAATAAAAGAAAAGAATAAAATAATAAATAAATTTAGAAAATTAAAATAAAATAATCCTAAATACTGATAAATATACGTATAGATATACCCCTAAAAATTAGCTACTAATAAATAACAACAAAAATTAAATAAAAATCATCATAAAATACTACAAAAAATAATAAAAATTTGTTATTTTATATTAAAAAATTAATAAAATCATTTAGTATATTTAAATATTTAAATACGAATAAGTTTATAGTTTTGTCTTGTAGCAAACACCCGTGGGCCAATCACAAGCCTGGGATCGTTAACCTCCAACCAACTCGCTCTCCAGACGTCTGACTTGACAAATGGGCTGTTACCCCAATTTTCTGCTCTTTTCCTGGGCATTTCATCAATCCTTTCCACTCGATCTCTTCACAATAAATGATCATTGATCTACCTTCATACACGCCATCACCATAGAACCTTTGTACCTAGTTCCCCTTCGTCCCTAATCATCGGTCAATAAGGGTCATCCCTTCTTTGTATAAATAAAAATTTCCGCCTCCAATTTGAGTTTTGATCCCTCTTGGAGCTCCTATGTGCGATCTCGTGTATGTGCGTGAACCACCGGTGACAGCGACGACATCCCCTGCGATTGGAAGCCAAGCATCAAGGACAAGGGGAGGCCTACGATGACATTTCAGCACGCCCTGCTCCCTGAGCCCATCTCAGGTATAAGAGCTAAGTTTTCCTCTATTTTATGTAGCTTTCATTCCCGTCTTTTAATTCCAGACCTTGGTTTCACATTTTAATAGTAGTTAGAATAGATTAGGCAAAACACCCTTGCCGGATCTCTTGAGCTCCGACCTTATTTCACTACGCTCCGACCTATCCCCAATTCTCTAAGCACAACCATCGCCTCCCCATGTGTTTTCTCCATCTAATCTAACCACCCAGCCAACCGGACTGACTCTTCGATCCGCGAATCGAAGGTCCACCTCTGTCGTTCACCGAACCTTCACCTCCCCCTCATACATTGTGTGTTTCAGCTTCAGAACTGGCCTAGGTGATTCACTTCGAGCCGTAGTACCATTTTGTGTAGGTGCCGGGGTAAAAAGGACTCCCTCTGGAGCTCGATTGCACCTGGGCGAGGGTCATCAGGTGCTCCCTCTTCCTCGATGTGCCAGGACCCTATCGTTGGGTTCTAAATCTTCTGGAGTGCCTCGATCGATGTGGATGACTCCCCAGGAGGCATAGAGACAAATATATCCATCAGACACTACCGAAGGAAGGAGGAATCGTCGTGCAAAGTTTGAGGAATAACACTGTCTTCCTTGTTCTTCGTGCTAAGCAACTACTGTCTGATGAAGGGAGCAGCCCCAATTCTAATCTCAACCATCCCTGCTTCACTCCCCTCAGTCGTTGATGAAGGTCCAAGATCAGATCGTGAGCAATCATCGTTAAAGGGGTATCGCTTGTCCAAGTCGCGCCACATGTATTAGTGATGGGAGCTCGATTGTCCGATGTCACGCATAAATGGGGTAAATTGCATATCTTACTCCCAACTTTTTGTATTTATTATTTCATCATATAAATAGATTATACATTTGAAATAAAGTGTAAGTTTTGTAAAAAAAATAGCCCCGTAGTTATTTCAATTGCATTTGGATCCAGTCTAGCACAACTCTGTGTCATCCCATATGAGTTGGACAAATTGCAGTGATACTCCTATGATATTTTGTATTTAATTTTAGTCCAAAAAATGAAATACATTGTATATTTTCATGAAAATTGCAGAGTGGCCCCCAGACTCTAATGTATTTACATATTTGCCCCTACTAGTCTATGTATGTTGGTGCATGGATTTCATTTATTAAAAATAACACCATAGCTTCTAAAAATTTGTAAAAATAGGGTTAGATGCTTGGTAGCATGTACTTTCATGCCATAACTTTATTTTGCATTTTTATACATATTAACTATTTTTAAAAATCAAAAGGATCCTCTTTTGTTTTATCTAGCTTAGAAAATTCCAAAAAATATCAAAACATCTTGAAAATTTCCAAAAAAAATAGATATTGTCTATATATATATTAACTATATACCAAAATTCACTAAAAGTGGAAAAATAAAATTCCTAAAAATTGAAAAGCTTCAAAATATTTTATAAAAATCAGAAAATTCGTGAAAATACAAAATATGTTTTTCAGTTTCTCTATTTTATTTATATGTTTATATATATATATATAGGGTCATATGTGGCTGCCCCCTAGGGGCAGCCAACATGGCTGCCCCCGCCTTATTTGGGCAAATTTTTTTATTTTTTTTTGAAAAATAACACCATTTACATTCATCCCTATATACCATTCGAATTTCGTCAGAAACAGAGACTCCTACGGCCTCCATCCGGACAGTAACTTTTTAACGGTAACAGAATTTTTTTAAATCGATACCATCGAGATGGAGGCCGTAGGAGTCTCTGTTTCTGACGAAATTCGAATGGCATGTAGGAGGGATATATGGATGAATATACATGGTTTTATTTTTCAAAAAAATAAAAAAAACGCCGAAAAATGGGGCGGGGGCAGCCATCTGGGGGCAGCCCCATTTTTTCCATATATATATTTGAGTAATTTTGGACCATATTCACTCTTGTTTAAATTCAAATCAATTTAGGCCTATTTATTAAATCCTTAATTTAGGATTTTTTACTTTAAAATTCCCTAAAAAATAGTAAAAATTCCAAAAAAAATATAAAAAATTAGAAAAATATTATAAAACCCAAAACACTTTATTTGTTGTATTTTAATTATATTATTGTATATGATATATATATAGCCTTTATATCCTATATATAAATATCAATAAAATCAAGAGAAAAGGAAATTATAAAATTTAAAACAAAAAAAAATATAAAACAAAAATAAAAGAAAAAAGTTACTAATTAAAAGATATAAAAATTAAAAACCCACAAAAAGATATATGTATATACATGATATTTGACACGGTTGTGCATACCCTCTTTGTTCACAAATAACCATAGGCTACCCATATCGCTCCCTATGGTTTGACCTCTACATGCTTACTTTCTGTGCATCTTGTAGTAGAGAATAATAATTGTTAACTCGCTTTGTGCAATTCATTGCTTTTATTTCATTTGTAGGTTATTTGTTGGTCAACCGGGGACTTTTGAGTGGTTAAAATACTGAATGCGATTTCGCCTTGTGAAACTATGCGACCCTCGTATTTCCTCTGTTATTATCTACTTTAGGATTGGGAAATCATGCTGAATGAGCATTCTCCTTATCCGAAGGCACAAAGTCCTTTGTAAATTCTGAATTTGACATGTGCTGCTCCGTTTTTGTTCTTCTTCTTGATTTCCTCCTTGAAGACTCTTCTCTATGGTGATCCTTTCGAAGATACATGGTGTCATCATCCTTTGAAGTCTCCTCAGGTTGAGCCTCATAGTCGGTCCTTTCCATTTCCCTCACCATATTAGGGACTATCACTGTCTGTCCACTCTTGAGAGACATATGATTAACATAATCAAACAAAAATATCTTGTGTCCAGATTCGTGAGAATTTGAGTAGTATACCTGATCAAGTTATTGCTGTTGAGATATGTTCATGCTATTAGGATAAGCCTGAACTTTGGCAAGAGTGGATGTATTAGGAGTATTATGCTCATCATGTAGGTGTGATAAACGATTAAGGTCAACCCTCAACTCCTGCACTTCGTTCCGATAGGAATGCAACTCCTCTAAAATATGACGTTGAAAATCCATGGGCCCAGAAGATGATTACTACAGCTGTGAAGAAGAAAAGGAAGGACATGAAGACTGGCCCTGATGGCCATAAGACTGTTCCTGTGGTTGATTATGATGCTGAGTATTCGACCATGATGGCCCGATTGGTACACCTCCTAATGTCCGAAGTGTTGTTGCTGCCTTGGTACCTGATAAGGAATGGCTCCAGAGATCTGTGGTGCTAGAAGAGGTTAGGAGTAAATGATGTGTTATAGAAAGTCTGGGGAGGCTGGCATGAGAAACAATCCCCAGAATTCCACTTGTCTAGCAAGATCATGTGTGTACCACACACCATCTACTTCCCACACTTGGGAATGCTCCTCAATGACTGTTTCCACATATGGTGGTTTTTGTTGACAAGAATGGGCTAAAGGTTGATCCTCTACCCATGGATATGGTGGCCTTGACATTTGTTGCTCCGGAATATGATGAACGCGATAAACTGGAGTAGGATATACAGTCACTGCAGGTACCCACATCTTAGATACCTTCTTAGAAAGCACAACCATTTGTTTAGGCAGTTTGGATAAGTTGTTGTCCAATTCATTCATATGCCTATCGATCCTTTCAACTATTGTGAGTTTATTTGCTAAAAGTCCCATGTCAAAAGGATCCACTGTAGCCTTCATTCACTTACTAGATTGGAATGGATTGGGGGTTTCTAACTGAGCTCGACTAGCGGTTTGTACCCTACTTGTCTCGACTATTCGTTCAAACACTTTCTAGACAGTGTCCGCACCTCTTGATGTATAGCTGCTTCCAAAACCCTGCACCTCAGGGTGTAAACCGCTATATAAAGACTGAAACAAAATGGTAGGCTCTAGATCGTGGCAAGGACATTTCTGCAAGAGCTCCTTGAATCACTCCCATGAGTCACTGAAAGCTTCATTAGGAAGTTGGGAGAAACTCGTGATGCGTAACGCATCAAGTTAGTTCTACTCAAAGGGTAGAACTTCTTTAAGAAGAGGCCCTTGAATGGTACAAAGGTAGTTATGACTACCCCTAGGTTCTTCATCCAGTAATCAACCTTATCCTTCAAGGCAAAAGGAAGGGCTTTGAGCCTACTGTAGTCTTGGCTAGTCTAGAATATCTAAGATTAGAGCATACCAACTCAAAGTACCTAAGGAATGCATATGGTTCCTCATGTGCAATCCCATGAAAATGTGGCAGCAGGCTAAGAACTGTGCCTTCAAATCATATTCAACTTCAGATTCGGTCGGGGTCAATCAATTGGTCATCGAAAATCACCCAGGTTATATGCCACGCCCATTGGTGCATCTCTACCCAACTATAATTAGCCTAATTGAGCTCTTCCATTGCTTGATTCTATGATGATTATGTCAATCTAGCCAATATACCATGCATTGGATCTTCTCGTTATTCCTCCTCTCCATCCAACTCTGTTTTTTATGAGGCATCTTTAATGTGTTTTCGCCACCATCATCAAACAACGGGATTAAAAGAGATCTACATGATGATAATGAAATCGATGTCTTCCTCGGTGAGTAATGAAGAGAACGGATTGGTTAAGATGTAACCACCACCGAGTATATCATGATACATTAGTTCAAAAAAAGGGTTGTTTCCAAACTGGGATGGTCCAGTTAAAGAAGGGGAAGAAGGGAACTAGACCAGTTAAGATGTCATATTTGCACGATACATCGACAAGCTCGCAAAATCCGAGCAAATATCGAACCAATTATCCATCTTCGAAGTTCAAGATATAGGAAATTGGAGCACACTCGATACACAAAAGAATCTAGTTCTACTGGGCACTTTGAATGTGTGCAGTTTCTCACACAAAACAATTGATACAAACACTTGTATATTCACCAACTCAATTTTAAAGGCCGAAATGATGGCCTTATTATCTTGTCAATTTTTTATTGGTGATCAAATACAAATCTTGTCAAAGTTACAAGCTGTTAGGTTCCTAAATTTCTTTACAAATTGTCATGATTCTTATGACTAGTTGCATCTACTTTCAGCCAGTATGGAAGTAAGTACGGATCGTATAAATATGGATACTCGTTTTCTTGAGGACCGAGCCTTATATGTTGTCCTCTAAACATTCGACTCTGCTAAGGAAATCCAAACCGTTTACTAGCTACTGTATTTCCTCACTGAGAATTGGCTAATCATTTTTAGAATCAGTAGTTTATAAAAAAAATTCATGGCTTGGCTTTATCATAATGGTGTCCCTCTCTCACTCGATAAGTACATGAAAACAAATGAGGGCTTTATGCAAGTGTAAAACAAGGTTGCTTTTATTCCAATTTGTTTAAGTCAACTTGCATTAATTCAATCCCGATTTTAAGAGTTTTGGTTATCTCTTGAATTTAGGTGACCATAAACATCACCTAACGTACAATACATTTTCCTTTATCCTTAAGTTGGTAAAAAACTGAAGAGAAAATGAAAAAATGGAATGCAGTCGGAAATCGATGATCCATGCAGTCGTTAGAGATACATACAACACTTCCCGTCACTCTCCATGTGGATACAGAACAGAATTTTTTTTAAATCTAACTATATGATGCAAATCAAGAAAGCCACACCGAAACATTAGTTCTATTAGTGGTGAAGAATCCAATTAAGTTGACTAAATAGAATATATGCTATGTGCGTCTATGGATCTCCTAAGTTTTTTGCAATTTTGAATCTTATGAGATTCTGTAATGTGTCCTATGTTACGAAATATACCAAGCAAAGACGACCTATGATTTTTCTACTTGGCATAAAGCATTGATCTAAAAGATCACTCAAATCGAGAACCACTCTCGACATAACAACACACAAGAAGAAATAAAGTTAAATAGACCTTCTTTAGACACACGAGATCTCAATCGAGAACTGATGTAATTAGGAAACTAATTTAGACACAATGAAATAAATTTCTATTAAGCTAATTAATCTCTCAAATAATTTAATTATCTCAGGGACTCTCCAACAAGTAGCACCAAGCTTGTTGCCTCTGCGGTCTTCCAGAAATTGTTGGCTCTAAGGACCTACCACAAAACAATATAACTATATTAGAAAATTCTAGGGAGATTGAATTACTTAATTAAAAAGACATCACAATTTAATATAAAGACAATAATAATACAAACAAACTCAAAAATAACTACACCTAAAAACCAATAAATGAATATTTGATACTACAAATAATCACAAAATGTGGCGCGTCCCCAATAACGATACCATCTGATGAAGCGTTAAATGCATAGGTTAATTTGGATCCGTTGTAGCACGTGCACTTAGCATACCATACAGAATTGAATGAATGATCACCATGAAGAGGATTTTGCTTTAATTTTTAACCAGGGAAGTTCAGGATCGAACACAAGGACGTGAGCTATTTGGTAATTAATTTTAGATGTCAAATATTTAATGTAGTAATCTCTAGGATAAAACAATGAATAGATGCATACATCCCAACACGAATGATTCTTAACACAATTTTTATGCTGTTAATATTAAATGAAAAAAATAGTGCACAAACAACATAACTATGACAAACACACTATGTTTAGATACACAAAAGACATTGTATCATGCACAAAACTACCATGAATCTATTTAATATTAATTAAGGAATTAATTAGGCAAAATGTGGTTAAAGTCTCCAAAGCTATTCAACATGATTTAAACTCTTATTTCACCTTGATGATTACTAGTTTAACTTTAGGAAGCAATTAAATCGTTTACTAACTTAACGATAATGATTAAAAATTAACTAGCAATTTATTTTTAAAGATCAATGTGACTAACATATTCAATTGCTCACAAAAAGTGCTTTTTGAATGATGTAAAAGACATAAATGATTATTTAAAAAAAAGAATAATTTATTCAAAATTTTTAAACCAAGATTAGCAACAAATCACGCCACAAGATAGAGCATCAAATGAGCTTTCTAACAAGACCAAAATCACATCAATTGGATTTATGGATGAAAAGATATTCACTATATTATCCAGGGGCATAAATGTAAAGAGAAATCCAAGTTTTATTATAAATAAGGATAAATAGGGACTAAAATGCAAATAAAATATTCTACAGGGGTTTTATGTAAATTTCACAAATGTAGGGGGGGTCTTATATGCTAATAATAAAAGATGAAGGACTGTTGCAATTTTCCCAATCACGTACACGAAACATGTGACCTGCTTTGGCTCGGCATTGGAGGCTCAGTCCACGCGTTGTCCCCTGATGGTTCGCAATAAGATCGGGCATAGGCTCGGATGCTAAGCCTTAGGCTTGAACTGTTGCTTCAGCAAGCGTGTGTGGCTCAATTGGAACCGTCATATCTTGCCTAAATGGAGAGATCTACGGTTTCTTCTTGTCACATGTTCTTCGTCTCCTCCACGGAAGGTAGAGCACGGGCAGATCTCCAGTTAACAAGTACTAGGCGATCATTCACACGTTCTTCGTCTCCTCCACGGAAGGTTGCCTAAAATTGATATTCCACAGAAGGCTTTGTGAACTCGAGGATGAGCGGAATATGAAAAGGAAAACCTCACAATGACTTGATGATAAAGCTCTGTTAGAGAGAATATGGGAGATCGGAGCTCTGCTTTAGTTTCTAATCATTGAACTCCAGTACCCTGCGATGTTACTGTAAAGAAAAGACAAAGCCAACTACAATATATTTGAAGGTTTTGTGAGATGAAATGAGAGTTTGCGTACAGTGGAGGAGAGGAACCCTAGTTGGGTTCTAAGTTAATGATAAGCCTACAGAGAATCGAGGTGGACACGCGCATGAAGAAACGAGGAGATCTATTGGAGAACTGTGTGTGGATAAATGATCAATGGAGAGGGTAGATGAGGTTTCATATCGTGGATTGATTAAGGATTACATGTGGGAAAAAGAGAAGAACAAAAGAGTAAACTAAGATAAAAAACTTACCTGAAATGGATGGATGAAGATAAAGTAATTGAAGTTGAATCTAAGACAAATAACGAAGATTGACCTCCGTAATCGTTGCTTGAAGTTCCTGGCCAAAGAACTAAGCTCGAAAAGACATGGATTGGGTTGTAGCTTGGCGTTAAAAATAGCTCGCTCGCAGTGCACAACCATCGCCACGCTCAATCTCATCCTCGTACTGTCACTAGAGGTCAAAAAGGCTAGGGTACATGTCAAGGAATGGAAGATAGCCTAAGCTAATAGCTAGCGTGTGCTTTTTATATGTGAAGAACAACGGAGGTTGCTGCTCTCCATGCGCTGGTTTCAACCACCCCTGGTTAGCATGGGAATTAGTGTTAAGGATCAGAGTATGATTGTCATGGAAGCGGGTAGTTAAGAGAGGAGATTGGTGGTGGTTTCGAGGGGAGAGGATGTGTATGGAGGTTGGCAAAAATCAGAGAAGTTGCTAAGGAACGAAGTGTTGCAACGCTTAGAGCGAGGGTTGGAGTTTGAAGATGAACCTCAACCGTTCGATTTTCAGATCAAACGGTTGGGGTTAAGGAGAAGATGAAAGGTTATGATCATCTGATGAAAATGATTTGAAGGTCCAGACTGTGGCGCTTATGACTATATGAGATTGAATTTTGGAAAAGGAGATCGAACGACGCTGGAGGCGTCGTGTGATGATAGAAGATGCGGGCCACGTGGACGCCTGAGGCGTCATGTGGCCCAATCAGAATTAGGATAAATGGAAAAAATCAAAGAAAATTAGAAAAGGTTAGAGAATGATTTAGGAAAAGTCATGAACATGAAACTTGTAGATCTCTATGATATTTAGAACTTCCTTGTAGAAGTCAAAGAGATCGTAGGTTAACTATACATAGACTAAAACTAAATACTAATGAAAACCATATAAAACAATTTTCTTGTATTTTCCTTTTGCTTATTTTTTGTATTTTTATTTTATTTAATGTTAATTTATTTATGCTCAATATAAGTAATTTTTATTTGATTTTTAATAAGGAATAAATACATAAAATACTACACTATAATAGGGTTATATTAATATATAATAATAGTGTCATTTATCTGCAACATAACAATTAGTAATTAGTATTAATTAGTCATTGAATCTTCTGATTAACTTAAGAAATTGAGGTAAATATATTAAATAATGATGACAAAAACAATATTTATCAGAGATCTCAATGAGATAGGGAAATTTACCTAATTATTACAAATAATAATACAAAAATTTTGCAACACAAAAATAACTACTCAATTTAAATATTTGTCTCCTAGTTCAATTGTGATGTGGGCTCTTCAGCAAGAACTCCAAGCTCCTTGCCTCTACGTTCCTTTGATCTTCATTGTCTACAGAGTCCATGACGTAAAATAATGATATGTTTAGAGAATTCTTGAGAGAAATATATAGATGATTAAATAAATGATCGCACAAAACAAAATAATCAATGAAAATAACATAACCAACTAACCAAGAATACATTAAAATGTCTCTAAATAAATATTTAAACCTATAATAAATCAATCAACATGCCTTATCCCCAACGACGATACCATCTGATGAATCGTAAATTGACAAAAATAATATGTGTTCTTTGTAATACGACCAATTAACAATCGATTAGAATTGAATCAATTGTATCTATGAAAAGGACTCTGATTAAACTTTACCGGGGGGCACGAGCAATTAATTAATTTAATATAAGATTTAAATATCTATTTAAGTCGATAATCAATGATCTAGGTCAAGCAACAACACAAGAGATGTAATGCATGAATATTTCAAATCATTTTTATAGAAATATATTAGAATGTCAAAATAAAAGCAAATATAATATATAGAGTATGCACAACACTCAACAAAGATTCTGATTAGTTAATTAAAATAACTTGTGAAACTACTTAAGACTACAAGAATCAAGGTAGCAATGTGTTGATCAACCACAAATAACTTAACTTTAGTTTAATTTCAATGTTGAGTACATAAGTTTTATAGTCTAAAATTTAATGTATCAGCAATAGATCAAATCATTAAATCAATCACAGAATCAGAAAGATCTTAAAAATAATTTTCAAATCACACCAAATTCATTAATTTTGGATATATAGTTCACAAGATATTAACTAAACAATACACGGACATACATGTAATAAACATTGATCAAAATAATTTATTTATTTATATAAAAGGTCCTCACAATGATTTATTTACAATCATATCCAGGTGGTTTTGCCTATAACTATCCCTTGGTGCCTCTTTTGAGACCGTTTGATCAGATGATCCAATGGTTGACCCATCTCCTTCAACCTCCCTCCTTACTACTTTGAAGCAATGCTAGTTGCCTGATAAGCGATCCGAACGACTAAGGTAAAGGTACAAAAATGGTCGTTGCGACCTCGGTCGCTCAGATGCGCTAAATCAAGAAAAATGAACCACTCGAAACAAATAAAATCAATCGAAGCAAGGAAGCGGTCCTGCTATGTGTTTAACCTGGTATAGCACCCAGGGTCGAACTCAAGGAGCACGGATTGGCCGAAGGCCTACGAAGTAGTAGAAATGAATAAAATAAAAGACAACAGATTTTTAGTGGTTTTTAAGTATTTTTATATTTTTTTTGGATTTTTAATATGTAAAGAAAATAAGAAAGACAAAAACAATCACACTTCAACAAATTATTTAATGCATCAAAAATCAAGCGAAAATTCAAAAAAAATATTTTTGTGTGTTTTATAATTTTTTATGTTTTTGGTGAATTTTTGGAATTTTTTTGATATTTATTTTAATTTCTAAAAATCAAACAGTAGCAAAAAGCAATGGCACTGTCCAGCCAGGACTAAAGTCCCTAGATAAAATACCTAAAGACCTCAAAAAGGCCTGGAGGTAATTTTCCTATAAAATAGATGAAATAAGGAAAATTTAGGCACCAGATTTATTGTTTTTGGATTTTTAATGTATTTATTAGAATTTTTATGGGTTTTTTGGGGTTTTTAAGTTTTTAGTGGTTTTCAGTGATGAAAAGTAGCCAAAATTGGCTAGAAAATCAAGGAACACAACCTAAACAGTAAATAATTTTTAGAGAATTTTTAAAGGAGTTTTTATATTTTTTTGTGATTTTTCAATCTAGACAGTAACAAAAATTGAGGTTTTTGAATTTTTAAAAATAGCAAACAAACTCAGAAATGTCCTCAAAAATCTACAAACATCCTACACCATGGCAGGAGCCATGTGTCAAATTTTCGTTGGATTTGGAGGTGATTTGATATTTTATTCAAAAATGACAAGAGGGTACTGTGCACAAGGACTGAAATACAAATACCCTAAGTACTGGGGGTCCTGGTGCAAAATACCCAGCAAAACACGCGCCAAGCGCGTGCCTGGGGCACTCAGGGACCTATCTGTAATAAAAAGAAGTCCCAAGGATCAATTGGTAACACGTACCAAAAGTCCGAGGGCCTCAGCTGCAAATAACCCAAGAAATCACGCACATGCGGAATTAAACCATTCACAGGGGCATAAATGCAAATATTAAAAAGATTTCATTCATTTCATAACAGCCAGAACAACAAGGGCATAGACTGCAAATAACCCAAACCAACACGTGACGAAGCACGTGGCTCACAACAGGCAGGGGTATAAATGCAAGGAAAATAAAGTACGGGGTCCACAGTGCAATTTTCGCAAAAATAAAAGAACTACGCTAAGTAATTACAGGATTAAAAACTAAATGCATAAAGTAAAGGGGGCCTAAGACAATTTACCCCTTATTAAATTTCGGAGGTCGGATGTACGACGCGTGGCAGATTGGATGGATGGGATGGTGCGCCGCACACAAGAGCAACCCCTCGAGTCGATCCGACGGCTGGTATGTGTCCACGTGGATGATCGGACAAAGATGCTGCAACGTGGGTCTTCGAAGAAGTCCGGACTCGGATCGGATGGACGAGGTGCAGCCATGTGCTTGATCGGATGGCTGAGAGGTGTCGTGGCTTAACCTCGCTGCTCAACGGTGAAGATCGACCCCAGGGAGATCCGATGGTCAGTGCTGCTCCGTGGATGAACGGACGAGATCTAAACTGGAGCGTCGAGGTCGATCTGACGGTGGACGAAGGATCTGGAGGAACTGGCGGCCGGCGAGCTTCGCCGGCCCTCTGCGTGTACGGTAGTCCTCGTCCGTTGCTCAGGAGATGCTAGAAAGCTTCGCCATGAAGCTCCGCACCCGATGCACTGCTCCGATGGAGGCGAGGAGCACCAGAGAGCTCCGGCGACATGATCGAACTGGAGCTGCTGTGCCCAGAAGTGTCGACCTCCATATGAGGTCGATTAGCCTTGGTACCTGCACAGGAAAGAAGCTGGGTCGAGGGCAAACTGCCTTGACCCGTTAGAGCGGGCGGAAAGTGGCTGGTGTAGCGAGATGGAGGCTCTCCGGCGAGCGGCGGAGGGAGGAGAGCCGAAACCCTGCTCCGGGGCGAGCCAAGGGGGAATGGAAGGTCGGAGAAGGTGGAGAGGGGCCAGGCGAAGGTGGTGGCGTGGTCGGATGGTCAAATGGGTAGACGGAAACGGCTAGCGAAGGCGGCGGAGCTACACTATCGGAAGGCGACAAATCAAAACCTACGCTAATCTACGGGCTAACAGAGCTACCTGATGGGCGCATTCGACTGGGCTGGAGCCGATGAAGCTCCCGGTCGTTGCCTCAAGGGGCTGTCGAGTTCCCCGAGGCTCGGCGCGCTCGCGGTGGCGCACGGCGGCAAGAACCACCGGATCAGTGACTCCCGGCTGCCCGGGCCTCGCTGCAACTCCAAGGGGCCACGGCTGTCACTCTGGGACGCTGGAGGAGCTCACAGGCACCGAGGGGAAGATCAAAGATGCGTGAATTAGGTCGCCGGTGACGACGTTAAATATGGTGCCGGATCCGAGAAGATGGCGTTCGGGCGAGTCAGGCGGAGCTCGGATCTAGCAAACCCACCCCGGGCGAGGATCCTGGATAATCGGCGAGTAATCGGGGCACGGGGTTTGGGTTAATGGCGGTCGGGTCAGGCGGGCAAAAAGTCGAGAAAACGGGTCGGTCGCCTGATCCGCGAAAGAAAAAGGTCCACGGGGGAAGTTGACCGGGGTCAACAAACCCCCGTGGACCAATCAGGAGCCACCAAATATTGAATTTTTATTTCTTTATTTTAGGCTAGAAAATGACCGAATTTACAAAAACTTAAAACATGAAATATTTTTATTTTATTTTTTTCTATTTTTTGGTGATTTTTAATTAATATTTGGAAATAAAAATAAGGTATATACATTATATATCTATATATAGGTATGTATATAATATGTAGGCTTTTGATTTTTGATTTTTAATTATTATTTTTGTACAATTTTATTCCTATTTTATATTTTATTCATTTATAGTATAAAATAAGGAATAAAAGAGTATTTTTATTTTGTTTTTATTATTTATATACATAGGTAAAAAAATAGATATATACATCTATATACATGATATATATACAATGAATTTTTTTACATTTTGAATTTTGTAATTTTTATTTGATTTTTGTTTTGATTCTTTTTATTTTATTTATTTACAATATATAACCTAGAATATTTACAAAAAGTTTTGAAAATAACTTTATTTATTTACAAGGTTAAATAAATATAGAGGCATGGTCTATGTACATTATGAAAGGGTATTTTTAATCTTTTTGGTTTTTACCTTTTTGTTTTGTTTTTATCTTTTATAACTATATACAAATATTTACAACTGTATTTTTGGTGAGGAAAATATTTTTATTTTATTTACATAATTATTTACACAAGAGCCCCTATCTCCCTCTACTTTGGCTTTTATGCGGTCAGGCCCATGCTGAGCCCTCCCTTGGGTTAGGTTGCTCAATATTTATTCTAAATATTTCCCTCTTTTTCTTTTTAATCTTTATTCTTTTATTTTTGCACAAAAACATGCTAATTATAGGTTTTTACACAATGCATGCTTTTGGTAATTATTTATATTTACATATATCTACATGCATTTGCAAAGGTTTTTGTAGCTAAAATATAAGAATAAAGAGTGATGAATGGGTATTCATCATTGCCAACTACCGACTTCGCCAATTTCCATCAATCTCACCACGTGTCATAACCACTTAATTCCGACACCATCTTCCTCCTTGTTCATTCTCCTTCTCTGTGTGTCCGTTAGTTGCTTCTTCCTCTCTCATGCCCCATCCATTATTCCTCTTATAAGAATTTTCATAATTAGTATATCCTTTTTGTTCCTCTATAGTATCTCTCATTTTCTTTTCAGAAGTTATTTCTACATCGTGATCTTCTTCGCTTTCTACCCTTTCTTCTGTTTCTGAGCTTTCATCAGTTTTAGTCACAATGGGTAATGGCATTCTACCTAAGTAGTAAACACAAGTGCTAAATAAAAGAATACTAAAAAATCGAGATATCAAAATTTTCAACTCTGACACAAAGTGTTTATTAGATTGAATAAAATAATTTTTTTGGATCCAAAATAATATCAACCCAACCCATTTAATGAATAAAATGTGACCGATGAGAAGCAATAATAAAGTGAGCAACGATGGATATTTCTTCAAGAGAGATCCACGAGTTCCTTCCTCATGCTGGAACCAATTATTGATGCTCGAGCTTCCTCAATCAGGCATTAAGGTCAATCGACGACTGGAACGTTAATGCTCCACCTCCAAGACAAGCTTAACCTTTGATTCCTCTGTTTTTTTCCCTTCAATTTCTAGTTAAGTGTTCGATCTTCCTTTCCTTTGTTTTCCATATTATCTTTGTTCATTCCTTTATCAATTTACACAACAAGTCACTCAAAAAATCTCACCTTCACTTCGTCATTCACGTGCATTCATTTTCTTCATCTAATCGTCTCTCCATCAACCAATTAATCACAATCCTTCACCTACTTTGCAAAGGTCGGTGACGCACATGGGGCTCCATTCCTGTGCATGCATCGACCTTTCATTCCATCCCAATTAATGCTCAAACCACTTGCATGTGTTGTGTCTTTGCCTCTACCCATGTAGGAGATCAATGGACAGAGATCGTCGGAGTAGATTTTCAAGACTTTGCCTTCGATGGCATCCCATTGAGCCGAAGCTCCATAACTCCTTAGTGTGCCTCTCAAGCATCATCGCTTCTCGTGACCATCATGAAGCTTTCCAAGCCTTCAGATCGAATAGAGGAGCACATAGGAGGGAGGAGGCTCTCGCCAGAGCCTAGCCTTGCCTCCACTGTATGCAAAGGAGTTTGTCAAAGGAAGAAGAAGCAGTCACCGTTGGATCAGTTTTATTACGACGTGATCCAACAGTCTCAATGTGACACACAATATGTCGAAGCATTGTTTCATATCTTGCGGTTCGGGAGACCAAGTCATCACTGATGAACTACCACACAACACTTGGAACAAGCCACGAGAGCGATCCACATGTAGTGGGAAATTGCAAGCAAGCCCTTCCAGATTTCAAAATTTGTAGATAAGTACTCGTCTAAGGTTAAATTGCATACATATCCAGGAGTTTTATTTGTTTACAATTGAGTCCCTATGAGGATATTTTATAAATAAATAAATATTTTTAGTTATGTTTTATTAAATATATTGTATTGTTTAGTTAATATCTTGTGAACCATATATCTAAAATTAATGAAAATTATTTCACTTAAAAGATATTTGTACAATTTTCTTGATTATGTGATTGATTTACTGATTTGATGTTCTATTTATGCATTAAATTCCAAATTGTAGAACTTCTTCATTCATCCTTGAAATTAAACTAAAGTTTATTTTTTATTGATTGACACATTGATACCCTGATTCTTATGGAATCTGAATTACTTTCACAAGTTATTTTAAGTAATTAATCAGAGGCTTTGTTAAGTGTTGTGCATATTATGTATATTGCATTTGCATTAATATATTTGCATAAAAATGATTTGAAAAATCTATACATTGCATCTCTTGTGTTGTTTCTTGACCTCGATCATTGACGAACCACTTAAATAGATATTTAAATCTTAGATTAAATTAGTTAATTGCATGTGTCCCTATGTTCGACCCAAGACATGCCCAACTAAAATTTAAGCAGAGACATGTCCCAGAGACATTCGATTTGATTTTGATCGATTGATAATTGGTCTTTGCCAATTTGCGATTCACTGGTTATGTGCCTATCCCAGAGGTGGGCATGTTGCCCAATAAGAAAATTCAAAAACTAAAAGTGTAAATTCAAAATAAAATAGTAAATGAAGTTAAATAAAAAGGGTTCAACAATAAAGTTATGTATCTTTTCAAGATCTACAACTTTCATTTAGAACACAAAATTAAAGTACATCATATATGCATATTAGTATTTTTATATATATCGTTCAATTACTTTGCTTATTTTTTTGGAAATTTTAACAAAGTTATATTCAAACTAAAGTATGTATACAATTAATCTAATTTTTTGGATTTTATAAATAATAGAAAACACATAAAATAAAAAAGAACACATAGAGAAATATGTGTAATTTTTACAAAATGATTTGATCTTTTATTTATTTACATTAATTAACATTAATTATATACATAGTTTTATAAATTTAATTGAATTAATGGGTTTAATTGTAGGATGGCTAAGATTTCAATAATAAGATGATGAATCTAGGATTCATCAAGGACTATGGGTGGCGGAGGAGAGGGTATGAGAGATTTGGACAGAGGAGGTGGTGGTGTCAGTTTTAGAGAGAAGCAAGAGGAAGAAGATAAAGTTGAGCATATCTACCCTTAGTTTTTAAATATAATAAATATTAAATCCAATGTTAACGTTTGTTTGGGATGCAGATGGACGACAACTAATCCCATAGGCACAAGTGACAAAACTACATGAAATAAAGACATCTGATATTCCAAAAGAGAGATGAGATATAAAAGAAGTTAAGAGAAGAACTAATGGTAAAGATGCTATTATTGATAATAATAATAACAACAATAATAATAACAATAACATCAACAATAATACTAACAGCAGCAATAGTAATGGGACGTCTTTTCAGTTTTGGATCTTTCTGGATGCATTGTGAACAGTTACAATGCACACCGTTTGCTCTGAGATGTGAAGTTCTTCCCCTACCTTGTAGATGAACCGGACGACAGGAAATCTGTAGCCATCCTCTGCGATCTTATCCCCTGCTTACGAGTACTGCATGCTGTCGACAGGCAGCAGGGTCGGATAGCCATGTTACTGTTTCCCGGTCTTTTCAGTCATGGACGAGAGGCTTTTAAGTAACCAAATCATTGTCTTATTAATCGAAGCATTCAACGATGCTTTCAGCTAATCTCATAATACGTTGCTGCAAGACAATCATTGTCTGAACACACCGTAGCAATATTAAAGTTGTATTTAGTACGTGGATTGGGTTGGTTAAACTGGTAAAGAATAATTCAATTTTTTACTTTGATATTTAGATAGAGGGTTAAAATAGGGGTGGGTTTGTTGTGGGTTTGGTGTGATGCTATTGTATTGAAGCTTGAAAAACTAACTAGTTATTGTGATATAATTGTATTAAAGTTTGGAAAAATAAATATAAGTTTGGATGTTTATAATTTTTATATCATATGATGGTATAATATATGAAGGAGTGGATAAATAAATTAATTTATTTAATTTATTAAAAAAGAGAGATTGTGGGGCTCATATTGGAGAGAAAAAAAGTTGATTAAGAGAGTTCCAAAGAAGAGGCAGGTCTACTGTTGAGCTAACGTCAAAATAAGAAAAAGGAGAGAGGGTGCTCTTTTTTTCCTTATTCCTAATCAAATTAATGTGGTATTGCGATTCCGTTTTTTATTTACAATTTAGAGCTTATGAAGACCGCCTCTTCTCTGAGGTTAAAAAATAAGGCTAACCATGATATCTGCCATATTGAAGTGAAGATTGACACGCCTTAAAAAGACAGACGTGCAGTGTGATGGTATGTTATTGATATCAAAATTATATTTATCGAGAGATTCTTTAGTTACACAACAATAAGCTGTCTTCAAATAGAAGCATGTAAAAGGAAAATCGCTAAAAGAAATGCAGTATTGCACCTTACTCTAGAATAAAATTGAACAAGATATCAAATAATTTTGCATTCACTGCTCTATCTTCGGTACTTAAATATAAAACAATGAATAACATTTATTATTAAATTCTTAAATATAAAATATTATTTTATTCCTTGCTATATTCCTAGCAATAAGTTATATAACAACGGTAATATGTTAGTTTATTTTTTTCTTCTAATAATTATTAACTTTATTAATGATAGACAAATTCTAACGAATAAGGCAATAGATAAATCATTGTTATATAAATTTGTCAATGAATAAATCATTGCTAAATCCATCCAATGATATTTAAAATGGTTTAATATTATTTGGTGGTTTTTTAAATCCACCTATCAAACTTTCTCTCTTTTTCAACTCAATTTAATTGCAATTAAATCTTTGTATTTATTCTTTTAATTTATTTAAAAGGAAAGTGAGTCACAATATGGCTACTTGTCCTCTCTATTTTAAAAAGTAAATAATATAGTGCAACATCAGCAGTGAACGATGATGATGGTTGCAACTATAAGGGGTGGAAATGAAGTTGGTGACAACGAGAAGTAAAAATGAAGTTGGCGATAATGAGATGCAACAATGGTCGTGATGGTAAGAAACCTGACTATGGAAACGAACCATGATTAAGGACTACTGATGAATCCATGATTCATCTTCTTTATTCTTTTATTTTGTCTAAAATTCTTATTAAAGTACATGTAAAACATCAACTAATTCTCATGAATTAACATTCTAACTTCATTCATTAATATTTCATATTTAACATTTATCTTATCCAAAATAAAATAATAAAGAGAAAAAGAAAAATAAAAGAAAGAATAATTTATATAAGTAAATATATAAAAACTGATCCTAACCCCGAGACTATACTTGGGATCCGCCAACCACATACTCATCAACTTGGTTATTTACAAACTTTAGTTTTTTTACAACATTTTTATTATTTTCTATAAATCCTTTTTATAACATTTCATAGTAAAGGCAAAATTGTAATAAGTATAATATGGATGTGAAAAAAAACAAAGTTGGAGTTGTAGAAAATAAAAAAAGGTTTTGACCTTCCTCCCCAATGTTGTGGAGGGATTCGGTAGACATGTGAGAATGAATAGAAGGTTGTCTGGCATCTAAGTTGGTGATGCCAAAATCGTTCTTGAAGGGGGTTGGTAGATATGTGAGAATGAAGAGAATGGAGAAGAGAGGAAAGGCTCAGAAGCAAGTAGTTCATCTAGATGAACTAGATGACATTAGAGGTTTGGACTAAGAGGAGAGCACAGAGAGATCCAGGTTGTTGGAGGAGACTATATGGGAAGATCATAAAAAAAGGTGGAATGGAGACAGTGACTAAGAGAAGGAGGCATATTCTTTCACGCCACGGCTTCCGGCAGAAGGAGGAGAAACTACATTGGAAATATTCATGTGGGTGGCCAGAACATCACTGAGGAAGTAGAAATAGGCACTGCAATGATGGGATATTTTGTAGAGATGTCGCGGAGAAGACAAGGAGATGGTTGGGGCTAGATGGGGAGGGGAGCAAAAACTTTATCACCAAGGCAGGCGGAGGAACTAGTGACTCCCTTCACGGAAGCAGAAGTGAAAGCAACTATTTGAGGACTGAATGCAGATGGGATGCTGGGACCTGACAGATTTTCGATGTTCTTATATAAGGAGTTTTGGGACCTGCTAAAGACAGAAATCATAGAGGTGCTAGAAGATTTCAAAGAAGCGAATAGGGCGATCGAGAAGGTTAATAGGTCATTACCGTTCTTACTTCCGAAGAAGGATCACCCTACGAGAATTGATGATTTCAGGTGGATCTGTGTTTTGAATGGGATATATATCATTGTAGCAAAAGAGTTGGCAAATAGACTCAAGAGGGTCATGGACTCTATCTTCATGAAGAGTCAATCCGCATTCATTCGGGGACGCCAAATGATAGATGGACTGATTATGGCATCCGAGATTTGTTTAGAGTGACAGATTGACAGCATTGACTGGAGCTTCCTGTGGATGTCGATGAGGAGGAGAGGTTTTTCGGATAGCTGGATTAGATGGATGAAAAGGTTTATCACAATGACATCCTTTTTGGTCTTTGTAAATGGACGATCGGAGGGAGGATATTTTCAAACACAAAGAGGGGCTCGACAGGGATGTCTTGTGGCGCCCATGCTTTTTGTTCTGGTTACAGATGCATTGGCGATCATGTTCGAGCAAGTAGTAGATGGTGGATGGTGTGAAGATTTTCGCCTCAATGAGATCTATGTACCATTGTTGCAGTATGTTAATGATACGGTGCTCTTTCATGGCGAAACAGATGAGATCAGTATTAGAGTGGCTCAATTGTTGGAAATTTTTAGCAGTCTGTTTGGTCTCGAGCTTAACCTGCAGAAGTAAGTGGCTATCACTTTTGGGGTACATAATGAAGAGTAAGCACAAGTAGCAGAGATGCTTAATTACTTGGATTCTCCCTTGGTAGCTGGTACGGTCAGAATAACAGATTAGGATGCGATTATCCAGAGGTTAGAGCAAAAGATGGTTGAATGGAAGGGGGTAAGGGGGTCACTCTATGTGGGGGTGGGAAGCTAGAGTTGCTGAAGCATGTTCTGGCAGCCATTCCGGTGTTCTTTTTCTGGACTAGGTTGATGCCAATATGTGGTGAATTTATGATTCATCGCCTTTATTCTTTCATTTTGGCTAAAATCATTTGTAAAATACATGTAAAATATTCACTAATTATCATTAATTAACATTCTGACCATATTTATTAATATTATATATATATTTAACACTTATTTTATCCAAAAATAAAATAATAAAAAGAAAAAGGAAATTTTTAAAAAGAAGGATGTAGTAGTGTAATATATACATACTATTCCTAACACTGAGATCAGGTCAATATTGACATGGTCGATAAAATAAATAAGTATGGGGAGCTAAGGATTCTAATTTAAAAAATATTAGAAAATCAAGACCTAAATGCATATTTACATATTTTTCACATTGTAAATATTTCACATTTTTTTATTTATCACCAAGACAACTTCAAACTAAAATAGTTTCTTCACAAAAGTTGTTCATAATAATATATAATTTAATAAAAATATCAGAAAATCTTTTATTACTTAAAAAAGTAATTAGGATGAACCGAAAAAGCCGTAAAAGTTGACTTCCAAGGTTCATTACTATTTATAGAAAACTCCAAATTGACCAAACTCACTTTTAAATTTCATTTTTAACTAATATTATTTATTAAAAATATTAGAATAAAACAGGTTAATTTTGGCATTTAGGCCCCTTTATCGATATGTACTATATGTATAAATCTTCCCTATTTTATGAGTAATTATTCTTATATCCATTTGACTTAATTCTTTTTCTAATGTGTTTCTAAAAATCAGTAGAAAATATAAAAATATAACTTAAAAGAAGATGTCAATAAATCCCAAAGCCATAAAGTAGTGACCTTAAACTTCCGGACATCATAACTCGGTCATATATGGACTCTAAATTAATTAGGTGTATTACTTTTAAAGTTTATTTTATAGAATTATATTTCAAATGAAACTGATTTCATTAAATTCGGAGTTAATATGCAAAAAGTAGGCTTTGAGACCCTATTGGTAGAAATTGTTCAATATATATTAATGTTATTTTATCGAATTTATGTCATTTCTTATATTTTTATACTTTAATAATATTTTATTATTAAATTAAAATAAATAAAATATCTAATTAATTAACTAAATGCTTAATATTTATTTATTTATTTAATTTTTTTAAATTATTTATTTAACTCTTTAATTATTCAATTTAATTATTTGATTTAATTACTTATTTAATTATTAATTAAATTATTTACTTTATTTATTAATTATTTATCTGTTTACTTAATTAATTATTTTATTTATTTATTTTTATTTTCTCTCTCTCTCTCTCTATCATCTCTCTTCTTCCCCATTTCCCCCTTTCTTCTTCTTCCCAACGCCTGCCACCCTCTCCTTCCTTCCTCTTTACCGCCTCCGTCTTCCTCCGGCCAACAACCTAATGGTCTGTCGTTGGCCATTAGGACGTTGCCCTAACTGCCCCGACGTGCTTCCCACGAATCATCACCTATAAAAGGTCCATGACCATCTCCAAGAGACTCATCTGCCATTTCTGCTTCTTATCTCCCTCAGTTCTTGAGAGGGTGCGAGTGACAGTCGTGCTTTGACGCCCCTTCGAGCAGTGAGCGAGAGAGAGGAGAAGCAGCGTGATCAGCGCTGGTGTCGAGCCCCGCTCCCCCCTCCCTGCATAGCCTCCACACCACCACGTGTCAAGACTATGACCCTCGGAGCTCCACATACTCCGATGCACAGGCAGCATCCTTCATCTCCATCCAGGTTAGAACTCCTTTCTTTGTTCCTTTCTATGATTTCTAATTTATCTCCTTCATTCGATTCTCATTTCCATTCATCTCTACTCCTCTTCCATTCCTTCGATCATCGCCTCCACATCCACCTTCGAGTTCCACCATCTCACGTTCTAGGCTTCCACTTCTAACCACCTACGATCACGTACGGTTATCGGAGGGCTGGAGCTAAATCCTACATCTCTGCCGGATCCTCCATTCCCCGTTCCTCTGTATATAACCTATGGCCGAGACATTAGTTCTCGAGCTGGTCATAACTTGCAGATTCAAGAGCATCACGGAACCTTCGCGAGTCGCGCAGCTGTATTTGGAGGACGAGTTTGCCGCATCTGATCAGAATATCGAAAAGCCACCTGCGATCCACGTTCTGAGCAATGTCAATCGAGAGTCAAGGGGGTCCACCTCTGTCGAAGATCAGGTCAATCGTTCAACTCTAGAACACAATCGCATCCTCCGACTACATTCTCTACTACCACATATGATCGTCGCCTTTCGTCGTGCATCTTCTTCAACTGCGAAGCACATGCATCATAGATCAGCCACCATCAGAGAACTAAGAGAACTATCGACCAGAGATACGAACTGTACATCTGAGCATTGAGTAAAGTGTGGGCATCATTCCGTCACCTAATCCTTAAAAAGGGAGAAGAACAATCCCTTCCAGACCCGAGCAGATCCCATGGATCTGATTCGATCCAAGGCATCATACAGTGTCACGCGTCAGCAGCTAAGTAACCCATCGACCCACCGCCTAACGTCCTCACATGTGTGGCATGTAAGGTGGGAAATATCTCTGGGGCATTTTGCATTCATAGCCTTGAAGTTTGGAATATTCACGAAAATATCCAAGATAGTGCCCAAAACATGCAGATCGCGTGCCCTCCTAGAATTATTGCGTGAAAGCCCTTCAGCTCCTGCATATTACACGCAAGCTCTTGTATTTCCATAAAATAACAAAAACACCCATCCATAGTATACATAATACTATGCATATTATACATTGTATACATCTTAAATAAAATACAAAATATTTTAAAATATAAAAAATACAAAAACATAACATATAATATACTCTATATTGTATATTCAATGTTTTGAAAAATAAGAATACTTTCTACTTTTAATAAATCATTTAAAAATAAAAATATAACTAACTTAAACTACATAAAAAAATATAAAAAAACACCTTTAGAAATTCTACAAAAAATTTATCTAGTATATTTTACTACATCATACATATTAAACAAAAAAACAAAATAAATATTAATATTAAAACCAATAAAAAATACAAAAGACATAAAAACTTTAAAAATTCATAACTAATTCAATAAAAATCGTATAAATATGTCTAATATCTTGTTTGAAAATTATTTTACTTTTTGCGATATTTGTTCTTCTTTCAAACTTGATGCAAATTTTAATATATTGCGACGAAAGAAAAAAAATGAAAATATGTGATCTATGGTGGAAACACTTTTTAGAACTTAAAGTAATGGAAGGAGGGCATGAATGCAACTGAATAAGACAATGAAGTGGTTAATTGCAAATTAAGATGGAAGAAAAATTACTAAGTAAAAGTTATATAAATAAGAATGGAGAATTGCATTGCATGTTATAAAGAAAAACTAGAGTCAACAAAAGATATTCCCAAACAAACATTCTATCACCTTAACTTAAACAACAACTAATACAACAAAAACTAGAGTCATGGTGAAATTGTAAGAAGTAAATAAGATAAGAAAGAGAGTCTAATCTATTGGATTCCGGCGTCACGACGAAGGAGGGCTGGAGGCGCGCAAGGAGGTGAATGGTGTCGTTAGCTGGTCGCGCACAATGAGGTGTATCCGCTGGCGGCTGGTGGTGCACGGTGGTGCACGGCTGGAGTGAACCGCGATGAGGAGACCGCAAGAGGAAAGAGGGCGCACAGTAGGTGGTGTACGACTAGAGTGGACCGCGCATGAGGAAAACGCACAGGCGGAAGCCGCACGAGGGAGGGAAGCGTGGAGCAGGTGGTTGCGGTGTCCGCAACGACAGTGTGGACTGGAGGACACACACGACCGTTGCTACGGGTTGTAGTGCCGAGTTGGACGCACCTGAACAACGGCTGGTGGCACACGGCTACACCCGAGGACGCGCACAAGGAGGAGGTCGAAGTGGATACTTCTGGACAGGAGCCGGTGGCACGCAAAGGGGGAGGGTGCGTTGGATATTAAGCCTTCATCTATACCTGCATAAGAAGAAAAATGAGAGAGAGGGAACGAGAGGGGGAGAGTGCGTAAGGGGAAAATGGGAACTTACGTGAGGGGAGAATGAGAGAATGGGAGAGTGCGTGAGTGGGAGAAGGGAATGGGGAGGGGACGTTCCTTTTTCATTTGCATGGGGGAGGGATTTTTATAATAGCCATATGCCTCTTCACAATGAAGAGTCACATGCAAGTAAAGACAAAACCAATTAATTTCATTCATGCATGGAGAGAAGAGAGGGATTTAACAAGGCTGATTCTTTCATGCGAAATGGGGGAGAGAGAGAGAGAGAGGAAGGTGCACATGCATGTATGACATTTAAAGAGCGGGAATTTTTACTCTCACCCTTCCTCATTTCTTTCCAACAAAAAGTAAGAGATATTTTGTAGAGCCAAGTCAATATGTTAGATGTACTCAATTTTGTAGAGCCAAGTCAATATGCTCTATGAGTGTACTCAATTTCTCTTTGATAAATCTAATTAATGATGATAATTAATGAGAATATTTTATCAGATGTTTTCTTGATTTTATGATGATATTATACGCTTATGTGCATGGAATAATGTAGACATATATTATGTGAATTTTGAGTTTGTAACCTAGGAATTGATATTGTATTCCACATAATTTGAGCTTATTATCACAACATATCATGTAATCATCACACACCCATACTAAAATCTTGCTAGTCCCGAGCAAGAAATAGATAAGTAATAATGAAGGATAGGGTAAATAGCCAAGATAGGTTGGTTGAGGGTTTACAGGAGACATACCCACAAAGTCTTGAGTTTTCAGATCCTAACCATACAAATACACAAACTTCAGTAGAGTTAACCCATGGATTAATGATTTGCTTGAATAGTCGACTTGACTTGAGTTTTGTAGTTTCAATAGCCTCTCAGTTCCAATAAAATCAGACATGATTTTAGAAGGTCGATCCGGTCAGCTCGTCCCTAAGAAACAACTATTCTCTTTGACTTTGAATGGATACAAACAGTGTTAGTGATGTTTTACCTTTCGCGAATAAAGAAAACGAGATAACAACACAATCTATCAAGGTGTCGAATGATTCTCTACACGTATAGCCTCAGTCCTCACCTGAATTCAGGCATATTCTCTTTTCTCCCAAGTATGTCAGCATAAAAAAATAGGTCATAATTCTTTGGAGAATGGGACTTAACTTTCGGGGTTTTCTGTAGACCGCTTTGGTTCGTTGCTCTCATTCTTTTCCTTTTGCAGAGCATAACCCCTGGGCCTCTTTGGGCCTCTTTTAAGAATTTAAGTAGCATCATTGGACTGCTACCATGGCTTTTTGGTAAAGAAGGGTTATTCGGTGGCCTTCTTTCATTGCTTTTGCTTCGCACATCTTTGCATGATTGGTGGTTTTTGGAATTTATTGTGATATGCCTTTTGTGGTGTTTTTATCTTGGGTTTGGCATCAAAAGGTAGTATCGGCTTAATATTGACTTTGGAGGCACTATACTAGCTTATTTACTGACATACTTAGACTAAAGAGATCATGTTGCCCCTGAGTCAAGTTCTTTCACTGGCTATAGATAAGGTTCAGGCATTGGCACAACCAAGAGGACAACCCCTCACCTCAACTAGATTGTAATTGTATCTCGTAAAATAAACTCAATCAAGCTAAGTGCAATGTGCAGTTGCTTAATATCCACTGAAGAGTTTAAGAGTGCTACTAGTTGCTCAGGCGATCTAGTTAGATACAGAAGTTCACTCACCAGTAGATTTAGAGGAACTGAGAGAATAAAGTTGATATGAACCTGAAGAAAGCTTAAAAACTCATGCCTAGTGAAATTATGATGAAGTTAAGTGGATTAGAGTCAACTCAACCTCAATCTATGATATATGCAATGAAGAGCTGATTTCTCAAAAGATAGGATAAAAGTAGGAAGGACGTATTTTTGGTGGTTTTCTTGCTTGAAATATATTTTTTAGGGGAAATTTTGCAAAATTTTTGAAGAATTTTTTTTGATGTTTTGAAAAGTATGCAATTTTGAAAACTATGCAGATACCCCCATACTTATCAAAAACCATGCCCTCATGGTGAATACATTGTGTAATAAGATGACTAAAAGAAGGGATGAGTGAAAAGGTGTTTTTTTTGGAGTGTGGAGGGGTACCCCCATACTTATCTACTGCAATGCAGTGAAAATAAACATGCGCGAAATAAGACGAAAAGATACCTGTGAGGAGAGGCTCACGAGAGTGCATGATTTAACGCCTCATCTTGGCGATGTGGTGGTTCATTTTTCCTGTAGGAGGTATGTTGTGCAGACAGGCATAGGACTAGATGGTTCAACAACGGGTTTTAGTCTTTAACCATTGACTCCGAAAGTGGCTTTAGTATTTGGTCAGAAATTTCTATCGAGCCATTATCGAATACTTGAGTTACTGTGTATGGTCCTTTCCATTTCGATCTCAGTTTTCCCAGAAATAACTTCAGTTTTGCATCAAATAGCCATAATTTTTATTTTCTTTGAATATTTTCCTCGAAATGTTGGCATCGTGCCACAACTTGACTTTCTCTTTGTATAGCTAGTCATTATCATAGGCTTGTGATCTCAATTCTTCCAGTTCAGATAAGTCCAATAGTCTTCTCTTTCCAGCCTCATCATAATCCAAATGACATTTCTTGATTGCCCAGAGTGATTTGTGGTGGACCTCTACGGGTAGATGGCACGGCATTCCATAGACTAACTGATATGGGCTCATACCTAAGGATGTGCGGAAAGCGGTGCGGTAGGTCCAGAGAGCAGAAGGTAAGTGTTGAGACCAATCTTTACGATCAGAGCTCAGCCATTCCATTTGTCTGTGGGTGATAGGCGGTTGAGACATAATGTTTGACTCCATTCTTCTTAAGTAGATTCTTTACTGAAGCATTGAGGAAATGGGTTCCACCATCACTAATGACCACCTTTGTTAGTCCAAATCGAGAGAAAATGTTGGTTAAGAATTTTACAACAGTGGCGCTATCAACAGCGCAAGTGGGTATGGCTTCAACCCAACGGGAGACATAATCAACAACGAGCAGGATGTGCTGATATCCTTGTGAGGTAGTGAAAGGTCCCATGAAGTCTATTCCCCAAGTATCAAAGATTTCAACTATGTGCACTGGCTGGAGGGGCATCAAGTTACGCCGGATCATTGTTCCATTGGTTTGACAGGCAGGGCAAGATTGAGCAAAATGATGTGCATCTTTAAAGAGTGTAGGCTAATAGAAGCCACATTGTAAGACTTTAGTGGATGTGCGCTTCCCTGAGTGGTGTCTTCCACACCCAGAAGTGTGGCAATGAGTTAGGACATCGTTGACTTCAGATTCAGGGATACATCGTCTCCATATCAAATTAGTACCCTCTTTGAAGAGCAAAGGGTCTTCCCAATGATAGTATCGGGCTTGGGCTTTAGTTTTGTCTTTCTTATATTTTGGCCAGTCATCAGGAAATGTGAAGGTGACGATGTAATTGACGATATCTGCATACCAAGGGAGTTGAGAAACGATCATGATACTTTCGTCTGGAAAGTTATCAGAAATTTGAGGAAGGGAGTCTTGAAAGATGATCGGCCATGACATTCTTTGCTCTGACTTTATCTCGAATTTCTAAATCAAATTCTTGGAGAAGTAATACCTACCTAACGAGTATAGGCTTAGCATCAGTCTTTGTGAAGAGATATTTCAAATCAGAGTGGTCTGTGTAGATTATGATGTGGGATCCTAGGATGACACCACAACCAAAAGTTCTTTCTCAGTCACAGTGTAGTTCTTTTGAGCATCATCCAGAGTTTTGCTGGCATAGTGAATGGCATAGGGTTTTCCATCTTTTCTTTGACCCAATACTGCCCCCACAACATAATCAGACGCATCACACATGATCTCAAATTCACAGATCTAATTAGGGGGTTGTAGTATGGGTGCTACAGTGATGATTTTCTTCAGGGTTTGAAGGATTCAAATGCTTCCTCGGTAAAAGTGAAGTCTTTATCTTTTTCCAGTAATTTTGTGAGAGGGCGAGAAATTTTCGAAAAGTCCTTGATGAAGCGGCGGTAAAAGCCGACATGACCTAGGAAAGACCGAACACCTTTTATGTTCACCGGTGGACTTAAATGGGTGATTGTCTCAATTTTTGATGGATCCACTTCCATCCTTTTCTTTGACATAACATGTCATAACACAATCCCTTTTTTCACCATAAAATATGATTTCTCCCAAGATAATATCAAGTTCACTTTAATATATTTCTGGAGGACTCGATCCAAAAATCCAAGTGTTTCATCGAAAGAGTCTCCAAAAATAGAGAAATCATCCATAAATACTTCCATAAAATCGCCGATCATATTGGTGAAAATTCTCATCATGCATCTTTGAAATGTTGCTGGGGAATTACATAGTCCGAAAGGCATGCGGCGGAAGGTATATGTTCCAAATGGACAAGTGAAAGTGGTTTTATCTTGATCTTCAGGTTCTATGTCCACTTGGTTATAACCGGAGTATCCATCCAAAAAGTAGAAAAATTCTTTTCTGGCTAGCTTCTCAATGATTTGGTCAATGAATGGTAATGGGAAATGATCTTTTCGGGTAGCCTTATTGAGTTTCCTATAATCTACACAGACTCTCCAAGATGTGGCTACTCTGGTGGGTGTGTCCTCTCCTTGTTCATTCTTGACAATTGTTAATCCAGCTTTCTTGGGGACAACTTGGAGAGGACTGACCCAAGGGCTATCAGCAATAGGATAAATGATACCCGCACTTGCCCATTTATAGATCTCATTCTTCACAACCTCTCGTAGATTGGGATTCACCCGTCTTTGTATTTTCCGAGAGGGTTTACTATCATTTTCCAGATATATGTGATGAGTATAGAATGTTGGACTTATTCCTTTTAGATCTGTTATTTTCCATCCAATGCTATTCCTTTTAGATCTGTTATTCAATCTCGTATTCATCATGCTAAAATTGGTCATTTAAGCTCTGTCCCCCATCATCCACCTGTAATTATTCATTAATAGAGCATTATTAGCCATCATGCATGTGTAAATAATATCTGCATTTCATCTGCATAAATTGCATTAAAAATCCCAGTGTAAATTAGCCAAAAAAGCTGCTAACTTCTCACATTTTTAATTAATTCATCCTAACTCCGATTGACCCAAAATTACCTCCATTGTGTAGATATTACTAATCTTATTAAATAAAAAATACAAAAAATTACTAACCCCAATAAGTGTTAAATAATCCCAAAGTCAAATTTCACATCTGACGGACAAAAATGAGCATATCTCCCACAAACAGTGTCCGATTTTGGTCTACTCACTTTTAAATTACTCCATTTTCAAATACCTTCAAAACAAGACCAATTTCATAAAATTCGGAGCTCATATGTGAAAGTTGGGTTTTGGGCCTCTTTTGCGTATTTTAACTTCTTGCTAATTTTGACCTGCTATTTTATGTGCTTAATTAACTCTTTTAATTTTGTTTCTTTTTCATTTATGTTCTTTGATGAAAGTTTTATTAAGCGACGTGAAAATCCAAATCCAGATCAAAACTGAGATCAAAGAAACTGACCAAGTCCAAGTGTCCGTTGTCGGTCTGTACAAAAGTTGTGCGTTTCTCACTTCTATTTTATTTTCCAATTTTCTTATCTTTTAAAAAACCAAAAAAAATATATTAATGTGTAAATAATTTTCTTCTATTTTATCGTATTTTTTCTAGAATTTTTATCCTCTCTAAAACCACCAAAAAAATACAAAATCTCAAAAATACGGTTTTTCGTACATATGGAAAGCCACCAAAAATACCACTTCACACAGGTGACCTCTTTTGCTCCTGGGCCCTTCATGAAAGTTGTAGATCTCGACGAGACGAACAACTTTCGTGAACAAAATTTTTCGATCGGAGGTCATCTTCTATCTCTTTTGCCCACTTTAAAATCCGAAATTTTTTTGGTGCCACGTGGTAGCTCCAGGGCGTGCCACGTGGCACCCCGCTGTTCACTCACTCCCCAGCAAGACCTAGGTCACGTGCTTAGCACGTGACCACTGTCTTCTTCCCCAACGGCTCCAGCCGTCTGCCTCCTCCGCGCATAACGCCCATGCGGCCATAAAAGCCACCATTACCACCTGCGCCACCTTCGCGTAACCGCCGCCCTCTTCCTTATAAAACCCATTCCCCCTTCACGCAGGTCCGATCATCCGCCCTTTCTCCTGAAGGCCGGTGACAGCGGCTGTTCTTCCTTGGGGTGAGATCCGGAGGTCACGGACCTCCGTAGCTGCGCCTCGCAGCTTAGCCTCGTCGAGGTCGCCTACGGCTGAGGCAAAGACCGGAGTGAGACATCCTCCTCCAGATCCAAGGCGATACTTCTCTTCTTCTTCTTCTCTTATCTCCATATCACCACCAACAACCCAACAACCTGCACCCGACGCCTCTCCATTCGCCACCATCTTCGCGCCGCTACCTCCGCCCAACCACACCCGGCCGCACCTTCACCACCGGGCACCTCCGACAACACGGCCGCGCTCGAGCCCCGTGCGCTGCACGGTCGTCTGCCACCGCCGACGCCCGACCACCGCTTCGCAACACCAGCTCCGCCCCATCGCAACGCCGCACATCGATGCTCAACTTCTAGGTGAAGAAGCCCGTCACAGGTACGTCCCCTTCTCTTTGCTTTGTTTATCTGGTACTCTATTTTTCCCCTACCTTTCTTCTTTGTTCCGTCCTAAACCCCGAAAGCAACACAGCTTCTTCACACTTCCGATTTCACTCATTCCTCACCCCGCCTGCACGATTCATATCACCTTATCAAAGCCCATTCCATTTCTTCATATCCGAAGGATCTGAGCACATGATCCGAACATCTATCCCCACTCGTTCTTCTGCTCTGATTGTTCTCTGCTGCGCGCTTCTCAATCAAATTCAGTTCGTTTCACTTTACCATCTTACATACACAACTCACCGAGATCATTCACCTCACGTTCACAAGGTTTAATCACCCACTCATTGCACATTATTTTATTTTTGAAAGATTAATTGCTGGAATCTTTCCAGAATTTATTTGAGGGTTCTTGTGATTTGAATCAAATATGGAGCTTGTCCTATATGCGTATCTCCATTGTGCTTGGATTTGATGCTTCCCCATTTTTTTAGATTACAGACTGGGACAGATTGAATGGAGTAATTAGAGTAAAATCTTTGCTCTCATCTGGATCCGATTCACAAAGAATCGAGAGGAAGTTTTTTTTTGCAGGTCCTCCTTCGCAACCCCGCGCGTCGCCATCCACACCTCATCCTTGTCGCGGCCTACGCGTGCCCCCCCCCCCCCCCCCCCGCCACCACCGTTGTGCTCCCCACCGCCGTTGTTCTCCACAACCATCGCGGACCTGCCTGCCTTATCTCCATCACTGTCCGCCTCTCTCGACCCGCACGCCCGCACGTTAGACACCTAGAGCCCTCACGTGAAGAGCACGATTGAGCAGAGGGAAATTGCAGAGTTCTCCCCCAAAGTTCCTGACATTACAAGATGCCCCCCATCTGGAGTCATGTGAGCAACACATTGCCATGAGACAAATTACACAAAGCCCCCTAAGCTCCAGGAAATGTTGCACAATTCCTCACCAACTAAGCAGGGAACCTGAGAAAAAAAATTGCGCCAGAGATCCTCTATAATTACAGATAAGCCTTCCAGGGGCTGTTTTGAAAAGAGAATAATCTTATTTATTGCATTTTAGCCCCTGACAATTTCAATTTAGCATATCTTTGTCATACGGACTCTGATTTTAGCATATAATATGTCGTTTCGAAGCTAACTCCGTGCTCTACAATATAGTATAATTTGTGGACTGATTCGAGGCTGATTATTGATAATTATTATTTGAGGATCTCTATTGGCATATGCAGGCTTATTTTGACATATTTGTGCCATATCTCCCTTGGAAAACTTAACGATTTATTTTTACAGGGATTTCATTTATGCAATGATGAAATTGATCTCAGATTTAAGGACTTAATTTTTACAGGGGTTAAATCAAGGAGTTTTATAGGTTTTGACTTGTGTACTGCAATCATTTCTTGAGAATATAATTTAAAGAATTTTGGAGATAAAATCATTGCAGGATTAATTTGATAGCCTATACTTGCATCAGGGATTAATTTGATACATCTCACTGGATGTGATATTATTTTTCATTTCGCGGTTATTGAGTAATCTTAATTGGATTAAACATCATTAAATCGCAGATCCAGTGCTTCATTTTCTCTGTCTATTTCCTCGCATTTGCATTACATTGTATTATATTTTTGCAAACACACAAATTAATCAAGCATTAATTAATTATTTAATTTGATTTAAAAACCACGCAACTAAAAATCAATGTTCCCTGTGTTCGACCTTGGTAAACTTGCCAAGTAAAATATTCCACAACATTCAAGGCTTGTGGTATTTTGACGACCGAAATCCGCCTCCTATACTACAATTCCACATTATTAAAGAGGCGAATTTCGCGTTCATCAATGGCCTGAGAATTCTTTTTCAAAACATCATGAGTTGGCTCTCTTGCATATGATTTAGGTTGGCATTGATAGTGACTGGTAGAGTCTGCACATCATCCAGGAAAGCATACTTCAGATCTTTGGGAAGTGGTTTCAATTCAACAATGGTTGTCGGTGGAGTCAGAGTTGTAGTGTTTCCTGAATCTATTACAGAAATGGTCTCAAATGGTGGTTCCATCATGACATGATCATGGTTGAGGTCAATGTGAGTTCAGAGTCTAATGTGTCCCAGGCATTATCAAGCTCATCAATTTCTTGTCTGGCGAGGGGGCATGATGGGGCTTCCAGTGCGAGATTTAGATTGCATGTGGTAATTTCATGAGAAGTGTTTTTGTAAGTGGATCTAGAGGTGTTCAGACTAACCTCTAAAGCATCTTTGACGAGATGTATGGGAGAAAAGTCATTTTGTATGTTGAGAACAACACATTTTTCTACCCAACCACAGTGTTCAGTCTCAGAATCAACAGAATTGGGTATGATCAGCTCAATAGGGACGGTTTTGCCATTGATTGAGAATTTGACTTTGCCCCCCTCATAATCAAAATGTGCCTTAGTAGTAGCTAGGAAGGATCATCCCAAAATGATGGGTGTTTCACTCAGTGTATTGGGGGAATCCATATCCATAACAACAAAGTCCACAGGAAATTTATGTTAAAACATCTTCAAGAAGTCCTATTGGTCTCTTCTTTGTAGGATCAGCCATTTGTAAAATCATTGAAATAGGTTTCAGTTTCCCTAAGTCAAAGTGTTCTAGGATGGTGGTAGGATGAAGATTGATTGAAGCGCCATTATCTAATAGGGTGCGCTCGAAGGTCAATTCACCAATCGTGCACTTAACCAAGGGTGCCCCTGGATCTTTTTTCTTGGTGGGCATGAATTGGGAAATAACATTTGATGTGGCTTGGGGAAGCACATATTTTTCTTCTTGGTTTTCCTTTTTCTTTTCTCTTGATTTCCTTTTTGGTGTACATTTTTCCTCTAAGAAGCGGGAGAAGGCTGGGACTTGTTCGAGAGCTTTTAAGAGCAGGATTTCAATGATAATGTCTGAGAAGAGTTTTTCTAGCTCTGGATTTATGGTGGATGATCGAGTTTTTCTTCGATGAAGAGCTCCGGGAAATGGAATGGTTATGGTTGGGGAGGAAGGAGGGAGCATGGTTGTCTCGGTTAATTTCTCTTCATCATCAAGCTCTTCCTCAATTTCAGTTTGATCCTCTATAGCCAGTGGTCTGGTCAAGGCAGAAGTGGTTTTTCCGTTTCTCAGAGTGACCGCATTAGCATATTGGTTTTGACGGGGTGGGGTTTTGAAATTAACTTGATTTCTAGGTGGTTGTTGTGGGTTCCCTTGATTTGTCCTAGAAGATGTAAAAAATCCTTGATTCTGGTTTTGGAAATCAGGTGGTGAGGTGAAAGATCCGGTAGGGGTGGAGTTTGAAGTACTCCAGATGAACTGTCCTTGTTGGTATTTGGGTTGGGCAGTGGTTGAGGTGACAAGGCTGGGATGTATGATCTGATCTCGGCGAATTGTCGGACATTCTCAGAGTTGGCTTTTTGTTGAGCTTCAGTGGCATGTTGTTGAGCTATAGCCAGTTGATGTATTGCTTGAGCCAAGGCATCGAAGTTTACCACAGTGGTGGAGGGTTGGGTTACGGGCGGTGCTATCGGTTGTCTGGGTTGGGTGTGATTTTGGAAATGATAGTTGTTCTGTCTATTCCATCCAGAATTTGATTGTTCTCTCCATCCTGTATTGTGCTTGTTTGAATATGCTCCTACTTGATTTCTCTACACACAATTCACAGTCGCAGGAGTCATGTCTTGATTATGGGTGAATGTGGTGTGGTCAACTTCATGGATGGTGGGATTATTCATGGCCATTTTTTCTATAGCTTGAGTCATGAGGTTCATTTGTTTTGAGAGAGTTTCCCATTTGTCAGGATTCTCATTGCTAGATCTCTCATGGTCAATGATATTTACTGTCATCGTATTTCCACTGTATTGTTCAATTGAGGAACTATTCACCGAATTATCAGGCATATTTATAAATAAAGTCCAAACAAAATGCTCATCGCGACTGATGTAATTTCCATCGCAGGAGCCATCAATCACTCTCTTAAATGGTGTATCTATGCCCTCATAAAATATCTGAACTAACTTCCATTTGGGGAAGGCATGATGAGGGTATTTCCTTTGAAGTTCCTTAAATCATTCCCAAGCTTCATGAATGGGCTCTCTATTTTTCTGAGTGAAAGATGAAATTGCTTGTCTCAAGGCGTTGGTTTTTTCTATGGGGAAATATTTCTTGATGAAGGCTTCCCTTAAGACATCCCATGAAGTGAGAGGAGTTCCGTAATTCTGAAGTCATTGGAGTGCTTTTGTCTTTAAGTGAGTAGGTGAAGGCTTTCATGTAGATGTATTCTTTTTCTACCCCAGGGATAGTCATTGTGTCACAAGCAGATCGGAAATCTTAGATGTGGAGGAAGGGATCTTCAGCGTCATTTCCGTAGTACTTTGGGATTAAGGAGAGGGATGTGGTCTTTATTTCAAAGTCACCTACTTCAGGCGGGATTTGGACCCAATTAACTAAGTCTTCTATAGTCGGGTTGTAATGCGTGCTTATGGGTGGTGGTCGGATGAGAGGAGCTACGGTATGGCGGATCGTCGCATTTTCTTCTCTCAACAATTGCAGTTGATGCAAGATGATATCCATAGGGTTTGGTCTGTTTTCTTCCGCCATATCTCATAGATCAGATGAATTCTCAGGTTTTTCAGTTGAAGGAGATGGGTTTTATTATCTTTTATAGATCGGGTCGTACTCTAATGGTTGTTGTAATGGATTTTTCAGAGACCTACGACCTAGCATACACAACACAATACACCAGGCAATTTGTTGATTCACCAACTCACACAAAAATTACTGCGGAAGCGGTAATCTTTTCGATTTTAGTTTAGTGATACAATAAAAGTTTTCAGAGAGATTAGAGTCCTTAAAGATGAGGTGGGTGTGGAAGATTGTGAGAAATCGATGTCCTAATCCGGCTGGGGGATCGAGGGTGCGGTACTTAGATCGAAGATCTGCTCTTCCCACAAGAACCTATGCCCAACGCGTCGAGGAGTTACGATTTCTCTCGGCAATCCCATGTAGCACCAAGGATTTTTGTCTCTATCCAAGGGTTCGATGTGCTCGTGATTTTTGTGTCATACATGTGCATCAAAACAAGCATTCAGAAATTTTGTCTGCTTTCTGCTGGGGCCACTGCGATGGCCTTTTAAGCTTATCTTTTTAGCATGATAAAGCACGTTTTGGTGATCATTTTAGGTGAGCAGAGGGAGAAGACCACATAGATGATGCAAAGAAGAAGTGTTTTTAATTTTTTCGGTTTAAGTTTGGAGGACAAACAACTGCAGAAATTTTTAAAAGCCTAAGATGCCTAAGAGAAAGAGGAGCTCACAGTGTCTGCACTTCTGGCGCTAATCCGTAATGTTTTGTCCTGCTGATGGCGAGCTTTTCCGAGAAGGGTGGTGGGGAAGAAAATATTACAAATTACAAGTTTGAAAATTGCATGAAAGACAAATGATTTTTTTTCTTTTTGAAGTCTAAGTACTTGCAAAATAAAAAGATGCACAGATTAGATAATTGAAACTAAGTTAAAGTGAAGAAGAAAAACTTGCTAATGTTGCCTAATCTCGGCAATTCTATCAAAATGTTGACACGATTTTTCGTGGTTTAAAAAGTTGGTTTTACCACGTCGTTGTTGTTCCATGAAAAACCACAATCAAACAAATATTACAACTATGAGTACGATGAATGTATGCAATAAGTATGCGACAAGTAGAGTTTTGAATCCACATGGACCAAGCAAATTTGCGATATTTGTTCTTCTTTCAAACTTGATGCAAATTTTAATCTATTGCGACGAAAGAAAAAAATATGAGAGATTGTGAACTATGGTGGAAACACTTTTTAGAACTTAAAGTAAATGAAGGAGGGCATGAATGCGACTGAATAAGAAAATGAAGGGGTGAATTGCAAATTAAGATGGAAGAAAAATTACTAAGTAAAAGTTATATCAAATAAGGATGGAGAATCGCATTACATGTTATAAAGAAAAACTAGAGTCAACGAAAGATATTCCCAAATAAACATTCTATCACCTTAACTTAAACAACAACTAATACAACAGAAATCCAAGAAAGATATAAAGATTGAGAATTATTCCTTCCAAAATAAACTTAAACAAACTTAACCATCATGATGAAATTGCAAGAAGTAAATAAGATAAGAAAGAAAGTCTTCTCTATCGGAATCCGGCCTCACGATGAAGGAGGGCTGGACGTACGCAAGGAGGTGAGTGGTGCCAGTAACCGGTCGCGCGTAAGGAAGCGTATCTGCTGGCGGTTGGTGGTGCACGGCTGGACATGCGGACTGAAGGAATGCCACAAGGAGGATGGGGGCGCACAACAAGTGGTGCACAGCTGGAGTGAACCGCGATGAGGAGACTGCGAGAGGAAAGGGGGCACACAGTAGGTGGTGCACGACTAGAGTGAATCGCGCATGAGGAAAACACACAGGAGGAAGCTGCGCGAGGGAGGGAAGCATGCAACAGGTGGTTGCGGTGTCCGTAACGGCTGTGCGAACTGGAGGACGCACACAGCCGCTACTACGGGTTGGAGTGCCGAGCTGGACGTGCCTGAACAGTGGTTGGTGGCGCACGGCTACACCCGTAGACGCGCACAAGGAGGAGGTCGAACTGGATACGCCTGGACAGGAGCCGGTGGCGCGCAAGGGGGAGGGCGTGCTGGTTATTAAGCCTTCATCTGTACCTGTATAAGAAGAAAAACCAGAGAAGAGTGCGTAAGGGGAAAATGGGAACTTGCGTGAGGGGAGAATGAGAGAATGGGAGAGTGTGTGAATGGGAGAAGGGAATGGGGAAGGGACGTTCCTTTTTCATTTGCATGGGGGAGGGATTTTTATAATAGCCATATGCCTCTTCACAATGAAAAGTCACATGCAAGTAAAGACAAAACCAATTAATTTCATTCATGCATAGAGAGAAGAGAGGGATTTAACATGGCCGATTCTTTCATGCGAAATGGGGGGGGGGAGAGAGAGGAAGGTGAACATGCATGTATGATATTTAAAGAGTGGGGATTTTTCACTCCCACCCTTCCCCATTCTTTCCAACAAAAAGTAAGAGATATTTTGTAGAGCCAAGTCAATATGTTAGATGTTGATAAATTAGCGCTCTATGAGTGTACTCAATTTCTCTTTGTTAAATCTGATTGATGATGATAATTAATGAGAATATTTTATCAGATGTTTTCTTGATTTTATGATGATATTATATGCTTATGTGCATGGAATAATATATACATATGTTATGTGAATTTAGAGTTTGTAACCTAGGAATTGATATTATATTCCACATAATTTGAGCCTATTATCACAGCATATCATGTAGTCATCCCAGTATTAGCGTATATTAGAATCTTAACTTTACATTTATTTCTTCCTCTTTTTGTCGTCTCATTTTTTTACTTCACGATTTTTTGTTTATGAGTTGTGTGTAGGATTCGAGCTGCATGAGACAAAGCTAAAAATTTGGGTTTTTTGCCTTTTCGTATTCCCTTTGTAAAAAAAGTCAAAGGCAATTTGCCTGTTTTTACTTTTTTGTAGAAGGGTCCCTTAAGGGCATCCTGACTTTTTGTCGTCCGCCTGTACACTCCTTCCCAGTGCGTAGCATGCAAGCCCTCCGCCAAACCCCAGGTCCCCTCCTAGTTCGAAGCTCGCAACCTTCCCCCAAGTCAGAGCCTCCGCCTGCACACCCCTGGGAGCACCGCCTGCAAGTGCGGTCGTCCCCCTCATCCCCCCTAGATGATGGAAGTTTCATCTGCTCTTCCTCGTCACCCATCTTCTCCTCTTCTTTTTTGTATTTTTGGTTAATCCCAAATGTTAGATTGAAGATCGGTTAGATTAACTCAACCATCTGGTTGAGTTAATGAACCAAACTAACAGAAGGTTATGTGTGTAAAGTGACACAATTATTCAAGGTCTTCGATGTAATTCATGATTATCGAGGGTTCTGGTGTAATTACGAAACTACTCAGGGTTATAGGTGTAAATATCCCTTTTAGTAAACAGTACTAAGTATAAAACAGATTTTAAAAGTTAGTTTGGTAAGTTTGGAGTTTTCTATAAATACTTTGAACCTTGAAACGTCAGCTTTTGCGATTTTTACAATTCATTACGATTAATTGTTTTTGTGCCTAACTATTTTTCTGATATTTTTTATAAAATATTATATATTTTTGTGAATAATTTTTACAAAAAAAGTGTGTTAATTTGAGATAGTCTTGATGATAAATAAAATAGGTGGAGTATTTACATGGTGTAAAATGGGTAAATTATATTTTTGGTCTTGATTTTTATAATATATTTATAAATCATGATCCATATCTCTTCTACTTATTTCTTTTGTCGACCCGATCAATATTGACATGGTCACGAAATTAGGATCAGTTTGTATATATTTCATATTTACAACCTTCTTTTCTTTTCTTTTTCCTTTCTCTTTATTCTTTTATTTTTGATAAAATTAGTGTTAACTATATATTATTATTATTTGTATTTGGAATGATAATTAGTTGGAATTAGTGTATATTTACATGTATTTTACCAAAGATGTTACCCAAAATAAAAGAATAAAGGCGATGAATCACGGATTCATCAAGTAATATTGTTACTATCTTGGAGATCAGGGTTCGAATCTTATCTTCCTCAATTTTACTTTATTTTTTATGATTTTTCCAATCATTTCCAAAGTATAAAAATAATTTGATCTAAAATTATATTTGTGTTTATTTATCTCTCTCATTGTTTTTGGTACTCTTTATAAATAAAATAAACTTTATTATTTCCTTTTAACCATGAACTTTTTTGTTTCAAATTTCACTTGGTAGCTTTTTTAGGGTGGATTTAGAGAGACTTAAATTATTATATTTATCAAATTTTAAAAATCGTCACTAAAAATACCGATCTATTTGGAGATCTAACACATTAATAATATATTTTAAATTTCACGTTAATTAAAATTGAAAGAGGTTCATTTTAAAAATACTAATTTTATTTAAAAATATAGTTCGTAAATACATAGACTTTTCCATTTTGAGCATACATAATAGTTGTATAGTTGATCACTCCTTGATGAAATTCCTGATTCCGCCCCTTAATTTTGGTGTAGTGAATTGCCACTACCTTAAGGTGTCGTTCAGGTATTGGGTTAAACCACCCTTGGGGTGGTTTAACTCCCCTACCCCATATTTTCTCCCTCCACGTGGGTCCCACTTTTTATCTTTTTAAAAAAATTAAATAAATCAATTCTCCATCATCAATTCCATCAAAAAATAATATACTATACCATCATGTCATATAAAAATTATAAACTACTCCACTTATACTCACTTTTTCAAACTCCAATACAATCACATCACAATAACTACTCACTTTTTCAAACTCTAATACAATCATATCACCCCAAACCCACTTCTAACCTACCCCCAGTTTAACCCTCTATCCAAACACCAAAACCCAAAAATAGGTTACCTGCAACCAGTTTAACCCTCCTAAACCCACTGTCCAAAGATAGCCCTAAGCACGTATAACGTTCACAGTGCAGCGTCTTCCTGGTGCCAGAATATATTATACTGAAGTAAAATGGAGATTTGAAATAAATAATAATATTGTAATATCATCGATTGTGGAATCTCACCTTCCCCAGATTTAAAGCAGCCAAAAACAAAATCCGAACCAACCCATTAGCATGCACATGACCATGTCTGTAGAAACTAAGCAAAGCCAAGCACATAGGTTAAACAAAAATCATTAAAGAAAAAACAGAGAATAGAATCACCCGGAGGTAACAAACGATATCTAATTTCCGGATAACAACAAGAGATGAAAGTGAGGTGTTTGTGTGTGTTGGCATTTTTTGTTTCCATTTGATGTTCCCAATAAGACTCAACCACTCCATTGGATTCCTCCTTCAGCATTTTAATCTCCTCGGCACCATCTCCCACGCCCCCCGCTCCTCCTTCAAAAATAGACGGCCGAGATTCTCCTAGATAGGGTTTCCTCCCATTGATCTGCGGTCGTGGTCACACTCTCTGGGGGGGCCTCACTGCAGGACACACACGTGACATATGTCCCCCCCTCCTCTCCTTCTCTCTCTGTCTCTGTGTGGTGTGGGTGCGGGTGTTGCGGTGGAGCTATTAATAACTGATGGGAAGCTTTAACTCACCCCTCTCCCAAGTGGTAAACTCTCTCTCTCTCTCTCTCTCTCTCTCTCTGCAACTGTGCACCTCCTTTTCCCCTCCTTTTTATCTGCGTTCAAAGTAATGATGCCCTCATCATAGGCAGAGCATACTCCCCGGCTCTCCCTCTCATCTCCACATCTCTCTGCTGCGGAGTCCACTGCCTATCACACGCTCAACCCCCCTAGAAAGAAGCCGAGACTTTGGGGGGTTTGCGGCAGTACCCCCTCAGAAGGGTGGGGAGAGAGAGATCATGAACAGCAAGGGGAAGCTTTACCTTTGAGGGGAATGTTGTCTGGCTCGAGGAAACTCTATATCTCTCTCTCTAAAAGCTTTTGCAACTCAAATACGCCCTGCAAAACAAGAAGAGCTGAGTGGATGGGAGAGAGATCTCGGACCAGGCTTCATTCCCCCCAATCGCAAGCTTCCGTTGAAACAGTCTCATATTTTTTCATGGGTTTTGATTTGTAGGTAAGTGTCTCTTGCTTTCTCGATCTATCTGTTTACCTGGACAGATGCATGGAGATCTGGTGGTGGTTGTTTTTGTCTCTCGTTTGCAGGGAAGATTGGTGTGATGATTATGACCTCTGAGGATACCTTAACAGGTGAAAAAAGGGAGTTTTTCTCATTATTAGGTTCTCATGAGCCTTTTGCTTAAGAGCATGATTGTGTTTCTTAGAGGGTTATGTAGGTCAGCCTAGGGGCTTCACTTCTCATTTTTCTCCCTTTTTTTGTTTTACTTTCTGCTTATGGCTTGCATGCGTAACTTTATAGCTCTCTATGTTCGTGATCACTGTTAACTACCGATATATGTTGCTGTCTTCAGAATCTAAAATGAGCAAGGTATTCCAGAGAGTAACAGTGTCCCCAGGTCCTATATCCATTGTTGTTGAGTTGTCTTGTCTCATGTCTTGTCTCGTCCTTGAACGCTTTCCTGTTTGCTTGATCTTCTGGCCTGGTTTATTAGCTTAAGCCATAATATCCTCCATGTTTCTTATATTTGCAATTATTTACCAAGCTCTTCCACTTCTTAAACAAGCAGGATCCTTCCGCGTTCTAAAATGCTATACTTAGATTGCAAGAAGAGTTGCATACTCCGGGGAATGGCAAGTTTCGAGGTTTCTGCGTGGTAAATTCATGACATCTCTTTTACTGCAATGTTTCTTTCCTATTTTCTTTCCTATGTAACATGAATCAGGTGAAGTTTATATACTTGCACTCTTGTTAGACGGATCCTTCGTTTGCAAGGTTGGAGTTACAGCTCTCGCATCTTTTGGCAGCTTCTCAAAAGCTTCACTTATCTGGACAACGTAGGTGGTTATTTCCCCATGGATAAAATATAAGAACGATACTTATAGAAGTACTAAGCAAGATTATATTCTATGATGACGTTTGAGTTGTAACCATTCGGTTCGTCCAATCGCGTTGAATTTGAAATGGAAGATTTCTGCAATATGCTGAGCGAAAAACAAGCACACCAGTTTGTAAGAATGTAGGCATATTAACCATATTCGGTGTCACATGCAGGCTTTACAATTTGGTGCATCGCTTACAATTTGATCTTCTATAGTTTTCACATCTGAGGTCCTCTCTCCATCATCCCCATGTAGATCCCTACATCACCTTTAACATCTTTCGGAGCTTCTCTTCCAAAAGCAATCCTTTCTTCTTGTTCGTTCGGTTTCCTAGTTCCTATTCCAATGACGCCACCATTTGACTAAACAGGGAAGAGAGGACGGGGATCTGTGGCGTAGAAGATGGTGACGTGCGTACAGCAGGGCGGAGATGGGTCATGTCGCCATGGAGACATGTGATGTAGTCCTTTACGAAAGAGAAAGAGGAAGGGGTTTTCTTTATTTTTCTAGGGTTTCGATGGTTACTTGTTGAGACCAGAAGGACTGCCACTTCCCACGCATGGGCACACGTGCTGAAGAATGGCAAAGCGTGACAGCCATGCATGGGACTGCATTGTGGTAAATGGCGCCCTTAATATTTAAGATCATAGACTTCAAATTTTGAGAAATCCATGTCAGTTTTCTTAATTTTCGCCAGCTATATCTGCAAGTCAAGTACTGGTATTAATTTGCCTGCTCTCTCTACTTATTTCTGCATTTTGTAGAATTCGTGTTCTTGTGTTTTGTTTGTGGAAGTTTCCAAAAGGAATAGTAGAGATCTTTCATGTAATTTAAGAATTAAGAATATAACCTGTCTATAACGATCAGGTAACAGTGTGTTGGGGGTATTTATGCTGATCCATAAAACGATTTATCTTATATATCGTTTATACGCCTGTTTACTTTTGAGGTGCTACTGTACATCAACTTTCCATATGGTTTCCTCCGTATTTTGGCATTTCTACGGTTTTACTCGACTTTCCCTATGCGCCGACAACCCGAAGAAACATCAGGACTAATTCACTGTGATCGAGATAGCAAGGTCAAAACTTTCGAAGTGATGTCACCAATTTCTACTCAGGAAAATATTGTTCCAATTCGAAACTTTGGCACGATAATCCACACATATGTTTCGGACTGACACCCTTTGTTTTAATGTCTGCATTTGGAATGTGATTTGGGATTTATTGTTCTAATTTTGACATGGGAGGTCCTTGCCTTGAGAATGCTATAATAGTGATCGCATTACTCTTGTTTCTTCAGTGATTAGTGGGATTAAAAACGTGACAGGCAGCACTTTACATCTTTTGGGTTTTCCTCGCAGCCTTTATAAGATGCCTTCCTTTTATCTCATCCTGCTTTTAATTATGGAGAGGTTGGCATCCACAACTTGCAGTAAGCTACTCTGGTATATCACGATCGTCGCATTACATGCTTTTGAAACAATAAGGATAGTAATATCGTATCTACCTGTTTCTTGATCAATGAAAATTTAGGGCATGGACCTCGTCTGTAAGTAATCCCTAGATGGATCTCTCTCTATCGCCTTCATCGTCAGTGGTTTCTTGTGGAGCGTTGCAGTTCTTAACAAGATTAAGGTTGATGCAGGATGATCTACAAATTGCCGTGTTCCAGACCCAAGTCATTTATGTCCTCTTTTCTATCCTTACATTCGTCCTCGGCATAAAAAAGTAGCCAAAAATAAGAAGGATAAAACTGTTTGCCTATCTTCTGCGTTGATTAACTGTAAAAGAATGGATACCCGATCGTGGGCATTTTAGTTCGGCCACTACTTAAGCTGATGTTAAGTCGTTTAATAAGATATAATTTAGTTGTGCAGCTATACTAGATACTTTGATATCCGGAACTAGTATAGAATTCCTTAATATATTAAATCTGATGGAAACAATTGTCCGACCTTTTCCATAATATATTGTTGTAACCATCACTAAATTGAAGGGATTAAAATCCTGAATATCACAGAAACTTTGGAAAAGCATCAGGACTAATATTTGAGAATACCCTGTCATATACTCATATAGGCTGATAAATAATAAAAAATGTAGTATTTTTTTCCACTTGCAATATCAATTATACCTCTTTTTTTTAATACCAGTTCAGCTCTTGACGTCTTCCACAATAACCACTTGTGCCCTGCGAGTTAGTTGCATTCTATCCTCAACGCAAACAAACATTAACTTTGGAGACATAAGGGAAATTAGATTTTAAAAAAGAGAATGAAAGATATTCCTCCCACTATTACCTCCTAACACTACAAGAAAAATGATTTGTGCACATGGAATGTGACTACGGAAACTTATGGCCACGACAATTCCATGGCCACTAGTTTCTCGTAGCTACAATCCGTGGCCAAAACCTTCATACAAGAGTTGTGGCCACGACAAGTTCTGTGGCCACTAGTAGTGGACACGACATATTCGTGGTTAAAGAATTCTCGCGACGAGACTTATAGCTACGGCTACTGGCCACGACGTGTTGTGGCTAGAGTTCAATTCCGTGGCCACAAGCCCTACATCTGTGGGCATAGTTCCGTAGCCCCAACTTATTTTTCTTGTAGTATAAGTCCCCCAACTCTTCCTACGCACCCTCCTCAATCATCCTCCCCTGCTCTTCCACCGCCCCCTCCACATCAATCCTCATCTTATCCACATCAGAGCAACGTGAGCTCAGATCAAATCTGGATGGCGCAGCTCTATCTGGAGCATCCCGTGATGCAATGTGACAATTGAAGGGGTGGGTGGAGGATGTGGCAACTGCTCTTCTAAATAACCTCCTCTCACTTTGTTCACAGGCTGTAGTTGCACGGGTAGCAACCACCACCAGCAAGCGGGTGGTCTGAGGAGATGGTTGGCGAATGATTTGATTTGGGTCTACTGTGTGTGTAGAATGGAGGTTGAAGAGGTTGTAGAATGAAGGTGGAACAGACGAATCGAAGCGGCTATGAGGGTGACAATACATGTGGATTCGTAAACCATTCCATGCACTTCCGTTGTACTACATCCAGCATATGTTTGAATTCCTTAAACCTTCATCAATTCCCTCATCTTTGCTACCTTCTCCCAGTTACCAACATAAGCATATGTGTATATTAAGCAACAAGACATAATCTCCATCTTCGTGTTATTGTCCAGATAATCTCAAGGATTCTAAACACGATATGATCCTCGAATCAGGCACAAGGATAATTACAATGGATGCGAGATCACAAAAGCTTTGGAAAATCAAGGATGTGACACAAATCGGGGAAGCAGAAGTTCGCATCGTGGTCAAGATACGATGTAAGGATCTTGGAGTAAGGCTTGTAGCGAAGGTTGAAGTCAAGATACGATTGACGACGGAGGAGGATGGAGGGTGCGGGGTGAAGGAGAAGGGGTCAGAGGAGGAGGATAGGTGGGGAGGAGTATTGGATATCTATACCCCTCTTAACTTCACGATGATTTGAAAAAAATCATGGTTAAGTTCAACACATTGATGGCTAATGTAACGAAAGATCATATGTGAAAGAACGACGAGAAGTAGGGAGCACAATTAATATTCCAAAACATGAGAGAAGGGTATTAAACTTTGCATGGAACAGTTACATCGTTTTAGCAACCATGAGAGAAGGGTATTAAACTTTGAAGGTAAAAAATAACTTTTAATAAAAAATGCCTTTGATGAAATATTCTAATCTAATAGTAGTAACGCTCACTCTTACATTGATGAGACAAGAACTTGGGCGCTACCATGACTCCTTGCTTTTTCTTGTACCAAGATAATCTCCAAGTGGATATCTTCTCTCGAAATTTTGAATGTAGAAAAGCAATTGGTACTATATGTGGATACAGGGTATGGGCATGACCCTAGGGAAGGGAAGTGCATTCCAAGGTAATAAGGAGAGGTGTGGGGTTTGCCCTATCCTCTCTATGAACAAGAATGATTTGGCCGCTCGTGCTAGTTAAGAGTCCACCTCTCTGGCCAACATGCCCAAATAGCTACTTGATTCTGAGAATCCAAATCTCAATACCAAGCTATGATTTCAGAATTTCTTGAATTCTTAATATCCCCATCTTGTTCGCTATATACACGTGCAGCATATGTGGATACATGGAGATATGAATAGGAGGATTATATGCCCATCTATTATAACTATATTTCCATATGAAATCTAATATCAAGGACATATAAGGGCGAACGACGTCCAACAAAAATATTTAATTCCTGATCTTGTTATCTCTGATTAATCCAAACTCATTAGATTAACCTCCAATCATTTTGGACTTAATATAGTTTGGTTGAACTCGTATTTCTCCAAAATATCAATCAAGTTATCTTAGGAAAAGCCATTGAAATACGTCGCCAATCATCATTCTCTATGACTGAAGAAGTCATGGTATACAATTTGGTACAATTATGCACATCTTGAATATTACAAATTCTCTTGCATCTCTATGATGAATCTCCATTTCATTACCTTTATTCTTTTATTTTGGTCTTAAATCTCTAGTTAAATGCATGTAAATAACTTTAATTTTTACAATGTAACAAACAATAATTGACTTATAAATACTATATAAATACATGTATTTAATTTCAAAATTAAAGAATAAAAGAAAGAAATGGAAAAAGAAGTGAAGTATCAAAGACATTGAATGGTCCTATACCTCGAGACCAAGTCAGTATTGACTTGGTCGACTGGTAATAAAGTAGGGAGAAATGTGGATAATAAATCGTCAATAAGTACATTTAAAGCCCTAATTATATCATTCAATAAATAACCATATATAGACTATTTTATTTTCCATTTCACACACCGTAAATAATAAAACTCTTAACAAGAAAATTGTAAATAAAAATTCAAAGAAATTACAAAATTAATTGCACATATAAATAAGACACATTGTTATTAGGACACACAGATGAAAAAGCCACAAACAAAACTTCACAGACATGTATCTCCTAAATATGAACTCAAAATTCACCAACCTCATCTTTATTTATCATAAAATTAAATTATCTATCTAAGAGGGTGGTTTCAGTTAAAATGGATTTAAGATGCAAAAGTTGGCATTCGAGCCCCCGTTGTATTGTATACATGATTATTTTATCTAATTTATTAATTCTTTATATTTTTAGCTTTCTTGTCTTTTTGTAGATTTGTAAATATTATTTGAAATATATTAAAAATATAAACACAAAATAAAATAATGAAAAATACATTAAAATAAATCTAGTAGTATAATATGTAGGTATACTATACTTATAATATACACATTCCTATTTAAGTAATTTCTAAATTAGAAAATAAAATAGAAATATGTATTTAAATATATTACAAATATATAAAATATGTTTATATAATAATAAAATCTAAAATCCAAAATAAAAATAAAATACCTAAAATACAAGTAATTATACGTGTATATATGCATGTAAATACTCCCACCTAATAATTAAACTTGTAAAAATAAATAAAAATATCCATAAAATAGTAAACTAAAAATAAATAAATTTCATGTTTTACCTTTTATTTAATAAAATCATTTATTATTTTATATCTATTTGTAAGGGAATTAATCCTAGCTATTTTCTAATTGGTCCACGTGGATCAACCAGAAGTGAACATTTGTTGACAAGGCGGTCAACTGTGCACCCTTCATTCTGACTTTTGTCATACTCATGGGAGCCCGATCTACCATAATTTTTTGAGAAATCCCACTGCTCGAAACGCCTCAACTCCTTCACCAAACCTCTTCCCATCATCTCCCTCCATCTCGCTACCCATCTAACTCCCGCCAACCTCATATCCATCGCATGCCATATCCTCTTGAACCTCGCTCCATGCCTTGTGTATAAATAAATCCGAGCCACCCCTTTTTTTATTGTGATCCCGTCTTTCCTAGACGTAACCCCAATAGGACCCACCAAGTTGATTCGCCTAGTGACAGCAAGCAAGTCCTTGGCCTTGTTGTTGTGGAAAAGTTAGGAGAAGGGAGATACATGACTCGCTAGAGCTCCTCTAGAAAGCCTTCTGCTCCTCTGATCCGATTAGGTTAGAGTTGTTAATGTAGGTCCTTCACTACAAAAAAAGGTGGGATTAGCGTGCACAGTTCTGCGTGCATGAGGCGAGCACATGTGCTTGCTCAGTCATGGGTGAGCACACGAAGAGCACATGTGCTCGCCCATGGGGGTCGCCAGTTTGAATTATGTGGAGCGGCGCATTTACCAATTTGGACGAGCACATGTGCTCGCTTACATGTGCTCGCCCACTTGAATTTCTTTGCGTGGGTAACTTTAGCGCCTGATAAATTATGGGCGAGCACTTGGCGACGGCCTCGCGAGCACTTAAGTGCGCTCGCCAGGTCCGTAAACAGAACCTCGCGCGGCCCCTTCTTCCTCATTCTCACGCATTCCTCCCCCAAAATCTTCCCTCCGGCGACCCGCCACCCCTCCGCCCCGACACCGGCGCCCGCCGTTTTTGTCTTTTGAGTAGATATACATCTACCATTCAGTATAATCCTTCCCCCTTTCTCTTTTTTTAAGATTTTATTACATATTTGTATTGTTTCGATAGTTTAGGGTTTCAATTTTTTGATTTTTTTGTTGAATGTAGTGTATTGTTTTGATAGTTTAAATGTTTTTTACATGTTTAGGATAATAGTTGGTCACTAAAATGTTGTAATTTCGATTGTGGTTGTCTCAATAACATGTATAATTTTATGCCCTGTAGGTGTTCGATAAAATACCTCAACCAACATTATGTTTAGACTTTGTAAATTATACATGATAAAATATTCATTACAACATCTACACTAGTTAGTATTGTTAATTTCCTTAAAAAGATTAGTTATAAAACTTGTGAATAACATTAGTTAGCCAACTTCAATAGTGTAGATATTAGATATGATGAACATCATTAATAATAGTTTGAAAATTTCATATCATGTTGATATGAGATATGATATACACCAATGTTTCCTTTGTGATAATTTCTTATCACATTAAATTCTAGTTATACCAATTATATCATATTAACTTATAGCACGGTTAATTAATTATAAGAATATAAAATCGCACAAAATCCTTCACACACAGTGCGTCCTTCGACACCAGGTGGTATGTGGCCCTGCACAACGGGAGGCGTGTGCAACACATTGGAGGATTTGATCACCTCTAACTGTGTTATATTTTTTTTATTTTTTCACAGCACTATTGGACTCACTTTGGGATGTTTATCCCAGACCAATGGTCGTGGATTTTGATGTTTGCAGGTTTGAATTTTTTTTTGCAGATTCCCCTCAACTCTTAGTGACCCAAGCATTGTATTAGGCCCTAAATTAGGATCACACTTATCCCTATCTCCATCGTTAACCAGCCAAATTTACGTAATTACCTGGCTAATATAAATGAATAAATATTTTAAGATTATTTTATAGTCTCATTTGTAGCACGTACAAATGTATGACGTAAAGTGATCTTAAAGTATTACAATTATATTATCTTTCCTTAGTTCGGAGATCCCGGACTAAGGGGGTCCGTAAGGATTCAAATTTACTAAAAGGTGATCGTTGTCACAAGGTCTTTATTTCTTACGAAAATTCTGTTCATAACCCCTTCCTCTTCGGTTTACCAAATCAATCATAGTTACTATCGAAATAATCACTAATACGATTATTTTGATAGTTAATTGCGATTGATTTATGAGGTATACGGGAGAGGTGCAGGGTTATGCTGCCGAATTTTTGTTAGAAATAAAGATGCTTGTAACAACGATCATCTTTTAGTAAGTTTGAATCCTTATGGACGGGCTCAAGTGATAACATAATTAATACACTTCTCTTCTCATCTTTTATCTCAATAATGTAATACGTTCAGATATCCTCAATTTCCTAGATTTGACATTATAAATTATTTAATTTAGGTTCATCAATATGACAAATAGAGAGTGGATGTACAACCGTGTACTAGATGGACGTATAGCAGATACCTTTCAAAGAGGTGTTCAGGAATTTATACAATTTGCTTACGCACAAGGTTCCCGTATCGTGGATTCAGATGGAACTATCTTGTGTCCGTGTAAGAAATGTCGTCTAATGAGTAAGAGATCAAAAGATGAAACTCATTTACATCTTTATAGAATGGGTTTCATGGAAGGATATCAGATTTGGTGGAGGCATGGTGAGGATTTCAAGGACAATATGAATGATGCGGAAGAAGCTGACAATATTAATCCTTTTGCAGATATGGTTATGGACGTTGCGGGTCAAGAATTTAATGCTACTTTGTTAGATGATGAGGAACCACATGGAGAGTCTGCAAAATTTTACGAGCTGTTGAAAAAAGCGGAAGAGCCATTGTGGTTGGGTTGCAAGACATATTCAAAACTTCCTGCGGTTTCGGATCTTTTTATCGATGAAGATGGAGTATAATATGACCGATCGTAATTTTGATGCAACGAAGAAGAAATAACATTGTCGACGTGGTGCAAAGAAAATTTATACGCATATTTGAACCATTCGGCTTAGCATCTCAAGCGGATCAAGTATGTTATCTCCCACAAATATCAAAGAAGAGAAAAAGCGTTTAAACAGTAAATATTGTGAAGATAAATTCTCGAGGCTATATCTCTAATGATTACACTAATCAGGAAGATGACATAGATGAAGCATTCACACCGACACATGAACGAATAGACTTAACAGAAGAAGTCCCAATTATCGAATCGATTCGATTGGCTGATAATGAAGTTTTTTGTGTTGACTTACAAGATGATACCGACTCCAGAAATGATGACTCAGAAAACCTAGAAAAAGAAGAAATATCCTTTACTCCCACCGAAATAAATGATGAAGATCAGTTGTAAGTTTTATTACACAATTATAATCGAATTAACTAAAATCTTAAGTAATAAATATGTAATTAACTATTACATCATTATTACAGTCATGGCAGGTTTTAGACGTGGCGGGGCACATGGATCACATAGATCCAATCATCCATCTTCCTCAGACACATCTTCGTCCAGTAGGCAGCCCACCCCGGATGTTGTTCTCGATTCACAGTCTGACGAGGTCCGCCGGGTGATAGCCTACTACGAGTCTCTTGGTTATCCTCTGCCACCCTTTTACGTAGGAGGCTATGGATAGCCATCTACCTCAGCAGCCCCTGCAGGATTCCCAGTCCATGTCCCCATACCAGCACGGGCATCGATGGGTTCGGACTCCCCTTCTTCTGGACGTCCGAGCACCTCCTTGCCTTTACCTACTGCAGTTGGACAGACATCGGCATCCCGCCCTTTGTTGGAGGTTACGGCGGATAGGAGGTAGAATTTTTATAGATTTTATCATTAAAAATTTTTCAAATATTTATAGATTGTATCATAATTAAAATTTCTAGCAAATGTAGGGATTTTGTGAATAGCAACAAGGTGGCAAAGGAGATAACCAACATAATAAAGACACACTTGACTTCCATGTAATTTAGATGGTGTTTCATCCCTGCTGCAAAATAGGAGAGACTGTTTAACATGTTTCTGGTAAGAAAAATTTCTAAGAAGTGATATAGAATTTTTTGGTCAAGTTTTTTGTATCTGATAATTTGTTGTAATTTTCAGAGTAGCTTTCGCCTTGGCTCTGGTCTGTGGAAGGAGGCTTATCGTAGAGCTTTCATTCGTTTGGCAGAAAAGAGAATGAGCGATACATTTTTCAAGGCAAGGAGAGACTCGCATGCGAAGACGGGATGCGAGGAGATGAAGAGGTTCCCGCCAACATGGTGTACGGAGGATAGGTATTGTACTTGTCAAATAATTTATAATAAACTTTTTAAAAATAATCAATAATCATAATATAATCCTTGCAGATGGGCGGATTTCTGTGATGCATTCGTTGCGGATGCTGAGTTTGGAAGAAGATCTACGGCAGGAAGAACAAACCGCCAAAAACAAAGGATTAAGTCGACAAGTGGCTCTAAAAGCCACAATCAGATTAGAGCGGAGATAGTATTACGATTTAAAATTAATTTTTGGAGTTCTGCTTTAATATAATACACTAGGTTGGAAAGGGAACCCTCTTTTCAGGCGTGGTGGTCCAGGTCCCACATGAGTGGGAGAGAAGGAGAGTTGCAATGGTACACTCCTAAAGCAGGAGAATTGTTGGTAAGTCTATCAATTTATTTGCAATTAAATGATATATTATAACTCATTTAAATGTATTAACTTTGTATTTCAGGATCGTTATCTGGCACTATCTGCAGAAAAATGGGGTGTCGATCCAACTGGAGAGCAACCACCATTTGATAAAACGATATGGAAGCAGGTATATATAGATAAGTATTATCTTACTATACTCATTTCTAATATATAATTTTATATTAAACAATGAAAATCTTATAAGGTGTTGGAGGAGAGGGACGTTGTGGCGAACAGGAAGCAGACGCTTGGTGGTTTTCCTCCATATTATGCGGAGGACATCGTCACTCCTATTCTGCATACTCTCAGCTGTCGTATACACAACTACATCCGTCCCAATCATCAATTCCAATGGAGTCGCAGATGGCGATGATGGTGGATCAGGTGACGAAGCTCCGAGAAGAGTTCACGGCGTACATGTAAGTATTCTACTTATATAATGAGTAATAATTTTATATTATATATCTACAAAATGCAAGTAATAGATATATATCTTCCATATATAACATAGGTCGCAAGGACGTGCATCTCAACCTGAAGAGATTGAATCTGATGACGAAGAGGAGTAGGAGAACGACCATGAAGAAGAGGCACGCATGTATGCGAGGTTCAAAGAAAAGAAGAAGGAAAAAAAGAAATCAAAGCAGGGTTTAATGTCTAAATTTTTTAGATCAAAGAAGAAGTACATTTTTGTTGGTTTTGACTTGTATTTTTGTTAAACTTTTAGCACATCTTTTAATTTATATGAACTTTGTTGGCTTTGACTTGTTTGTAATATTTAGATGTTAAATTTGAGTGTTTATTTCTAAGTTCATGTATATTGCGTGACTTTTACTTGTCAATGCTAGTTATCTTAGTTAACGAACTGCTATAATATATATACCCTTAGGGAGCTCTTATAAGTACTTGCAATGGTTTATTGGCAGGCTATACAGGTTCGACAGGGCGTCAAAACCCCGTCGAACCTGTATAATTTTTTTCCTGGAAATCAGTTTGGGCGAACTCATGTGCTCGCCGGGTGCTCCGTCATTGATCGCCGTATTTAATGGAGGAGATCACTTCGGCAAGCACATCTGTGCCCGCCAGACAGCGGACGAGCACATAGCGTCCCAATGTGCTCGCCCACCAGCCGGAGGGACTCTCATATAAGCGAGCACGCCCCTAACGAGCACATGTGCTTGCCCACCACTCGGGCGTGCACATGGCGGGCACTAGGCGTGCACATAATGAGCATTTATGTGCACGCCAATCCCACCTTTTTTGTAGTGCTTTCTGTCACATTTCCTTCCATCATTCTAGTTTAGATTTTATTTTAGTTAATCGGTCAGTAGTTTAGAGTAATTTATAAATTTTAATTTGTTGGAGATTTTATCTTCAGCTTAAATTCATCATGATCCTCTTGTCTCCAACCCGCCATTTCACTGTCCATCATTAACAGCTCAAATACAAGGATCAAAGTCCATCAAGTTTTTTTCTTATGCCCATCATCAAAGCTCATTTGCCTCGCTCATTCACTGTGCGTCTAGCTTCAAGATTTGGTCGAGTTGCTTCACCTCGAGTCAGGAAAACTTTTTATGCAGGCATTAAGCCTAGGAGAACCCCTGGAGCCCATTCAAATTCCATCTCTTGCTCCAGGTCACTCTAGACATACAAGGACCTCTAGGTCCCCATCGATGGGACATGGAGCCATATGAAGGCACCTACTTAATATGATTGGCTCCTAGGAAGGTTGTGGGCCTTTCAGATCGATGAATGGATGCCAGATGTTGGATGAGCCCCATGCAAAGTTCTTATGTGTTCTTCCACCATCCTCAAACTTTATCGGATTAGAAGGCGTTACACAGATTTAATCTGGGTTGCTCAATTGAGGTGAAGCAGTATTCAACTATCACCATCCGATCCGCATTAGTGAAGTCATGTAGAGCATTGTGTGTTGCTTGATGAGGCACCTTAGGGGGTAAATTTCGGTCCTCCCATACCTATTTTTTAATTTATCATATAGTCTTGTAAATATTAAATTAAGTTTAATATTTCTTTCATAATTGCATCGAACCCCTCATACTTCTTTTTATTTGAATTCAAGTACTTTGCCAGGTCACCTCACGTGTCCGTGCGCATGAGGGACTACTCATTTTGCACATATACCACATTGGGTTGAGGTATTTAGAATTAATACTAAGACTTGATAATTAAGTGTTAAACTTTGGGATATTTTGCACTCAAGCACATGCACTTATTTTATTTGCAAATATACCCCTTCCAAGCTTATATTTTATTGATGCATTTTATTTCAATTAAATAACTCAGGTATGTTATAAATATTGGGATATTAATGTAGTTGCCTTAAATTATGACTTATTCAAGATCATATTTTTATTGAGGGATTTATTGCATTTTCCCATTTCTACAAACAAAAAGGAGCATTATTTTTCATCTTAGCTTATAAAAATATAAAACATATAAAACCACCTTTAAAAATTCCAAAAAAATATAGTATATATGTTACTATATAATCTAGCTTCACATTAAAAATCAATAAAAATATAAAATGAAAACCTTAAAATTGCAAAACCTTAAAATACTATAAAAATCAGAAAAAAATAATTAGAAATAAAAAAAATAATCTTCTATTCATTTTTTTATATTATATAGTATATAGAAAAATAGTTTTTGGGAATTTTTAAATCAATTATTATTTTCAATCTCAAAACTATTTGGCCTATTTATTGTATTATTTTTCTGTGATTTTAATACTTTAAAAATACATAAAAATATAACAATATTTAAATATTTTATAAATAGAGAAAAGTATTAAAACACCAAAAATATTTTTTGGAAATTTGAGGTTGTTTTATATTTAAAAAATTCAAAAAGGGATTGTTCCCTTATTTATATATTTATATATTTTTTATGTATTACATATATTACTTATAATATCATTATTAATATATATTTTAAATTTAAAAAATTAAAATTTACAAAATAAAAACAAAATATAATTTTAAAATTTAAAAACATAAAAATAAAACAATTAAATACATAAAAATTAGAAATAATTAAAAACCTACAAAAAATCAAAAAAATACAAAAGCACAAAAAATAATTAGTATTCTTAATTATTATTAATAATAGTAATTATACATATCCATCGTTTTCTCTTAGTGGTTTGACACATACACATGATGATTATACACACACTTTGTAGGTATAATAAATTTCACCCCATACACTTATATTTTATTTCATATGGATGGGTTGATTGTCGATCTATTTAATTTGTTCGGGTTTTGAGAGCAAAGAGAGTTGCCAATATAGTGGTTGTCAGATCCGACTTATCGGACACCGCATGCCCACCTAGACCGGGTGTTTGATACCTTAAGCGAATTGAATAATGAAATGATGATGTTGTAAGGGAGCAACGCATAGGATAGAGTATATCGAGTTTATTTGTTATATATATTTGTTTATTTCTTTTAAAAATAATTGTTTATCATTTATGACCAATTTCCTGTGTTGACTTTTCTATGAGGATTCGCTATGTGAGGAAGATCTTCTAAGAGACTGACGTGTCCTTGTAGAGTAGAGGTCGACCCCTTCTTTGAAGGTCGACATGAGAGAGCATGAGAGAAGACAGATAGAAATAAGAGTAGTGGCATTAGTTTTTATTTTTTTATTTTGTGAGAGAGTCTTTTATTTTTGTATTATAATGTGTAATAATAAAGGGACAGACTTGGACACTTGAACTTTAGCAAGCCTATTTTACCAAGTGTCTGTTAAACTTGGGGCATACTGGTTTCATGGTTTCTTCGCATTCTATCTTTTATCCCCCACATTTTTCCACTTACTTTCTATTGTTTCTCGCGATTTTGTGCTTTCTACCTTCCTTTTTATTTGGTTGCGGGCATTCCACCTTTTTTATTTATTTTATGTGAATGAGCCCTTAGGATTGCTTGATCAAGTAACTTAGTTCTATAGCCTAAATATCTGCATGTACCTATAGTCTCTATGCTTGGATCGTAGTCAAATTAAATTTGTGCTTCACGTTAATAGCAAGTCTTTCTTAGGGTGATTTCATCATCTCGTATACAACATGTAGGATAGATTTACATTCCTAGTCTTGCATCCCACATGGAGAGAACTAGGAAGCATTGTATGTCTTCGATTCGAGCATCCATCATTCTGATACTAGGGTGAAATTTCCATCCTAGTATCAACTTGCATTGCTTTTCCACTATCTCCCTATGTTTCTGTTAACTGGTGGATCTATGATTCATCGCCTTTATTCTTTAATTTTGGTTAAAATCATTGGTAAAACAAATATAAATATTCACTAATTTTCACTAATTAACATTCTAATCACATTTATTAGTATTATATATTTAACACTTATTTTATCCAAAATAAAATAAGAAATAGAAAAAATAAAGAAAATAAGGGTGTAGATATAAAATATATTAGTTTGGTCCTAACCCCGAGAACATGTCAATACGGATGTGGTTGAAAAAATAAATAAGTAGGGGGTGATAAGGATAATAATGTATAAAAAGGTTAGAAAACCAAGAACACACATACACACACATATATATATACACACACATTTTTCACATTATAAATAGTTCACCTATTTTAGTTATCATCAAGATCATCATAAACTAAAATAATTTCTTCATGAAAGTTGTTTTTAATAATATATATATATATATCACTTTATACAAATATCAAAACAATGTTTAATAAATAACTACTTAATCAAAATGAACCGAAAAAGCCATCAAAGTTAACTTCCAATGTTCATAATTATTTATATAAAACTTCAAATTGACCAAACTCACTTTTAAACATCATTTTATAATTAATACTATTTATTAAAAATATCAAAAATAATTGGAATAAACATGTGAGTTTTGGTATTTGGACCCCTTTGTTTATGTGTACTATATGTTTAAACATCCCTATTTTCTAATTAATTATTATTAAATCCATTTAACTTAATTATTTTTCAAATGTTTTTCTAAAAATCAGTAGAAATATTTTAAAATGTTATTTATTTAAAAAATAATGATAAATCCTGAAGCCCCGAAGCCATGATCCTAATTTTCCGGACCTCATAACTCGGTTATATGGGCTTCGAATTGGGTGTAGTTACTTTTAAAGTTCGTTTTATATATCTATCTCTCAAACGAAACTAATTTCACAAACATCAGAGTTAATATGCAAAAAGTGATTTTTGGGACCTATTGGTTAAAATGTACAATGTATCGTAATTTTATCTTTTTTATATTTATCATTTCTTATATTTATATACTTTATTAATATTCTATTTTTAAATAAAAATAAATAAATAAAATTATTAATTCATTTATATAATTATTTAATTAACTAATTATTATTTAATTATTTATTAATGTATTTAATTATTACTAATTTATTTAATTAATTGGTTAATTATTTATTTACTTATTTAGTTATTATTTATTTAATTAAGAGTTTCTTTATTTTAATTAATTACTAACTTAATTTATTTACTTAAGTTGTAATTATTTATCTTAATTAATAATTTTATTTTTATTCTTCCTTCTCTCTCCCTCACACCCTTCTTCTTCCTGCGCTTCTTTTTCCCCTACGCCCAATGTCGCCTCTTCTTCTCTCTCCATCAATAACCCCAATGTAGAGGTCGTTAGTCGTTCGTCCAACTACCTTTGGTGACGAGAGCCACCGCCAGGTGACCACACCCGGTGGTGTGCTCTACAAGTCACCTCTCTTATAAAAAAGTCAAACCCCCATCGCATGCTGCATCCGCCATTAGTCCCACTGCCATTCTAATCTAGTGAGCTCTGAGTCGTGGAATGGGTGGTGACAGGGCTCTGCTCTGATCTCATTGCAATGAGGGTTGGGGCGAAGAAAGGGGCGCAATTTGTCGTCGGCGTGGAACTCCATTTTTCTGTCATGCACAACCTCTATGGAACATCGCTGCGTCCGAGGCACCGACTTCCTGGAGCTGCTACTCCGGGTTCCATAGGCGTACTTCCCAAGTTCTTGTGATACCTCTTCTCCTCTTTTCCCTCTGTTTTTCCTCTTTTTTCTCAATCTCTCTATCTTCTCGCAATTTTTCTCATCACTTTTTTATCTACTTCTGATCATCACCCTCGCATCTCATCCTCATTCGCCTTCATTCTATCTCGCACACTCTTTCATCTACATTCGGATATCCTTCTTTCGCATCATATGGAGATATGCACTCCATTCATTCACCATTTGCTTTTTATTTTAACTCTCGATCGAGGTATTTACTCTCGAGCCATATCTACAATTACAAGAACATGATTTGCTATCAAAACCACTTCTAGATAATAAAGTTCTTGTCTGAGGTCTCTCAATTGATCTAATCATCCACCAACGTGGAGCTATTGAGGTATTCGACATCAAGTACATGGAGTTGAAGACCCATCGATTCAAGTACCATCTTGATCAAGAGGACTTGGGACAAAGCGCCTCAACTGAAACATATTTATCGGGGAGAGCACACCATTTCGACATCGAGATGCGATCAAGGAACATCGGATGACATCAACAACTGAACGAGCATCATAGTTCATAGAATCAAATTAGAGGACTCATCATTGGTCCGATCAAAGCAGTACTGCTTGAGCAAGGCCATCGACAACCTCTACCTCGAAGCCTTGCCACCGCAAGGGAAGAACATCGTCTGATCTTCGATTGCACATCTGAACCACCTTCATCTCTAAATTTGGGGAAATAACCCCAACCATCCGATTAGTAACAACATCAACACTCAAGATCAAAGACAGAGCGCAACACATCAATGGATTAAAGAGCTCACCGACCCATTGCTTAATCACATAAGCAGTACATGTGTTTCGGGTGTGCACAGTCGATATATTTTGGGCAAATTGCAAGAAAATATCCTGATTTATTTTAATCTCAAACTGGTCCAAGAACATGGAGTCCTCAGGCAAACTGCATGTGTATTATTCTAGACTTGCATAAAACTCCTCAAACTTTTCCATGTAATCAAGCAAGTCAACTACAAGTGGAGGTCACATGAAGAGCACGGGTGTCTGTAACTTTTTTCATGAATACCCCTCTAGCTTTCTAACATTTACATACAACCCTCGACTTTTATAGTATAGTTGCATCCATACACCTACACAGTACATAGATCATAAATGTATTATAATACATAATAAATAAAATACAAAATATATGCAGATATAGACAGAAAAGCCACAAAAGTCACAAAAGAAAACCGACTACTAAGCCGTGCTCCCCATCAACGGTGCCATTCCGATGACGAGACTTTCGTGATCTGGGTAAAGGAAAAAATACGGGTCGTTGCGACCCGAACCTCGAAGCTCAATCAACAAGAAATCAAGACCACCACATCAAAGAAATCGACAAATCAAGCCAAATAGCGGTCTCGCTATTTTATTTAACCTGGTATAGCGACCAGGATCGAACTCAAGGAGCACGGATTAGCTAAAAGCCTACAAAGTAGTCAGAAATCGAAATAAAGAGAAGAAAATATCTTTGTTGGATTTTATGGGTTTTTTAAATTTTTTTGTGATTATTAATTATGAAGAAAATGTAAGAGAAAAGTAAAAAGGGCACAATCAAGGAATTATTCAATATATTAAAACAAGTCAGAAAATTAAAATAAAAATATTTTTGGGTTTTATAATTTTTCAAGTGTTTTTGATATTTTTCTCAGGTTTTTATAATTTTTATTTGATTTTATAAAAATGAAATAAGATAGAAAATGAAATCAATGTGTATCCAGAATCTAAAGGCTATTTAAAAAAATTAAATAGCCTAAAAATTCCAAGGATAAGATTATGATGAAATAAAGATAAAAATCTAACTACTGGAAAAGAAATGGCATTTTTTTGAATTTTTTAGAATTTTTAAGGCTTTTTATGAGTTTTTTAGGGTTTTTTATTTTTAGGGTTTTTATATATCAAAATCAAACAAAAATTGGAAAGAAGCAAGAACACAAAAAAACAAGCAAACCACAATTTTTTTAGAATTTTTGGAGTAGAAAAAATATGGATTTTCGAACTTTTAAAAATATCAAATCAAAACAAAAATGTCCCAAAAAATCAATGAAATTTTTACACAGTGGCAGGGGCCATGTATCCAACTTTCACAAAATTTGGAGTCAATTTGCTAATTTTTTTCAACCAATAAAACATGCACATCACATAAAGACTAAAATGCAAATAAAGTAAGTTTAGGACTAAAGATTAACACATTTTAGAAGTCCGAGAGGCCTACTGTAAATTTCACAAGATATTCAGCACATGTTCCAATCCAGCACGTACAGGGGTATAAGTGCAAATATTGAAACTAAAATCTCAAAGCATAACATGCATTAAACCCGAGCCCTATACACGCAATTATCCCAGAAAGTCACGTGACGAAGCACGTACGTCAACGATAAAAGGACTAAAGTGCAAATAAGGAAAATAGTAGGTGCTAATATGCAAAATGTCCTATAGTGATATTTTATTTAACAGACTATACAATAACTGAAATAAACTGTAGGGGGTCTGGCGCAAATTACCCTACCAAAACGCGTGCGGGTCACGTGGGGGGACACGTGGCAGGTGTTGATGGGCTGATGGACGTCCGACTCCAGTCTGGCCTCCTGGCAGATCTGACGGTGGTCCTTCAGGTGCAGACGTGGGTGTACGGTGGCTGTTAGATCTATTATCTAACGGTATGTCAGTGGCAGGCGCTGGACGGCTCAGATGGCGTCTGGAGATGACGTGCGATCCGACGGTGGAGGAGGAGTCCGGATGAACACCTCCTTGGCGAACTTCGTCGGTGATCTGGAGGAGGGCCTGGCGTCCGATGGATGATTAGAGAGAGGGGTTCGACTTGCGTCGGCCCTCAGCATCTGATGGAGATGGCGGATGGATCTCCCAACGGCTAGATGGTCCGGTGAGGGCAATGGGGATTGGGCGACTCCGACGAAGGGGATGAAACGCGATCTGGGGGTGAATTTGCACTTATTGACTTGCAGAGGAAAGCTTATGCTTGGTGGAGTTCTCCGGCGTAGGTTATTTATTGAGCAGCAAAGGGAAGCGGTGTGGAATGGCGAAGGAGGGTTCTGGCGAAGGTGGCGGAAGGAAAGCAGCTCGATCTTGGCTCGGATAGCCAAGATCGAGATGATCAAGGTATGGAAGGAGGGTGACGATGGGTCGGCGCGTAGATTTATATGGTTGAGAGTGGGTGATGGAGCTTCGGCCACTCGGGCGGAGCCGGCGGAGGGGGATATGGAGAATCGGAGATAAACGGAAGTAAGGTCGATGAAGTGAATACCTGATGATCGCAAATTGATCCTAAGCTCCAGGAGGGTGCGGTGAAGGTGGCCGTCGCCTTGACCGAGCTGCGGTGGGTTGGGAGGCTCCTACGTGGCGACGCTCCGGCTACGTTCGTCGAGAACCGGCTGCAAGCGCCCAATCCGGCCGCCAAAGAGGGGTCTAGTCGCTGTCACCGAGGGGATTCTCTTTAGGATAGAATTTAGGGCTTATGGCGTGAGCTAGTGAGCTGGGAATCGAAGATGGGGATTTATAGGATGCCCCAGGTCACGGGGAAGAACGGGTGTGGGCGTGTAATCCGAGGAGGATCCGATCCCTCCTAGGGATCCGCGAGGATGTGTGATCCAAGAGGAAGAGATAGGCATAAGAATCGGAGCGAAAGACGATCAGATCCGTTCTTGAAAATATGGAGAAGTCGGGTTCGAAAACGGATCAGGGAAGGATGTGGTCGGGGGGGAGTTGACCGAGGGTCAACAATCACCCGTGGATGAATCAGGTAATTCCAGGGTCAAAAAGATTTAAAAATTCAAAATAAAATAGAAAATGATTTTATTTAAAAATATTTACAAAATGAAAAATGTTTATTAATTTTCAAATTATTTTTTAGTGATTTTTATTTACTTTTTTGAAAAATAAATTAGTGTAATACATAATATAATATTATATACATGTATAAAATACCTAGATATTTTATATTTTTATTTTTATTAGTTTATTTTTGTATAATTATCCCAATTTTATATTTTATTTATTTACAACATAAAATTTTGGATATAAAATAATTTTTATTTTATTTTTATTATGTATTTACAGGGGTGAAGTAAATAGATGAATTATGGATATATACATGGTATGTACAAGGGCAGGGGAGAGAAATGATTTTATTTTTATTTTATTTTACCTTTCTCATTTTTATTTTATTTTTAGAAATATATAAAGATTAATACAAACACGATTTTATTTTTGTTTTTATAAAAATAAAATAAAAATATATACAAATAAGAAGGAAAATGAACATGGTTGAATGGCCCTATCTCTCTCTACTTATTTTATTTGGCGATCAGGCCTATATTGGGCCCTCTCTTGGGTTCAGGTCACTCAATATTTATTCTAAATATTCCCTCTTTTTCTTTATTTCTTTATTCTTTTATTTTTGCACAAAAACATGCTAATTATGGATATTTACACAAAGCATGCAATTTGTTAATTTATTATATTTACAAGTATCTACATGCTGTTTTGCAAAGATTTTTAGCTAAAATAAAAGAATAAAGAGTGATGAATGAGGATTCATCAATCACCCCTTCTATTTTAGTTGTGTCACCTCCAGTTTTTGTAACTCGGAACATTACGAAAATACCAAACAAATTAATAAAGGAAAGGTTTCTTCATCTTTGAGTCCATATGTGATGATTGATGATACTTGTATGGATTCTATGCCTTCTCAGCAACATGAACCTCTTCGTAACCCTCTATCTGAGGAGGGCCCAGTCATCCCCTTTCCTCAAGCACACCGCTTGGCAAAGGGGAATAAAAAAGAAAATCCAAAAAATATCTGCACTTTGAGTTCAGCAAGTAGATGATTGATAGATTCCATATCCAGCTGACTCTGTAGGAGGCACTTGAGCACATCCCTCTCTTCCATAGGAACTTGAGAGAGAAGACCACTATCTGCAGGAAGAAGAGGAACCATCCGGCATAAATCCATGTGCCGACCCGTGCCACCTGCTTCGCTATTCAAAATCGTTAGGAGCTCCCTATGTCAGATGCCACATTCATGAGCAGAGATTTGATCGTGATCTATTAGACAACAACTCTTTTATCAACCTCTTTCCGGCAGTCTTACTCGACCGATTCGAGTTTGGCCCTCTTCGACAAAGTAGGACAATCCTTTAGTTTGCTGATAGATCTGTTAAGAGGCCGAAGGTGTTGTTGAAGGACGTATTCATCACAAATCAGGTCCTGAAATTCCCCATGGACTTCGTTGTGTTGGACATGGAGATCCCTGAATCTGTGACCGATACCCCCATCATTCTAGGGCGTCCATTATTGGCTACAGCCAAAGCAGTATACGACCATGATAGCAGGAAGGTATACTTTCACGTCGAAGGTGAGAGTATACAAATAGAGATGATTGACGTGACTATAGCGTAAGATTCAGCTTGCTCAGAGAAGTTGAGTGATGCAGAGCAGATGACATAGGTAGAGCAAGACGTCCACTAGGAGTGCGACTTTGTGATCACTGATGATGAAGTCTCTTGATCTGACCCTAATTTATGAGTTCTTCTCTCACCTTCAGATACCGCAGATTCACATATTCTAGTTGAGGAGAGTTCAGATAACACGCTCTTGGTTGAGGACACTTTTGAGGCTGACGATCGCGTTCAGTACAGAGAAGCAGATTTTGTGTCATGTGATTCTGATTCATATATATCTCAGATTCAGACATAGACTGGGCAGAGTTTGATGATTTCTTACCTTGTCTGATTTCTACAGAGCCAGCAGCTATAGTGGAGACCGTGCCAGCACCGAGTACATACACACCAACAGGGTCGTCGTCGCCAGTTTTGCAAGATCAACGAGAGTTCTCACATTCAGATTTGGTTGCCTTCACTCAGACCTTTAAGAAGCCAGATTTGCCCATTGATGAATCTCTGCTTCTTACTCTTTATTCTTTTATTTTAGCTATCTCTCTTGGCAAAGCACAAGTAAATAAGTGTAAATACAATAAGCTAGCATTTGGCATAGATATGTTAACAGTATATATTTAGCATGTATTTGTGCAAAAATAAAAGAATAAAGAAAAAGAAAAAGGAATGAGGTATTTAGAATAAATACAGAGTGACTCGAATCCTAAGAGAAGATCAAGCCTTGACATGATCGTCAAACAAAATAAGTAGAGAGAGATAGAGCCTACTCTATATTTTACATATTACTTATGTCTGCAAATAATTATTCTGTCTAAAATAAAAATAAAATATTTTTTCTACCTCCTTGTTTATAGTCTTAAAAATAAAATAAAAATAAAATAAAAATCATAAAAATAAAATAAAAATAAGAATAAAATCCTTCTTACTTGTACAAAATACCTGTATATAGATAGCATCCCCTATTTATCTTAAAATTGTACATAACTCACAAAAATAAAATAAAAATCATTTTGTACTTCAAAAACTATGTTGTAAATAAATAAAATACAAAATGAGGGTATTTGTAAAAAAATAACAAAATAAAAATAAGTGTACAAAATACATAGGTATATTATACTTGTATATAATACATTATATTGTATAGAGATTAATTTATTTTTCATAAAAATAATTAAAAATCACAGAAAAATAGTTTGAAAATTAATAAATATTTTTTATTTTATACACTTTTTATTTTAAGCCACTTACTATTTTTATTGATTTTGTAAATATTTTATAAATTCGGATATTATGATCCCCTCCCGGGTCCGACCCAAATTATGTTCGCCGTACCCGTTTCTCCATTTTCTCCTGGCCACCTCCGAGCTTCTTTTGCCTTGAAACTTGGACCCGATAAACCTCTTACATCTGTCATCTTTACGAGTCCATTGTATGATCCAAATCACTCTCAGGTTTCGCACATGTTGCCAATCCTTCTAGACCCTCGAGCTCCCTATATAGCATCTCTTCTCCGTCCATGGAGTCCTAGCTCATGCCTCGCCCTTCCTTCCAGCCCTAGACACCTCAGGTTGAGTGACAGCTTCTAGAGGGACCCCTCGAATTGGAGTTTAGTGGTGCATTCACGTTGCTCAATCTCATGGCCAGCGAACGCCATCGGAATAGCCTCTCGACCTTCCACAGCTTGGTCGAGGCCGCAACCCCGACGTTCATCATCGTCTGGAGCTCAGGAGTCCTCCTAGAACTTCAGGTGCTCATTCGATCTCCCTCTTTTCGCCTTTCACTTCATTCTTTCCATTTCGCATCCATTGTCGTTCACCTGCTCCGCCCTGGTCGTCGGAGCCTCATCTCACCCTTGTATCCCGATCAATCAAACTCCCTACGAACGCTCACCCTTGCATCGCAGTCTGATCAACCTTAGCCTCGACCTCCAGGTCGAGATTAGGGCTAGGATCTCCCTCTATCACCTTCGCTGGAGATCGACCTTTGCTCCCCTTTTGCTTCATTCATTTCTAGCCCTAATAACCCTGATCGAAGCATAGCCCCGAGTCCCATCATTCTATCGCAGGTATCCCAGCACAACAGGACCCTTTGACGAACCTCTAGCGACGGAGCAGGTCCAGGTATAACTCCCTCGTCCCGACCATCCGACCATCATCCAGCTGATCCACCTCTAGCATTCGATGTGGAGCACCCATCTGGAGGTGCAGGACCATTTGGAGGTTCGATCAGCCCAAAGGATCTGTACCCATCCTCGATCGAAGTTCACCTCGCATCTATACATCCACCATCTCCCGCCACCGTTGGATGAGAAGCAGAGTGTCAGTTTTGATCTGAGCCGTTCATTGCTGCAGCTTTTGGACAGTTGATCTGGCACACCCTAACACATCTGCACCGTGCGTAGCCAACATTCCTGGAGCGTCAGATTTGACAGAGCAAGTGATCTGCACCGCACGTTCCTGCATCATCCAGAGCTCACCACATGCCACCCCACACCCTCCTCACATGCCTCGGGGTTATATTGCACTATTTTCCCTACCTTTTTCATGCTTTATTATCTAGTCCCTTTAAATAAATTATAGTTCAGATATTTTGCATGTGAACCCTTTCTCAGTATTTACATATCAGTCCAGTTGAGTTGAATTCACATGCCGACCCACGAGGTGTTGTGGTGTTTTTGCAGTACCTACCCTAGACTTTATGAATGTTATGAATTGAAAAGAAGTTTTGGATATTTGTATTGATGCCCCTGTGTGTGGTGATTTGAGCATATGCATGAATTAATTGGATAAATTGCAGATTGAGCCCTGAACTTTTGATGTCTATGTTATTTTGGCATGTAACTTTTCATTAATTGCAAATAGGTCCCTATGTGTTGTGTGTGTTATTTTAATCAAATGATTATTAAATCAACTCCAAAAATGCCACAAAATTACAGTTAGCTCCTGCTAATGTGTAATATTTACGGTAATTTTTATGACTTTATATAATTTTATTTGATATTTTCTAAAATCAAAAACCCCTAAAAAGTGTCTTATCTATTTTATAAAATACATAAAAATATAAAAATAGCTTGAAAATTTCTAAAAAAATCATTAGTTGTTTGATTTTATATGTTGTGATTTCAATGTAATTTTTGTTGCATTATATTCCATAAAAATATTAAAATATAAAAACTCTAAAAATCTTATAAAAATCATTAAAAATTCTATAAAAAACAAGAAATTGGGATTTCAGTTTCTGCTTATCGCATTTTGTCTCTAGTTTATCATAAAATTGCATTCTAGAATATTAGGGCATTTAACTATTTTAACTTACAATATCGTCCTGGTTGTGCACAGTTTCAATGTTTTACCCTTACTTGATCTTTATAAAATCATATAAAAACTAGAAAACCCTTAGAAAATTACCAAAAACATCTGCATATTTGAAAAATATAAAAAGATTTTTATTTCTGATTTTTAGTATTTTGAGTCTTGATAAAAATTGTTAAATCTTGTTTTTTCCTTTGATCTTTGTATTTGTTTTCCCATTAGAAAATATAAAAAAATGTAAATTAAAAACCACAAAAATATTCATTTTTTCTGACTAGGACTACCTTGTAGGTTTTACTCGCGCTCCTTGTGTTCGACCTCGGTCACTATACCAGGTTAAATAAATAGCGGAGACCGCTAACATTTCCATAGTTTGAGCATGATCGATTTATGTGGTCTTGATTTTCTTGTTGAGTTTGATTGGTTGATTGAGGTCACAACGACCTTTGTTATTACTTAACCTTAATCGCTCGATCGCTCATTAGAATGCCACGCATAGCCGACATTCCTTGGAGCGTCACCAGCTCCCAGTTGTCCGGAACTGAAGTCTTTGCCCCAGTCACTGAAGCATAGATTCCTTGCAGATCAGCATGAGATGTACCTTGTCATTATCTCAGCAAATTTGACTGAAGAGCAAGAATCTCGTCTGATAGAGGTTCTTGAAAGAAATCGTAAGGCAATAGGATGCAATGTAGCTGATCTCTAGGGGATAAGTTCGATCCTGTGCTCCCACCACATCTAAATAGCAAGATATTTACACGATTAATAATGAAGAATATGTACAAGTGAAAACTGATTTTCTTGATTTTTATAAGGTATGGACCCTATCTTTCCCTACATTAATCCTTGTCGACCATCCCAATGCTTGTCCTAGTCTCAGGGTTTGGGTCAGTATGTATTTATTTCATATATATAACCTTCTCTTTCTTTTCTCTTTCTTTTCTTCTTTGTTCTTTTATTTTGGTGGAAATAATTGATACATAATATTAACAAATGAATGATGAATGCTAAAACATGAGAATTATTGTTATTCACAAGTTTTTTGCAAAGGATTTTAATCTAAAATAAAAGAATAAATATATTGAAATCATGTATGAAATACATTATTAAAATTACATTACATATTTTTAACATGAATCTAGTATAGAATTTTACAGATCTAACGTAGAATTGTTATTATAACAGTTTCTGGAGTCATGTCCAACACATACGATTTACACAATCTACCTATATTTCTTCTCATCTCTATTTCAGATCTAAGATGATTGCTAACTCCTTTAGTCTTCCTTCGCATCCACTTCCTTTTATTCTTGCAACGTTTGTTTCTTTTACAAATGATCATGAATAACAACTGGAGTATTTGAAGGATCCATGCTTTTTCTGAGCTGGAAATTCATTTTCTACTTGTCATATAATTAGAGAATAAATCACTTAGCTTCTCCTTAGAAAATGAGAATATATCATCATCATGATCCTCTGAAGCTGCAATGATATACGAACAGAACTGATTCAGATGGGCTACCCTATCTTGTTGAGGATTATGCTTGTATATAGGATAATTCCCTGATTTTTTTATCTTCCTTGCCCACCTCTTTACTATGTATTCAGAGTTCAGAAGTTCTACATTATGAATCTGTCGTTACTACAAGTATGTGTCTGCATGGTTATCTACAGAATTGAATGATCCTCCATTCACAAGAAAGAAAGTTGTTTTGTAGAGAATGTGAAACACATAATTCCTCTTTTGCTCCCGCAATATAGGATAAAAAAAATGACGGTAATCCAAAGAGTTAGAATTACTTCGAACATTCAAATCATGTCCTTCATTGATTCAAAATGAAACTTGTAAAAAATAAATTTGGTGTAAAAATGAACCATCTGATCCACAATATTCCACTTAAAACTTGTTTTGGGGGCATATACTTGACTGTTATTATCCATGCCATTCTCTCTTTCCATGTGTCATTGAATTCCACATTGGAATCTATAAACAAATTTCAATAATGAATTTTGTTTAGTGATGTGGTGTTGTAAGAAAGCATTCATCCTTTCACTCCTTTGTGTACTACGTTGTCCAACATAAAAATAATCCTTAAGGTATAAGCTAATCCATTTATGCCTAGTGTTGTATTTCTCGTTCAACCATACATTGGATGATAAAATCGTACTGGTCAACAACCTTGCACCATTTTTGCTCGAATTTCTTCATAGTTACACTTTTCCAAACAACTTTGGAGAATGTCGAAATAACTTCATTAATGTTTTTAATCTTTCCAAGCTGCCTTTAGTCTTATCCATTATATGCTATGTGCGGAATTTGTGAACAATATGGGGGAAGGAATTCCTAATGGATGCACAAATTACTGGATCTCCATTTGTGATTAAAGATATAAGATGCTTCCTCATTATTTGGGAGTCGATAAAATAGCCATGAAAATAAATTAGTTGTCTCTCTACTCTAAGATTGAATTTGCGAAAAAAGTATACATCCATGGTGATTAACACTGCAGAAAGATCCAAATTCAAGTTTGTAGTCATTGGTCCTATAAGTCGTGCTGAACGACAATGTATCCCCAAACAACTTGTAATCTTCAATAGACGCACTATTAATCCATATTCATTATATTGTTATCATAGACTGAGAAGGCATAGTACAAATCGATAGTGGTAGCCTTACAACATTTAAAATGCTTGATGAGTAAATGAACATCCAACTCAAGACGCTGTTTTTTTCCTTTTCTATTGAGATTGTAAATATCTCTAACCATACTACCAACCTGACCACTAGATATGCATCTTGCTTATGAAAGAAGATTACTTGGATACATGTATGTTCACATCATTTGTTGACTTCACTGGCATCTTTGTGGCCTTTGAAAAACATCTATTTGATCCAAGGTATCTACGTTTGTATGGAGAAACGAGGTTGGGATTATGTTGAGGTTCAAAATGAGAAACATCCCAATCCTTGAGATCACATCTATGGGTAATTGATATTAATGCATTACAACCAGTACTTGACAATCCAACACGTCGCTCCTCCTTATAAAATCTAGAATTGTCACGATCATTGTTTTTTGCATTATCAATGGACAATGATTTATGTGCAGCTCTAGAAAAACCATGTTTCCAGCAAATGAAAGACGTGAAGCTAATTTTTTTCCTTAATAACCTTATCTTAACCAACCCTAGAGCTACATTTTCTAACATTAAACCCTATATCAGTTGCATATGTCTCGTAGAATTTGTATGCATCTTGAATGGAACCAAATCTTTGATGTAATTCAGGGGCATGCACATTGGGATTTTCGTTGACTGGAGATGTTGAACCTGTTAATATATTTACATTCTTATCATTTTAAATAAGACTACTATAAAATTTATATTGAAAATGAAAATTGATAAGGTAAAATGCATTTAATTATGCAAATGATTAATATAATAAATGTAAAGAATCTATTTAAAAAATAGTCCGACTAGAAAGAATCTAGAGCTACAAAGATATTATGATCAGTATGATATAAAATAAGGACTATAAATGTAAAATAAAATAGAATACATAAATTACTATTAATCAAAAATTAAAAATTATGGTATAATTCTTCGACATGCTTGGATTTAAGAGAATCGATCAACTAACAAAAAATAAAGGTTATAATTCAGAATAATATAGAATGATGTAATTAATTTAAAAGTAATACGGAACATTAAAAGTTGTATTTTTTATCATACTTGGAGAGATAATCGGGACAAAATATGATTCTAACAATGATTGAAGGAATGTAAAAGGAATATAAAATGTGCTATAGATATTAAATGAATGGACAATATAAATGTAAAATATGTTGAGAAAACGTAAAAATATTAACATTATTGGTAAAATGAAAATGGATAATGTAAAGTAAATTTAATGATTGTAAAAGATTAGACAATATATGAAAAGAATTTGTTTACAGAACAATCTGACTAAAAAAGCACCCAAATATTCAAGTATGTTATAACTGATATGATAGTAAATCAGATAATATAAATGTAAAAAAAGATAGATCGACATAAATTATTGTTAAACAATGAGCTAGTAATGACCAAGAGCTTCACATATTTTGCAAAAGGTACTATACACATAAAAATGAACAGACAATACAAAACGTAAAAAAGGTAAATTATCGTAAAACATAGAAGATGTTAGTAAAAAATGGCTGCTACTCTTAAGATATAAATATGAATTATGTTGAAAAAATGATAAATTCCCAAACCTTTTCATAAATATAAACATTATTACGAAGAACTGGTAAAAACTTGAAAGATATGAAGTTGTATCGATTGCTTGAAGGAATCCATCAACTTATTCGATTTTGTTGATATCTGAAGAAAAAAATTAGAAATAAAAAGACTAAATGCAAAAAATAAATAACAAGTTACCTGAAACATGTCGATATCAAAAGAAAAAAGTGGTTTTCGATTGAGATTCTTGGAGAGCGCATGTGAGAATACATGGGATAACGCATGGAAGAATACATCAGAACGATAGAAAAGGAAATGAAAAACAACTCTTAATATGTTATTTGTAAATGTGTTGTTAAAGTAAGAGAGAGATATTAAATCGATAATAATTGTGCCACTGAAATAGGGAATGACTCAGAATGAGAGAGAGTATTAACTCGATAATGACATAAAAGTTTCTAAAAATAGGATTATAACATTATCTCGATTGGTGATTTTGGAGAAATATGGTGGTTTTGTATTAGTCGTAGATGAACATAGGCATCTATGCCTATTATGTGGTGTTGCATGTAGATTGAAGAAAAGTGCCACTTTAATTCAAAATTTTCATATATATATATATATATATATATATATATATATATATTCATATTCTCATTTACTTGTTAATATATAATAATGACATGCATGGACTTGGATATTTAACTAAAATACGGTCCATTTTAACCATCTTTTTGCATACATATTCAGAATTATAATATTTTGTTACAAAATTACCACAGTGATTCAATTTTTTTGTTTTTACAGATTATCACATATTTTCTATTCATATATCGCATTTTAGTCATATATCCTTTAAATCAACGTACTTTCGCATCATTGTATTTTGGGGTCTTTGTATTACATTGGCATAAATATGAAACCTATGCTATTTTAGTATCAATATGTAAGAAACTGTAAAATCTGGTATCTCTGTAATGTAGTAACCTTTTTGTTTGTAAATAATTTTTGGCTACTCATAGGCTGTTATCACATTCCGGCATTCGTATTCTTCAAAAGGACTACCCCGCGGTGACCACGTGTAGGAAGTGGACAAGGAGATCCCCACCGTGCATCCTATCGCGTTAAAGAGAGCGCTGCACCACGAAACCATTGGAAGGAGCCGATTGTTTTCCTCTCCCTCCCGCTTCAAAAGAGAGGTGCATCGCTGTCACCTCCTAAAAGAGAGATGCAATTGTGTTCCAACTACTTTCATTGTCAGATAAATAAATCTATTATTAATACCCGTGCCTGTCGTGTTTACGCGCATTACACTTCCCAAAACGACATATCTAGCCTTGAAGTATCGATGAAACCCATCTAAATATCTGCACTGTATTGCAAAAGACCTGTATTTCAAACAGTACACACAAGATAACTTCATTGCATTTTTCGCACTACCTTAAGGTAGCTTTTACAGCTCTCAACTACTGCATAAATAAGTTCATGATTTTTTATTCAAAAAAAAAGGACCACATGTAAAAGATCATATGATGTTCGGGATACAATTCGTTGTGCATCCATGTGGTCGTGAGACATAAAAACGCACTCCATGCAGTAATTCAACATCTTACGTTTGGATCTTTGTAGTGTGACTAATGGTCTGAAAAGCAGAATCACGTGCAAAGGCGCAAAAGAGTGTCTGCGAGCATCGTTGGGCGTTTACTATTTAATGATTTTGACCTGGAATTTTGATTTTCTCTGGGAGTCCTGATCAGATGCAGTTCTTCGATATACGGTTCCTGTTTGAAAGCCAAGCCTCCTCATTTTTAGCAACCCGGGCATTTGGATAGAGATCATGAAGTAAATATCTAGTGATAAAAAATGTTATTTCAGAATTCGTGTCAATCGAAAAGAGAAACATCCAAAAGCCAGGTGAGATTGCTATTTTAAATTATACAGGAATCACTGCACAGATGATGGCGTTGTAATACAGCACAGATGCGTCTTCTCATCTCTTTTCTGCGAGGCTGCAACTTAGATTACCCACCACCTTTTTGACCACAGTGACCATTAGCCATCAATGCCCAAATGTAAACCCGTCCGACCCTCCCAATTTATTAACATCCCCCGTTCTCGGACCATGTACAGTGCAAACAAAGAGATGGCGGCCACGTCCAGCATTGCCATCCTCCTCGTCACGTTAACCATCTCCCTCAGCTCTTCCTACGCTTCCCCACGGGGCTCATGGGAACTCCTCCTCCCCAGCATGGGTATCTCAGCCATGCACGTCGCCCTCCTCCCCACCGACAAGCTCATCGCTTTCGACCGCACCGACTTCGGCTCCTCCAACATCTCCCTCCCTTTAGGCCGCTGCCGTGACGACGACCAGGACCAGGCCCTTCCCCATGACTGCTCCGCCCACGCTGTCGAACTCGATCCGTCCTCCCTTGCCCTCCGCCCCCTCACCGTCCTCACGGACACCTGGTGTTCCTCCGGCCATCTTACCCGAGACGGCATCCTCGTCCAGACTGGCGGCTTCAACGACGGCGAACGCGCCGTCCGCAATCTCCGCCCCTCCGATGGTAGCGACTGGGAGGAGGACCCCGCTGGTCTCACCGTCCGGAGATGGTACGCCACCAACCATATCCTCCCCGACGGCGACGCCGCTATCGTCGTCGGCGGGAGGAGGCAGTTCAGCTACGAGTTTGTGCCGAAGAGGACGATGCCGTCGACGACCTTTCCCTTGCAGTTCTTAAAGGACACTCATGACCAACAAGCGGAGAACAACCTCTACCCTTTCGTCCACCTCTCCCCTGACGGTAGCCTTTTCATCTTTGCCAACACCAAATCCATCCTCCTCGACTACGCCAACAACAAGGTCCTCCGAACATTCCCGGACATGCCCGGCGACGCCGCCCGCAACTACCCCTCCACCGGTTCCTCCGTCCTCCTTCCGCTCCGCCTCGACCAGTCGACAATCCAAGCCCACGTCATGGTCTGTGGGGGTGCACCGTCGAAAGCATACGTCATGGCCAACAAGTCGATCTTCGTCCCTGCTGCGAACACATGCGGTCGTATCACGATCACTGATGCCAACTCAACTTGGACGATGATGAGGATGCCCATCAGAAGGGTGATGGGCGACATGGTGCTCCTCCCCAACGGTGACGTGCTGCTCATCAATGGAGCCTCAAGTGGGTCCGCGGGATGGGGCATGGGGAGGAACCCCGTGCTTTCCCCTGTCCTCTACCATGTTGGTGCAACACACGACAGCGACGAGCTGTTGGGCACCTTCGAGGTCTTGAGCCCAACCCAGACGCCAAGGTTGTACCACTCCACCGCACATCTCCTATCCGACGGTCGAGTTTTCGTTGGAGGCAGCAATCCTAACGTGAGGTATGAGTTCAGCGATGTGCTGTACCCGACGGAGTTGAGTGCCGAGGCATTTAAACCTCCTTATATGGATGGCATCGAGAGGCCAAGGATCGTCGGAGTGGAGGGTGGGATGGAGTTGAGGTATGGGGCGAATATAACCGTTAGATTCGAGATGAGTGAAGTGGTGGACGGCGGAGATGTGAGAGTGACTATGGTGGCGCCGGCGTTCACGACGCACTCGTACTCGATGAGCCAAAGGGTGGTAGTGTTGATGTTGACAGAGGTGAGGGGCGTGGAGGGAGGAGCATATGAGGTGGAAGGTGTTGCGCCGGAGAAGGCGGTGATCGCACCGGTCGGTTATTATATGCTGTTTGTTGTGGTTAAGGGCGTGCCGTCACCGGGCGTTTGGGTGCGCATCCAGTGACGGCGGAGGTCGACAGTCATCTACCGTTAGATCCAGATCTGACGATAAAAAAGCCATGGGTGGGTTGGGGCGAGTGTATGGCGAAAGTCTGCGGTGATTCTTTGGTTGAGAGCAATAAAAGGTAAAAAAAAAGTTTATGTAGGCATTGTATGGATGGCCGAGTAAATAGTACCGATGTCTTCTTTTGGGCGTCGCTCCTCTTTTGGAAGATCATGTTTCGTATTTAAAAGATGTCAGAAGTAGGTGAACAGCATCGCATTGAGGTCCTTTGTTTTTTGGTATTTATTGAATTTAGTGATAATGCGTTATGAATGTTATTTATAGAAAGCATGTACTTGTAAAACATATTTCTCCGGTACTGTTTATATTAACGAGATTCCTCGTTTAGACAATCAGGATCTGGTTGTCATGGTCCACAGAGTCCACACACCAAATCAATCATTCACGGCAATTTGAGACTCGGCTTAAAACTTTTCCAAAGAACAAGCGACTGGAATTTCAACTTCACTGAACTTCTTAATTTACGCATGAACGTACTCTATCGTTGTCCTCCTCTCGCCCTCCACAGAACAACCATTCTCCATCTGCGATTGTCAAGTACATCGACCTCCTCTTCTTCTTCCCACGAGCAGAACTCCATCCTCAACTACATATCCGCTCCACGAGGACTTGTCGCATTTGAACTGGCTCTGTTGTTAACCAGGATAAAAGGTACAATTGCATTTGTTTGTTGTAATCTTGGTCTTTAATACCATATTTTAATGAAATATTGTGTTTAATTATTTAAATGATAAATATATAAGCTACACTTAAAATTTAGTTCCTTGTAATGTTAATGTTAGATGTTAGTCTCATTGTTAATGTTAATATAAATGTTAATGAAGGTGTAAAATTTAAATGTTAAGTTTATTATTAATGTTCATTTATAATGGAAGTTACATAGAAAAAATTGATAGGAGATGGGCAACAAGCTGCGCCGCCAATCCCTTTTGAATGGCAAATCCAATCCTTCAAAATACAACATTCATAGACTTAGGAAGCATAACATTGCTATGCATGATTTTTTGTAAGGAGCTCCACTGCTTCACTTGCCAAGAACCCAAATGTATCAAATCAAAGGGGATGATTACATGTTGATTGTCAATGCATGCCTTCTCATGCTTAGCCACTTTAGCTGAGGCAGCTTTTTGTGCAGCGCATCCCGCAACAAAATCACTCTTTATCGGACTCACCAATGGAGAAACTCCAGTCAAATCAACACATGCATGCATTCTCCAACCCATCCAAATATCAAAACATCTGCCGGTCTAAGTGTTGATTCCCCTCTTGTGGATCAGTTAAGAAATTCACCGGTGCTTCTTTTTTTGAAGCAACACCTGCATGTCTGAGTATATCAAAAAGAACATCTCTAACAAGATCATGTCTGTATTTAAAACCTGGAAGTTCGCGACAATGAACGACATGCTCTCTAAAAGCATCTAAGCAGGATTTGTGGCATACTGGACAAGCCTCATCTGGTGGGAAAAGGGGAATCATGAGGCGGTACTTGAGAATAATATTATATTCGATGGGTGATATATGCATTCCAAGCCCCTTAATAGGAATGGCAAGAAGAAAATCTTGGGCATGTTCATCTTGTAAACAACGGAAAATTGCTTTTGTCTAATAGTCTTGTCAAACTCAGCTTTCATATCTTTTACGATTGTTTTGCATACATTTAGCGAATATACGCCTTTACTCATTGTAACCCTTGTGAGGGTATTTCTGTATTTCTCCTTCCATATAGTCTCTAGGGTTTCTGGGTTTTGTCCTATATAAGGACCCCTAAACCTATTGGAATAATCAAGCCCCTACATTTTCTCTGACATGGTATCAAAGCCACCACAACCGCCCTAGGTCGCCTCTCGCGTCCTCACACGCCCCCCTTCCCTTCCACGCCCGCCTTCTCCCCATCGCCTCCGCAGCCATCGCCTTCCTTCGCGCCCATCGCCTTCCTCCCAGGCCCCTCCGCTCCCATCGCCTTTCTCCGCGCCTTCCTCCGCGCCCATCACCTTCCTCCCAGGCCCCTCCCTCCCAGATCGCCTTCCTCCCAGGCCCCTCCCTCCCAGATCGCCTCCCTCCCAAGCCCCTCCCTCCTAGGCCGTATCCACGTCCCCCGCCTCCCACCCATCACCTCCATCGCCAAAATGCCCCATCACCTCTAGAACGCCCCATCGCTCGCGCCCTGCCCCCAGATCGCCCCATCGCCTCCTTCCCAGGCCGCATCCACGCCCTCGCATCCATCCACGATCCACGCCTCCCATCCACGTCCCACGCCTTCCATCCACGCCCCACGCCCACCTCCCATCCACGATCCACACCTCCCACACACGCCCCACGTCCACCTCCCAGGTCGCCCCCACCTTCCACGCCCCATCCCCATCTGGAAATCCATCTCCCCATGCCCCATCTGGAAACCCATCGCGCCGCCAAACATCATCTGGAAACCTGTCGCCCCACGCCTTACCAGTGCCCTGGCCTATTACCTCCTGGGTCACCCCCCCCCTTCCCAGGTCGCTGCCTGTAACACCCTAACCCCAAACATAGTACCACATGGAAAATTCACAAAGTGTGGGTATGGTATATAAGTGGTGGGGATTACTACTTGACAACTTGGGCTTAAGAATTTTTTGGTGGTTGTCAACGGGTCCATTTGGGCCCGAACCCAACAAAGTTGTCAGGGTCAGTTTTCCTTAATAACGGATCAGGATCTAAGCCCGGGACGTTACAAATGGTATCAGAGCCAAATTCTCTCTGATAGTAGAAAGGGCTACCCAAGAGGTGGAGACGCCCCTACAAAGAGGTTGGAGGAAATGGCTACCCGGAGCGTACAACTGCCACTATCACTGGGAATAAGTGATGGGTCATGTCGCAATGAGGACGTTGCGAATATAAGTGGGGAGGTTGTAACACCCTAACCCCAAACATAGTACCACATGGGAAAATTCACAAAGTATGGGTATGGTATATAAGTGGTGGGGATTACTACTTGACAACTTGGGCTTAAGCATTTTGGGTGGTTGTCAACGAGTCCATTTGGGCCCGAACCCAACAAAGTTGTCAGGGTCAGTTTTCCTCAATAACGGATCGGGATCTAAGCCCGGGACGTTACACTGCCTACCTCCTAGGCCGCAGCCCCTGCCCAGGTTGCTGCTCCGCCCGCCAAAGTTGCTCCGCCCGACCAGGTTTCTTCTCCGACCACCCAGGCCATCAAGCATGCCCAGGCTGTTAGTACCTCCATGTTGCACGACCACTCGCAGTACATCTGACCATCTGCGCCCGTGCGACACCTTCTCAAGCATCCCATCTACAAAGACATAGAAAAGTGCGACGTTAGTGAGCACGTCAACTCACTCTCTGGTGATGATCTTCTAAGCTCTCATGTTCTCTGAGTTTACAAACTTTATCTAGTTCCTTTATTCTTGCTCTGTGCGACCGCCATGACATCTACTCCCACATCTGTGGATTCGAAGCCCCAGTACCCAGCTTCTTCTATGATGGTTCAGGGCACTACTATAAAACTCAAAGGCTCCAAGAACTATGTCCTGTGGTCTCGATCCTTTAAGGTGTTCATTGGTGGCCAACGTAAGAACTATGTTCTTACCAAAGTTCCGCCCGCAGAGACGGACATAGACTATGAATTTGGTACGTTTATAACTGTCAGGTCATCACTTGGATGACAAACAGCATTGAATTATCTATTGCATTCAATCTCCTGTACAAGGAGACCGCCAAAGCGATGTAGGAAAGTCTTGAGAATACCTATTCGTAGAAAACAACCAAATCTAGGCTTTCAGATATATATACTAAGATTTGGTCTATAAATCAAGGAGATACATCCTTGATCGAATATTACATGTTGCTGACATGTCTATTTGAGGAGCTTCTTATTTTTCAACCGGCCTGTTGTGATAAGCAAGTAGGGGAGCGAGCAGAATGGCAGGTATATCGATTCTTATCAGGTTTACATCCTCGATATAAATCTGTGAAGGATCAATTTCTGACCGCTGCAACATTGCCTACTCTGGAGACCATCTTTGGTCGTCTTCAAGAACTTGAGTCTCCACCACCACCTCCATATGCTGAGACATCTGCTCATTTTGCGAGAGGACGATCTATCCACTACGGGGGACGTGGACGTGACTCTAACCGAGGACGTGGTCATGCCTTTGGACGAGGACGAGACTCACCATGTGGCCAAGGGCGTGATCATTCTACTGCAACGCTTTCCCTGCTTGTATTCATTGTGGTCGCCTGAATAGTTGGAACGTTGTTGGGTCAAATTTGGCATGCCTTCTAATGCCAACAGTGCGTACGAGACCACAACTTATTATAAAGCTACGGTCCCTAACCATGAACAACCTGCCAGTGACATACGACATTCTTTTACTACCTCGAATATGCTAGTCTTCGTCAACTACTACAGAATAATGCTATTGCTTCAGCTTCAACTGCCAGTCTTGCCACAACATCCGGTATAGTCGCCAGCACAGCTTCTACATCAACACCTACATGGATCATTGATTGTGGAGCCTCGACTCATCTAACAGGGGAAGGTAGCCTTCTCACCTCTTCTCGTCCTTCTTCGGTTGTGAAGACTGTGTGTGTTGCCAATGGAGCTCATTCACCTATAACTAGTGTGGGCACTATGGAGTTCTCCCCAAACTCCGACTCACAGGGGTTCATTGTGCCCCTGCCTTTCTTCTTAGCTTATTATCCGTACATAAGCTTTGCACTGAGCTTAATTGTCAGGTGATATTTGATGACTTTTACTGTTACTTTCAGGACATCCGGACGAAGCAGATCTTTGGTGGGGGACATGAGAAGAATGGACTTTATTATCTTGACATCTCTTCTCACTCTGGTTTTGCGGGCGCTTCGTCTATTTCCACTGATCCTCTACTATGGCATCTTCGTCTTGGTCATCCATCTGCCAAAGCACTCTCCATGATGTTCCCTAAACTTTTATCTCTCAAGCCCTTTGAGTGTGAGGCGTGCCAGTTTGGAAAACATCATCGAGCATCCTTTCCTGCTCGTACCGAGCCCCGTCGTACTATCCCTTTCTCTTTAGTCCATTGTGATATTTGAGGACCTTGTCCGGTCCAGACACTGAGTGGCCATAAATATTTCGTTGTTTTATTGATGATTTCAGTAGGTTGTCCTGGGTATACCTTTTAAAAGAACGTTCGGAGATTAATATTATCATCAAAATTTTCTTTCATTATGTTAAAAATATTTTCTCCTCCAGTATACAAATTTTTCGGTCTGATAATGCCTTGGAATTCACCTAGAATGACCTCGTCATCTTTTTTGCCTCCCAAGGGACCATACATCAAACTTCCTGTCCCTATACATCCCAACAAAATTGGGTAGCAGAAAGAAAATTACATCTTCTAAATATTACCCGCTCTCTTCTCTCTCACATGAAAGTTCCCAAAACCTACTATGGTGATGCTATATTAATTGTTGTCCAACTTATAAATAGGGTCTCTTAGCCTTCTCTAAATGGATCCACTCCATTCTCTCTACTCTACCCCAGTGAGTCTCCTTTCCCACTAAATCATCGAATCTTTGGTTGTGTGTCCTTTGTTCATAGATTTCAAAAGGCAGATAAACTATCACCGCGTGCAATCAAATGTATTTTTCTGGGTTACTCTCGCACTCAAAAGATTACCGGTGCTATAATCCTAAGGGTCATCGCTATTACATCTCTGCCGATGTCACATTTTTGAGCAAACAAGCTTCTTCTCTCATACCAGCACTGATTTTTCTCTTGATCACCAAACTTCACCCATTGTCAACAAACAAAGACACGAATCTACACCACCAGAAATCCCTTTACCTGCGTCCTTGTTGCAGGATGATATGCCTTCTCCATATGACCCCTCCAAGGATGTCCCGGATGATCCTCTAGAGCTTCCCATTGCTCTACGGAAGAGTAAGAGACAGTGTACTTCTTATCCGATGTCTCACTACACCTCTACTGGTAGTTTATCTCTCTCTGACAGACGGTACACAGATGCTCTCATGTCTATTTCCATTCCACGAGATCACAACATTGCTTTACAGGACCCTGGATGGCAACATGCTATGAATGAAGAAATGGATGCGCTTATTTCTAGAGGGACATGGGAGCTTGTTCAATGTCCAAAAAGGGACACGATCCGTGGCTTGCAAATGGGTCTTTACTACTAAACAATCGCCTGACGGCTCAATTGACAGATTAAAGGCTCGCCTTGTGGCCAAAGGTTTTGCACAAACCTATGGAGTAGATTATTTTGAGACGTTCTCACCCGTTGCATGAATGGGTCCATCAGGACTATTCTTTCTTTAGCAGCAAATAAATCCTGGCCTATCTTCTAGTTAGATGTGAAAAATGCTTTTTTCTATGGCGAACTTGATGAGGAGGTGTACATGATGCAGCCTCCTGTTTATGAAGTCGAGGGGGAGTACGTATGTCGACTTCGCAAAGCAATATATGGGCTCAAACAAAGTCCAAGGGCATGGTTTGGTAGGATTACTACATAAATAAGCACTCTTGGATTTCAGAGAACAACATCTGATTACTCGATATTTGTCAGAAAACGAGCAACTGGTATTGTTATACTTGTCATCTATGTTGATGATATGATCGTCACCGACGATGATTACAATGGGATATCAGAAACCAAGGCGTTCCTTCAAAAGGTATTTGTTATTAAGGATCTTGGTCCTCTACGCTACTTCTTGGGTATAGAAGTACTTCGTACTACAAAGGGGCTTCACGTCTCACAGAGGAAATACTGTCTGGACATTCTTACTGAAGTAGGAGTTCTCGGATGCAAACCCTCTGGTATCCTTGCAGATCCAAAGAAACACGACATCTCGTCTGATTCTACCTTTGACGATGTCACTCGATACAGAAGCCTTGTTGGTAAACTCATCTACCTTACTGTCACCAGACCAGATATCTCCTATGCAGTAAGCAGAGCTAGCCAACACATGGAACGACCATGTTACAGCCACTGGCAAGATGTCCTACAAATTCTACGTTACTTGAAGGAATCTCCAGGGCGCAGTCTCTTTTATGGAGTAAATGGACATACGGATGTTATTGCATATGCTGATGCTGATTATGCAAGTTCTCCAGAGGATCGACGCTCTACTACAGGCTATGTTATGATGGTCGAACGAAACACTATTACATGGAGGAGCAAGAAACAGACCGTTGTGTCCAGATCCAGTGCAGTGGCAGAATATAGAGAGATGGCTCAAGCCACCTGTGAGATCACATGGTTATTGGCTTTTCTTCAAGAACTTGGTATTAATGTCATTACTCCTATTCCTCTATATTGTAACAACAAATCTGCAACCTACATTGCCACAAATCCAGTATTCCATGAACGAACCAAGCACATAGAGATCAACTGCCATTTCGTACGGGATGCTGTCAAGATTGGAAGAATTACTACTCCACATATCAGCACCGATCTTCAACTTGCAGATATCTTCACGAAAGCCTTACCCAAGAAACGCCTGTCGTGGATTGTTTCCAAGTTGGGCATGATAGATAAATATGCTCCAACTTGATGGGGAGTGTTATGAATACATTTAGCGGATATACGCCTTTACTCATTGTAACCCTTGTGAGGGTATTTCTGTATTTCTCCTTCCCTGTAGTCTCTAGGGTTTCTGGGGTTTTGTCCTATATAAGGACCCCTAAACCTATTGGAATAATCAAGTCATTACATTTTCTCTGACAATGATTTTGCCAAAAAAGGAACTCGCCAAAGCATTCTGGACTTTAGGGGGGACGATATCCTTACTAGCAAAATATGTAAGGTCAATAGATGGGAGTGTGATACGTAGGCCTTCCAAAGCATTAAGAAAATCAGAATCCATACCATGTATCCCGCTATCTTGTAGCATGTGGTATTGGAGCATCCAGGATTGAACTCTGGAGGCCACAAAAGTATATGAAGAAACCTCAATAGCTGAGTAAAGACCTAAACCGTCGAGTCGGATGGGTAGCGACGCCACTCTCCATTGAAGGTCACCAAAGAAAGGACCTCCACACACCACAATATCCTCAATAGCTCCGAGTAACGCCCTTTGTCAAACCATGTAGCGACCCGTTTCATGTATGTGGGTTGGCATGTCCATAAGCCGAACATAAGCTTGGCAGTACCCATACAAGATCATAACAGAAGTAGCTCACTTTGCGGATCATCCAGCTGAGGAAGTAAATGCATTAAGTCAACAGCCCTGGTAGCCCTCATCATAGCCAAATCTTGAATAAAGTCTTTATCCCTACTCACAGCTCCTCCAAGCAACTTCACACCTAACTGCGGCCTCTCAATATCCATGGGAAACAATCCTTTACGAATCTTCTGACCATCACATGAAGGTCAGAAAAGCTTTGTTTTTTTATATTTAGAATAATCCCCATCTCTGTACCCCTGCATTGAATAATGTCAAGTGCCTTGGCTACTTCTACAGTATCCCCAATAATTGTCCCATCATCAAGATACCAAGCATGAAGTAGGAGTTTACAATTGTCTCTGATCTCATGAATAAGTGGGTGCAATGCCACAGAAAAAAGAAGGGGGTCTAAAGGGTCACCTTGCTGCACTCCTGTTGATGACCGCAGATAATTGTCTCTAATATATAATATGGCGGCTTGAGCATAGATAAATTCCACCCATGGAGAAATAGAGGGGCATCTCCTCCTAACTTCCCCAAGCATCAGAGATCTATCTATTAAGTTGAAAGCATTAGAGAAATCCACCGTAAGCATAGAAATGGTTGGTATATTATTGTCAGTGTTAATTACATAAAATTGTTTATTATAGTTTTTCCTTGTCATGCGTTAGTACTATTAGTTCGCTATGAAAGTTAGATTTTTATTAATGAAATGCGTGCTTTTATTATATTTTATCATCATATAGAATGCATGGTATGACTTTGCATGAAAATCGTATAAAACCTCATTCACACATGTCTGTCCCTCAACATCAAGTGAGAATGTAACTGTGCACCAAAAAGAAATGTACAACCAAGAGCCAACTCTTCTCATATTTGACTTATTAGAAAAGCATCTACCTTCGTGCAAAATCATCACTAAGTAGATGATAGCGTGGACCTGATTGCGGTGAATAAAAGTGTCGGTGTAGAAAATCGCAAAGAAAGATTTGCGTTGATCAAACAAAGAAATGGATAAAATAGGAGAGAGAAAAGTGAAGTGAATAAAATGACTTCTCTCCTATTTTACCTTATACTATTTTATTTTACCAGGTCAGTGTACCTTGGTCGAACTCAAGGAGGAAAAATAACAATATTTGGCTTTTTGAGGGAAAAATATATTTTTGTTATTTTTTTACTTCTTCTCGAGGAAAGCGAGAAAGCGACAAATCCTTTTTATCGGTTTTTATTTTTAAATTTTTATTTGATTTTATCTTTTTCAATTTTTATTTATTTTTCAAAGTGATATTTTCAAATGATTTATCTATTATATAGTATGTGAAAGTATGTAAGGTGATACTATATAATAGAAAGATTGCTCGAGCAACAGGTTTGGAAAGCACACAAAACAAACTCAAAATAGATGCAAAATACGACAAATCAAAACGCAACCACTACGCGATGAAAATACGCAAAAAATACTAAGAAATCTCGCTAGGGAGTTGTGTAACTGCCCTAGAAAAATCGATGAAAAATAAGGTCGAAAATAGGTCCAAAGTGTCTACACAGTTTAGGGGTATAAATGCAAAGAAAAGATATAAAATTTTATGCAGAAGGTCCTCGGTCAGGGACTCAAATGCAAAGAAAATGAAGTTTATTACATTTAGGTCCCTACGCAGGGACTTAAATGTATATCTGGAAAGTTTCTGAAGCACGTGTGAATTCTGGTAGCTTGTTGGGTTTACGATGCAAATTTTCCACCGTTTCACGTCAACGGTCTGGATTAGAAGACGGCGCACGATCTGGAGCATCGGTTGGCGCCACATGTCAAAAGACTGTAGCATCTGGTGTTCTTGATGTTCTTCAGCTCCTTCGTGCGGCTGGCGACTAGGCTAACTTCTCCAACTTCTCCCTAGTGATTGGTGAAGGTGTCTGCCCTCCGACAGGGCCAAGAGGAAGACTCCTTCTCCCTCCAAGCTCGCCTGCTGGTGAGGATGGCTGGAAGTGGTCGAAAATGATAGTTATTTACTGGCGAAGGTGGCGGTTCAGGCAAATTCTGGAAGATGATGATGCAGCTTCTATTTTGATTGTTCTTCGAACTTTGAAGCTCCAGATGATCTGTGGTTATGCTCCAAATGAAAGATTGACCTACAATTAATAATATGCATGCTCGATTCATCAAGAATCGGTAAAGGAATTACATAATTGCAATTTAATAATGGCTTTTCCAAAATCTGTAGAACAAAGCTTAATGCAAGCATTGGGAGGTGGATTTGGAACGAATCAAATCGGATTTTGAGGTGTGATTTAAGAGTGCGTCTAAGATGGAGATTAAAGTATCCTAATTACGTGATTGAAGGAACTAATTGATACACGTATATCGAGAAAGAATTACTAGAAGATGGATGATTTACCTGGGAGTAGAATGCATATAACTCTCTGATCGTCGCTCGACGGGGCAGCTTCCTATAGCTCAACACGTGCAGTGGCGCGATGCAAGGCCAAGGATGGTCTTCTCCTCCAGTCGACCTTCTTCCATGCTCAGGCTTCAGATGGAGCTATCACCTCCAGATCAAGGCAGATCAAGGCTAGGAAGTAGGACTGACGGTCAGGTTAATTTCTGGGAGTTAGAAGTTCAGGAGAATTAGTTGGCTAGTGCCAACTTGAAGGTCTTTTATAGGTGAATCGAAGAGGAGTTAGGTTAAATCTAAGGGTGTGCGTGTGTTATGGTAGTTAGGAGTAGAAAATGGAGGGTGTAGGATCAAGTGAAAGGGCTAGGAATGGCGCGGGATAATTAGGTGAAACAGAGGCGTTGGAACAAAGCTCCAACTGCCGGTTCTTGAGGAAGAAGAACCAGGTGCTGACACGTGTCAGCACCTGGTGGGCCAAATATATAATATATAGTATAAATTATGTAATATATAATAAATAACGTTATTTTAAATAGGTATAAAACTAAAAAATATAGATAATTAAATTATCTAAATTATGATATAATTATATTTTATAAATAATAAATATTGTACGAAGTATAAATATTATATTATAAAATAGGTATAAATAATACTGAATAAATAGGTTTTGGATTTTTAATTTAATAAATAAACAATTACATATTATGTTTATATTTTTTTAATTATTAGCATAATAAATAAAGTCTTTGTGAATTTTTGTGGATTTTAATAAATTAGTTTAGATATATTAATAAATACAGGTATAATTTAAGTAGTTCAATTTCATCTATAAATTAGGAATTAATATTTAATTAAAATCATAAATAAGCTCCAAAAATTCTGAAATAAATCATGATTAAAATACAAGATCAGAAAATAATTAAACATTATAAAATTATTAAAACTATAAATAGTATGTTCTAAATAAAATAAATATCCCAGAAACCCCATTGTCATTAGGTCCCAAAATCAACTTTTTGCAAACGGACTTTGATTTTAGTGATATCACCATCATTAATTGGAGTATATTATTTTATGAACTTTAAAGGTAAGTAGAGTGAAATTGAAGTTCATGTGAGAAAGTTATGATGTTTGGAAGTTGAGAATTTGACAATTTGAAAGTTGGATTTCTTGGCATATATACAAGATAATATTTTCACTTATTTTTATTTACTTTTATATATTTTTAAAAATAATTAGGAAAAGAGTTTGGTGCAAAATATGTCCATGTGAATTAATTAAAAATCAATGAAGATTTGATATTTATTTGACAAATGGTGAAGAATGTGTGGAGTGTATTTTTAATTATTTTTCTGATTTTCTTTCCTTATCTCCCCCTACTTGTTTGTTTGTCGACCAACCCATGATGACATGGTCTCGGGGGTTAGGTTATACAAATATATCTTGTAGTTAGATTTATATTTTATAATTCATATTATACATATATACATATTTACAATCTGCCTTCTTTTCTTTATTTTTATTATTTTATTTATTTACATGTTTTTGATTCATAAAAGTGCATTTTTATTCATGAATGAGGTTTTGATAAAAGATGTGAATTAATGGATATTTACATGTATTTGTTAAGGGTTTTAAGACAAAATGCAACAGAAATGTTAATGAATCATGGATTCATCAGTGGCATGTGCAGCATAGGGTAATGCCTCCCCCCCCTCGTGTTTTATACTTTTTGAAGTTCTACTCAATTGTCGGGGACCTATCTTTCACAAGGTAACCAGTAGTTGCATACCTTCATCGACGACATTTCCCCCATCCCAACAGCTCCGGGCGACACCGGACCAGCACTTCATCACCAATTGAAACTCGCCGGAGGCGAGTTCATTCCAGTTCGTCCAGACGCCTTCTCCACCGTCAGATCGAAGCCTCTTCCAGGTCTAATATTAGTTGTCCACCATCTGGAGGCCCTCGATCGTTGGATCCATTTGAGGATCACTTCACTGTCGTCCATCGCCGAAGGAGTACCAGTAGATCTCCACCATCCATCCGTTAGTGGGTCTTCCTCGACCGTTGGATCGCAACTTAATAAAGGGTAATTTTCTCTTAGAACCTTTCTTGTTTTGTATTTATTGTTTAATCTTGTAAATATTTCTCATAGATATTTTGTAGTTGGACCCTTGTTATTTTCAGCATTTGCATTTTAGTCCAGTTTGTATGAACTCACGTGTTGTCCCATGTGCTTTTCGGGGATATTTGCATGTTATGTCTTGATCATTTGAGCTATTATGGTTTAAATGGAAATATTATGAGATTTGCATTTATACCCATGTGTGTAGTTTATTAAGCATGTGCATATTTTCACTATATATTTTGCTGCTTCAACCCTAGGCTTTTCAAGGGTGTTATTGTTTGACCTGAAGTTTTATTGTAATTGCAAGTAGGTCTTTGTAAACTGTCGGGCTCTTTTCTAAATAAAAAAAATCCAAATTGACCTAAAAAAATCTATAAAATTTAGTGTTAGCTCCTGCTAACACGTAATATTTATTGTGATTTTCTGGATTAATTTAGTCGCGTTTATTATTTTCTAAAATAAAAAACCCCTAAAAAGTGTTCATTTCATTTTGAAAAATATATAAAATTTTTAAAAATCACTTTAAAAACTCCACAAATTCTTTTGTGTGTTTTTTCTATGCTTTGCCTTCAATAACAATTTTATTTTGAAAACCCTCATAAAAATCCTAAAAATTGCAAAAGACTTAAAAACTCACAAAAATAATAAAAAATTCTAAAAAATTCAAAAATAGTCATTTCAGTTCTTGTTTATAGCATTTTATCTATATTTTCTCATAAAATTCATAACAGGGACTTCAAGGCATTTTAATTATTTTTAACTTCAATATTATCCTGTTGTGCACTATTTTTAGTACTTGTTTGATTTTATAAAATCACAAAAATATCAGAAAAATCCAGAAATCACTAAAAATACTTCAAAAATTCAAAAACCTTAAAATATTTTTATCTTAATTTTTGAGCATTTTTAGCCTTAAAAAATTCAAAATGCTTGTTGTTTGCTTTATTTTCTAATTTACCTATTTTGTCCCTTAATTAAAAATATAAAAATTTGCAAAATTAAAAACCACTAAAAATATCTTTTTTTGAAGTCCGACTACTTTGTACATTTCTGTGCTCCCTATGTTCGATCCTGATTTCTATACCAGGTAAAAAAATAAATAACGAAGATCGCTTATAGTTTGAGTACTTTGATTGTTTGACCTTATTTGCGTAGTCCTCTCTTTTTCTTGTTGAGACCAACTCGTCGATTAGGGTCACAACGATCATTGATAATATGATTTCCTAACCCTACTTGGAAGGTCGCTCATCACCCCTTGGCAAATGCATGCCCCCTATATGCCTCGAGGCGGTTGAAACCCTTGAACACTTACTTCTAAATTGTCGTTTACATTACATATGTTTACATTTTCTCAAATTTCCCTACCAAGGACCAACTTGCATTGTTTCTTTAAAAATCATAACTCATTTCCTCATTCAAAATCACATTGACAGATAATCGTCAAGTGTACATCAATATGACGATTGATCTGGAAGGAAAAATGTGTGAGGTTGTTCTAGGGTACATCTAAGCCACCCTCAATTATAACAAAAGATGCTACTTTACTTTGCGATTGTTCCCTTTAACCTTCAACCCTTCCCCCTGTCCATCTCGTTGCTTCACCCCTTATGGATCTTATATTGCAGAGACAATTTAGGAAGCCATGCATGTCCACGCCCCCGCACTCGTCGTTAGCAATAAGGAAAAACATGAAGTGGTGTCCTCCTGCCGTCGAAGTTCATCTGGATGTTGTAACTTTTTTGTGCTGCTGAACTTTTACATCCTATGACGGTTTGTTATTTTTTGTCTATGCTTTAAAACTCTGAACATTTACCCTCCATAAGGGTTATCCAGTTGTACTAAATGATGGGTCCTTACGAAGTACCTTACCTTTATTTTGTGGTTGCTAGATTTGTCTAATGGTGCTATCGCGACTTGGTTAGAATGTACCATCATACCCCTTCTTTTTTATTAAATGAAATGCGACCTTTTTCAAAAAAAAAAGCCTATGTGCTCAATGAAATTTGCTAAGCAAGTTAATATATAGTAAACAAGCTTATTAGCCATGACCTTAATCATACACATCAGGCGATATGGCAAAGTGGTATTAAGTTGCGAAGGAACCCATGGAAGCACACTACGTGGAATCCGCGACTAAGATTATCAAAAATCATATACACATGTAGATTAAACATATGCCTGAAGTACAATATTATGTTAAGTCATCCCAGATAATAAAGATGTGAATTACGAAGTTCCATAATCCCTCATACGTGCCATTTGGCAATACAGAGGAAAATATGTTCATATAGTTTTATGCGATAGAAAATAATATGCACAACCAAGACTGCTTGGTTTCAATTCACAGTACTCCTTGTGGCAGAACCAAGATTCGAATATTAGGTTGCGCATTTATTTGTTTTTAATGATGGTTTTGTTTTCGGATTCAATTCTAAAACAAGAAAATCTCAAGAGTTTTTCTAAGGGCATCTATCTAATTCAGCAGTTCAGTCCAGGATTTCAAATTGTGGGCCGAAAGAGGTGTATTGTTTGTTATGAATTTGACATTAAAATTTTGACGAATTTTGGATAAATTTCAGTTTCGACAAGTGATCGAAATGGTCAATATATGCGTCTTGAAAGGAGTTGATAGAAGAAAATATGAGTAAATTAGCAGAAATTTTGTTCAAATTTGACCGAATTTGGGCTGAAACGTAATTTCCGTTGATCACCGATATGGTGAACGGAACCTATATTTATGGCCTTTGTTTTAATTGCGACCCTTTACATTTGCTTGAAAGACAAATGTCAGCTTAACTATATTTAATAAGATTGTTCAAATGCATTATACAACTTGTATTCACTGAGTAATACAATATGCCTTTTCCATGCATTACGTATTTCTCTGAACAGGGATGGTATCGAACAGTATCCTTCACTGAGCTATACAGCAAGATGTTTAAACATGTAGAGACAAATCCAAACTAAATACTTCATCTGTCATTAATTAAAATTTCTCCACCACAAGCAAATATAGAAAAAAAGTTGTGGGGAGAGAGAGAGAGGGAGAGGGAGGGAGGGACATGACCATTGACCAACAAAGCCACCTCTCTCTCCCATTACCGTTGGGCCTAATTAGATGCAACGCCCCCAACTAAATTTCAAAATTTCAAAAATCCCCACCCCTTGCGGAGGAGCAAAAGGGGGCAAAACCGGGAAGAAAGGAGAAAGACCATACCCTCTCCTCATGCAGAGGACGAGAGGAGGTCAGGACGAACACAGCGCCATCACGCCGACGACCTCCGTTCCATGTAGCCCTCCCACACCCCTCCCATCCGCCTTCCCATGAAGATGACCGCCGCCACCATTATCGCCATCCCCGGTATGAGATGATCCATCCTCCGTGGGGACACCAGCCGTCGGAGCCCTCCCCTATCGATGCCACGGTAGCCCTCCTCGTCTTTGGGCTCCTCCTCTTCTCGCTGACCTCCGTCCTCTTCATCCTCCACTTCCACATCCTTGGCAGCTCGCGCTCCCCTCTACATTCCCGCCGCATCCGCGATCTCAATTCCCTCTGGGCCGTGCGAGTCCTCCTCATCGCTTTCGCTTGCCTTTGGGCCCTCGCCGAGCTCCTCCGCTTCCCCCACCTCATCCAGCTCCTCTCCCACCGCACCCCCTCCAGCCTCCGTCTATGTCACGCCTACATCCTCACCTCCCACGCATTCTTCCAGCCTTGCTTCTTCGTCACCCTCCTATTCCTCCTACAAGCCTCCCTTGATGACAGTTTCAAGGATCTCCGACGCGGCAACGCTTTCGTGTCCGCCCTGGCCGTCTCTCTCGCCACCTCCTTCCCTTTCTTCGCAGTACATGTCTTCCTCCTCCATCCCACCACCTCATGGGCCCTCCAGAAGTTCCACATCCTCCCGGACATCCTCAACAAGATTGTCGGCAGCATGGACGTCGAAGATGATAACTCCGTCGCCGCTATGCGCTGCGCCTACCCGCTGTTCAGCACGGCACTCCTCGCAACATTCGGGGCTGTCTACGTGCCGTGGTTCGTGTCGGTGTGCTGGCGGGCTGTGACGGTAGTGATCAACAAGAAGCTGCGGGTGAGGCTCTACGCTCTGGCAGCGGCGGTGCTGCTGGGGCTGTTGGTGCAGGTGACGGTGCTGGCGCTGACCGTCTTATGGAAGCCGGTGGAGGAAGAATTCCAGGTGCTTGGTCTCGTGGGGTTCCTTGCAGTGTTCGCTTGCGTACTCGTCGGGGAGGGGATACTCGTCGTCCGGCCGATAAGGGACGTCATGGAGATCGGCTGTTGGTGCGCCGGAGGAGGTGGGGGCGAGCCGTCGGCTGGTGAACAGGTGGTTGCCATGGCTTGACTTGGTCAACAATACGTGTCGCATTGTGACGTGGCTTAGTGTTGATTACGTGGCTGGGACTCATTCGTGCTATGGGGCTGGGGATGGAGACGATTGTGTATATAACTTTGAGTTCTTTTCTTTCAATTTTTAAATTGTCCGTTTATTATTTCTTTTCATTATTTTGGGGGATTATTATGGGAAAAACAATAATTGTTTCTAAGTTTTGTAATGTTCTTGAGATATGGAGTTATTGAGATTGGTAGATACTTTATCTCTGTTAGTAAAATAATTGAACCTGGGAAATGAAGTCTCTCTATACTACTGATTCAGATCAGTGCACAACTCGGAATAGGTTTTCAATTCACATGTTGCCCAGACTCTAATCTGGCAGGAGGAGAATCGATACTAGTTATGAGATGTATTGTTGTGGATCGTCCCAAAAGAAGAGATCAACTCTCATACTGAGATGCAATCGAACTGACAACTGTAATATCGTGTACAAAAGTTTGAACAGGATCATCTCAGCGATTCACAGGTCATGTGTAGTGATAGAAGAATGTTCAGGACAACAAACCAATGTCCTTGGGAGATTCCTCGCTGCCAGCGCATTGAATGTGACCATGATCTGGGGGATTGTATCATGCATGATGACGCAGGCTCACCATTTCCCTTTCCACTAAAACCAAAATACATATGGAATCAGACATCACAGTTCTCATTGTGGGTGGGATTATTGTATGACCGACTGAGCCAGAATACGAAATGTGGGCACGTGAGTTTTGAATGAACCGCGATTATGTTGAACATAAGAGAATATTTTAATTGCGTGAGTGCTGCTGCTGAGGATTAGGAGAGTGTTGGAGCTCTAGGGCACGTTTCTACATTCAGTTTCCAAGTCAACAGGCCGACAGTTTATGGAGTAATGAAACCACAATACGCATTCCTTGCAGAGATGGAAATAATTGCATCTGTTTATACTCAAGAAATTCCAAAACGTGTATTGTAATTATGGAGTATACAAGTAAGGTAATGTGGTAAGTTAACAGAAATACAAGTCAAGGAGTAATTCCCCCTCCCTGCCAATACCTAACCCTCACTAGGATCAAATACATCTCTTCGACATGAAAAGACAAATGTCCTCATGAAACCAAAATTTCATCAGTTTTGTTCGACGAATCATAATGTGCATCATTGCAACTCATAAAATCAATTTCAAACAAAATTTTGTAGTTACAATACTAAGAATATGTACAATGGATAAGTAGAGGAGTATCAAACTAAAGCTAATAGTTAGGTAGAGAATATAAAAGCGTATAGGTGTTATAATCTTGGAATTATGTGTGCTTTGTGGTTTTACATTTTGGAGTTTTTACGTTGTTTTTACTTGATCTTGTCCTTTAATTTTATTAAAAAAATTGAATTGTTATTTTATTTTTTTATTTTTATATTTTCTATTTGATGGATTTTTCTTGCATTGTTCATTAGATATTTTAAAAAAATGTTTTTTAAAGATGAAAGAAAGGTCTTATTATGGTAGAAAATACCTATGTACAATACGTAAATATATATAGTATTGGTGGAAGCATAGGGAATAGATATTCATCATATAATTTTCTATTTTCATTGAGTTTATGTATTTAGAATCTTTGTTTGGAAGCTATTTTTAGTGAGTTATATGACATTTCCTAAAAAAAACAACATCAACAACAAAGCATTTTCCCACAATTAACTAGGGTTGGCTACATGGATTTTTCCCTCCATTCAGATTGATTCATTCTCGAGCTTAAATCCAAATAACTAAGATCCCTTCAGATAGTCTCATTCCCACGATTCTCGGCCTTTCCTTGCCCTCTCTTAACCGTTTCAACATCACAGATCTATCATCTTCTAACTGGTGTATCAACCGACATCCTTTGCAAATGGTCAAACATCTTAAGTGATTTTTCTGTTATCTTATCCTCTATCAGAGTTACAATAACTTTATGTCTAATCGAATCATTCCAAATCTGATCTTTTTGTGTATGAACACACATCTATTTTAGCATTTTTCATTTATGCTATTGTCACTCTCTGCACATGACTATGGTTCATAGGCCGACATTTCGATCCATAAAGCATAATAGGTCGTGTGACTACCTTGTAGTACTTTGAATTTCAAAGGGATTTCCTCATCACAAAGAAGAGCGGAGGCTTCTCTCCACTTTAGCCGACCTGCATTTATTCTACGAGTAACATCTCCATTAATTTCTACGTCCCATTTCAAAATAGATCCAAAATATCTAAAAGAATCTTTCTTCTGAATGTTTGATCTGCCCAACTTTCGGAGGTGGTCGTGATGTAGTCTCACAAGGCTAGGCCGACGGTGTAGCCACGATGAATGCTCACGAAAACCAAATAAGATCAATTATAAACAATCAATAAAGAGTAAAGTGAGTTAAATTTTATTATAAACCAAGATAGAAATGTGTATAGGGTACAATCATTCTAGGCATCAAACTTAGGGAGCAAAGGGAATAGGTTATTTATATTTACAAGAATAGACAACAAATGCTTTTGTACACTTTTCTGCTTTTTAATTTTTTGTGGGCTTTTAAGTATATTCAAATTTATTATAGATTTTTTTATTTTTGTTTTTATTTTTATAATTTTTACTTTCTTTTAATATTTTTCTGATTTTAATTATTTTTTCCTTTTAATGTATAATAAATATGTGTATATATATGTAATATGTAGTAATATGTATAATATAAGGTACACATATTACATAATATATAAAAGAAAATACAAATAAGAAAAATACTTTTAATTTTTGATGTGTTTAAAAAATATATTTAGTGTTTTGTAATAATTAATAAAAATAACAATTATATATAATAATATATATGTACAAATAAGCTATATAGGATATTCTATTAATAAATATGGCCCTATATAGTCAAAATTATAAAATAAAATATTATTCTATTTTTTTATTTTTTCTTCTATTTTTGTGATTTTATTTTCTAGTAGGTATTTTTTAGTTTAAAATATACAAAATCAGGGCCTTAATAAATATATCGAATTGTTTTGAGATTTAAACATATAAAAAGGTTCAAATTTCTAAAAACTAATTTTAATATATATTAATATTTATGTATATATATAATGGAAAATATTTTTTTTGGAGTTTTTGAAAAATACTTTCTATTTTTTATTTGAGAGTGTTTTCAATTTTTAGATTTTTCTTTTGCTATTTTTATTATTTTGGTATGTAGCTATATTATAAGATAATATACTATATATAGATTTTGTGGAATTTTTGAAAATATTTTTCTAACTTTTTTACTTTTCTCTATAAATAGGGAATAATAGCACTGAAATAATTTTTAATAAATTGAAAATACAATGAAATGACAAATTAAAAATGCATCATGAACAAGCACTAATCAAAGCACATTTAGTATTTTTTCACAATTATTGGAGCAATGGGAGTCCTTCCTACTGTCACCATGGACTTGACGGAGAGTTCCAATGGGGGTTACAATGGCTGAATAGGTATCAAAAAGTAAAAGGAAGTCACACCCTATTATTTACAGACAAAGGACCGATAACTTTTGGAAGGGAGATAGGTGCAACTCGATCGTGGTTGGTGAGGATTCTAGCATGTGTAAGGGAGTGGATTGACAGGGCTAGCGATTGGTGGTCATCTCGAGGAAGATGGAGGTGAGGCGCATGTGTAAGAAATGGGAGAAGTGGGGGATGCACGAGTTCTAACAGAAAAGGAGGCGGGTAAACGTACAGTTGATCATAGTCAACAACTGAAGGCTTATGGTTGGTCCACGTAGACCAACTAGAAAATTCTAATGCCAAAAATACTCATAAAATCAATATAAATTAGTAAATAGATTAATTAATTTTTTGTTAAAACACGAAGATGTTTTTAATTTAATGTAGAGTTTCATTCTGATTTTTATTTATTTTAACAAGTTAAGCAATTGTATGTTAATATTTGTATGTACATATATAGGTAAATAGACACGTGTTGTATGCATTTTAATTTTATTTTGTATTTTATTATCATATTCATGTATTTTATATATTTAGTGTATTTAATTACATATTTAAGTATTTTTATTGCATTTTTTGAGTTTATTTATGTGCTTAATTAATTATGTACATATTTCTTATAGGTATATATAGGTGTACTTCATTTATGTATTGAATTATTGTATTTATTTTATTTTATTTGTTATTCTCTAATTTTAGTTTAATTATATATATGTTTTTTAAATAATATTTACATTTTTACAAAAATAAAATGAAATAAAAAATATAAAGAATAAATATATTGAATATAATATACAAGTATATTGCATAATAAGGACCCAAAGCCTATTTTATTCATCTTAACTCCAAATTGAATGTAGCCACCTTCATTAAAAAGATTATTTAATTTAATGAATAATAAAGGTGAGTTTGGTCAATTTTGTATCTGTATGAAGAATAAACAAGTCTGGAAAATTGTCTTTACTGCTTTTTATTTTGTATGCCCCCGTCACACTATGCATTATTTTTTAGTGAAATCAATTTTGTATTTTTATGTAGAATATTCATCTTACGGGTTTGTTGATTTGATGGATAAAAATAAGAAAGTAAAATAGGTCCCAAAAAGGTATATTATTGTCAAACTAAATTAGGATTTTTACGTGTATTCTTCGTACAATTAGATTCCCTATCTCACCTTTATTCCTTGTCGACCAAGTCATCATGATGACTTTTTCTCGGGGACTAAGGTCACTCGATGTATTTGACATCTCATTCCTTTTCTTTTCTTTTCTTTTTCATTTATTTTGGAGTAAATATAGTATTTTGTATAGTAATTTATATCGTATTAATTATGAATTATTAAGTGTTTATTTTCACAAACTAATGAGATATACATGCATTTATCTGAGGATTTAAAGACAAAATAAAAAAAACAAAGGTGTTGAAATGGAGATTCATCACCCCCTATACTTGACTTTTGCTAGTCCCCAGCAAACACTCATGCTAATAAGTGCAGAAAAAGAAAATAAGGGAAATAAAAAGAATGAAATTGAAACAATTTTTGACAATTGAACTTGTCTTATTAAAATCAAAGTTTAGAGTTCAGTTAAAACCTTTGAATTATCGTAGTGTTTGGAACTGCATTAAGGTGAGGAAGTGTGACACAATAGCCCTTAGGTTCCATAATCCTATTATCTGGTTCTCTTTACAGTCTGATCAGAACCATCCTCTCAGTTGCATACTCTTGCTACCTTTGAAATGATAGAACCATTAGCTCTTCCTAGACAAAAACGTTGAACCATCAAGGAGCATGCTCTTTTGGTAACTCCTCCTCTTGGAGTCAGTGTAACCAAGTCTTCTCCAAGAAGCTAGCTTTTTCTGAAGCTTGATTTTTATGGAATTTCTTGGCATAGGCTTCTTTGGATATTTTTTATGGCATTGCATTGCTCTACATTCTCGTATATACCCCGACAGATATAAAATCTTTTTGGTCCACCCATATTTTGGAGCCTTGGAAAAAGGTGCTCCAGACGACCACTCTATCATCTCATGAGATGTCATTATCTCATGAGATCTCATTATCGCATGATATCTCCAAGATTTACAACAGCATTTGTTGTAAATTATCTAACAAAAATAATTCATAACTATCTTGTGAACAATGCGATCATGCCATTGAAAATTTATTAATTGCATTCACAGCCAAAACAAAAAATGTAAATTATATTTTCAATTAATTATCCAATGAGAATTCAATTCATATCAATAATTAATCAACAAATATAAATCACAATAGGCTCTCTCTGATATATTATAAATCGTATTTATAATATATATGAATAATTGGATATTGCTATCCACATTACTCATATCCATGATAATTAAATCACACGTAATCATCTTGAATCTCCATTCTCGTGTGCTCAAATAATAAGAATCACATTCACATTGTTCATATCTTTGATAATTAAATCACATTCAATTATCCTAGACAAATCTCCTTACAATATGAATCAAATTCATATTACTCATGATAATTAAATCACATTTAATTATCTATTTTCTCAATGTTCGGATACGTATATCAACAAGGAAATTATTCTTGAACTCTTTTCAGGAATAATGTGTATTCTTCGTGGATACTTGGAGATAAGGACATGGTGATTGTATTATTCCACGTATAGTGACTTGGATATTGAGATCACATCTCAACTCCAGATCTTGCGGACCACTCATAGATGCTTGATTAAATCAAGATCGCAAATCTAATCTTCTCATTGCATCTAAATCACATTCAGATCAATGTCCACCATTTGGACCAGGATTAGATCACTTCTCTACTGAGAGGAGTCACTAAAATTCAGACCCATTTCATCATTCCCTAAGAATGGAAGCATCATGGTTATACAATCATTTACGATCACATCACCCTCAGGTATTCCTAATACCTATACATCCTGCTGATGAGCGTCCGACCGACTAGGGTTAAGTATCAAAATAAATCAATGGTCGTTGCGACCCCAATCAATCGGCTAACTCAACGAGAAAAATTAATAAAATCATTTAATGAAATATGAATCAATGAAAAGCAATGTAAGCAGACTTACTATTTAATTTAACTTGTGTAGCGATCAGGGTCGAACACAAGGAGCACGATTAAATAATTATGTAGTCAAATTTCTAAGAAAACAATTTTTTAGTGGTTTTTATTTTTCAGTTTTTATATTTTCAAATAGACATACACTACAAAATATGCACACACACTATTTTTGTATTTTTCAAAATTGTAAATGAAGCTCTAGAAAAATATAGAATTTTTTTTTGCTTTTATATGCTTTGAAATATTTATGGGATTTTTTGTAGAATTTTCAGATATTTTTGTATTTTTCTAAAAATCAAACAATGGCAAAAATGATAAATAATGCATAGCCTTGCAACTTAAAAATATTTTTAGTAACCAAAACTCCCATAAATTATTTTTACGCTAAACTATAGACAAATATCTACACACATGACCTGAAATCACTATTTTTTTTGGATTTTTTTAGTTTTTTTACAATTTTTCTAAGTTTTTATTATTTTGCATTTTTTGGGTTTTAAAGAAAATTATTGCATGAAATTTGGACAGAAAATAAAGGACATTAAAATACATCTAATCTATTTTTTTTGGAATTTTTAGAGCAATATTCAAAATTTTATGATCTTCAACTTTCAGGCAAAGAAAATGACATTATTTTAAATTTTTATAAAATACCAAATGAAAATAAATAACTCAGCCATGGCCGGTCCCAAGCTCGGGTAAATGAGGAGGGTTGCGTTACGTAGCCGACATCCTGCGAAAAACAGTCAGAAACAATTTCCTAAATAGTACTTTTTTCTAAAAAACTGTTTAAGAAGTTGCCTCATGACAGTCGGATCTTTTCAACATGGATTTAAGCAAACATACAGATTTCATTGGGGCATTCCCTACTTGCGACGCGTTGCATCGCCCGAATGCAATGAAAAATTGGCAAGGGCCGCTACATCGCAGCCTGGATGTAGTTCAAGATTTGCAAGGGTTCTCGCATGAGGAACGCATGTGAGTAATTAAGCTAGTTCCGTTGCATCACCGCCCGGATGCAGTCCAAAATTTACAAGGGTTCTCGTATAATGGACGCATGCGAGTAAAGAAGTTAGTCCAAAAGAGATTACAACGGAAGTTGCGGATTGGCAGTTGGAATATTAGCACTCTAACTGGAAAGTTGATGGAGATAGTGGATACAATGGAAAGAAGGAAGATTCATATACTATGCCTTCAAGAGACTAAATGGGTTGGAGAGAAAGCAAGGGAGATTGAGAAGACAGGCTTTAAACTTTGGTATTCAAGTAAAGATAAGGGTAGAAACGGTGTTGGAGTGGTTGTTCATAAGGATTTGAAGGACTGTGTGGTTGATGTGAAAAGATTCGGGGATCGAATTATTTTGCTAAAATTGGTGCTTAAAGAAGAAATTCTGAATATCATCTCAGTTTATGCACCACAAATTGATTTAGATGAAAGGACTAAACAAGCTTTTTGGGAGGATTTGGATACGAGTCTACAAGGAATCCCACAAAGAGAGATGATGTGCATCGGTGGAGATCTTAATGGACATGTGGGAAAAGATGCTTCAGGGTATGCTAGTGTTTATGGAGGACATGGTTTTGGGGATAGAAATGAAGAGGGAAAAACCATTTTGGATTTTGCAACGGCATATGATCTTTTCATAGCAAACAGTATCTTCAAGAAGAGGGAGGAACATTTAATTACTCATAAGAGTGGACCAACTAGAACACAGATAGATTTCTTTGCGTTGAGGAGAAGAGATAGGTTGTGTTGTAAAGACTGCAAAGTAATCCCAGGAGAGAGTTTGACAACTCAACATCGTTTGTTAGTCTTGGATGTAAAAATGAAAGGGTTGTAAAGAAAAGGATGGTGTATAAGATAACTAGAATTAGGTGGTGGAGTCTTCCACTGAAGCAAGCGAGCTTCAGGGAGAAGGTTTTAGAAGACTTATCTTGGGATTGTAGCGGTGGTGCAAACGAGATGTGGGAGGCAGTAGCATCTTGTATCCGAAAGGTATCTAAAGAGATGCTAGGCGAGTCAAAGGGAGGATGTCCATGTCAAAAGGAGGCTTGGTGGTGGAGTGAAGGGGTGTAAGAGAAGTTAAAAATAAAAAGAGCTTGCTTTAAAGCTATGTCTAAGGATAGAACAGAGGAAACTGTCACAAACTACAAAATAGCGAAGAAGGAAGCAAAGAAGGTCGTAAGCGAAGCTAAGTCAAAAGCTTATTAGTTTTGTATAAAAATCTCGACTCTAAGGAGGGACAAAAAGATATATTCAGGTTGGTCAAAGCAAGAGAAAGAAAAACCAAAGACCTTTCTCAAGTGAGATGCATTAAGGACGAGGAAGGTCATGTGCTTGTTACTCAGAAGGATATAAAGACTAGATGAGAGCAGTACTTCCATAAACTTTTCATTGGAGAAGGAAATAGAGATATCACTTTAGGTGATCCAGCTTGTAGTGAAAGTTACTTGAATCGTGCATGCTATAGACTGATACAAAGAAAGGAAGTAGAGGAGACTTTGAAGGTTATGAGACATGAAAAAGGTGTAGGACCGGATGACATCCCTGTAGAAGTATGGAGAGTTTTAGGTGAGCATGGTTTGGCTTGGCTTACGAATCTATTCAATGTTATTTGGCGAAGCAAGAAAATGCCTGAAAATTGGAGGAGGAGTATCGTGGTGCCTCTTTATAAGAATAAAAGAGACATTCAAAACTGTTCAAATTATAGAGGTATCAAGCTGATGTGTCAAACTATGAAAATTTGGGAACGTGTGATCGAAAGAAGGTTGAGGCAAATTTCCAATGTAAAAGAAAACCAATTCGGATTCATGCCACCATCCATTTGCTGAGGAGAACAATGGAGATTTATAGAGCTAAAAGGAAGAACCTCCACATGATCTTTATTGCTTTGGAGAAGGCTTATGATTCTGTCCCACGAGAGATATTGTGGAGAGTGTTGGAGAAGAGACAAATATCTGTCCTATACATTAACCTCATAAAGAACATGTATGATATGGCTTTATCTTGTGTAAGGACCCCGTCTGGGAAGACTGGATATTTTGACATCAACATTGGTTTACATCAAGGTTCTGCTTTGAGTCCATTTCTTTTTACTTTGATTATGGACGAGTTGACCAATCACATTCAGGATGAGTTAACTTGGTGTATGTTATTTGCTGATGATATTGTGTTAATTGACGAGACTAGAGACGGAGTAAATGAGAAGCTTGAGGTCTGGAGACATGAGTTGGAGACTAAAGTATTTCGTATAAGTAGGGCTAAGACGGAATATATGGAGTGCACCTTTGATGGAAGCAATGGTGATGGAATCGAGGTGAAGATTGGTGACGATAACATTCAGAAGAGAGATTCCTTTAGATATTTGGGATCTATTTTGCAACATGATGGGGAAATTGATGGAGATGTTACTAATAGAATAAATGCAGGCTGGCTAAAGTGGAGAGGAGCCTCTTCTATTCTCTGTGATAAGAAAATTCCTTTAAAGATTAAAGGAAAGTTTTACAAAGCAGCCGTGAGACCTGCTATGCTTTATGAATCTGAATGTTGGCCTGTGAACCATAGACATGTGCAGAGAATGAATGTAGCAGTGGATGTGTGGACACACGTAAAGATCGAATTCAGAATGATGCAATCAGAAAGAAAGTTGGCGTAGCTTCGATCGAGGATAAGATGCGAGAAAACCGCTTAAGATGGTTTGGACATTTGCAAAGAAGATCAGCTGATGCACCAGTTAGGAAATGCGAGTGTTGGGATGTTGAGCCGGCTAAGAGAGGGCGAGGACGGCCCAAGACGTGTTGGAAAGAGACCATGCGAAGGGATCTTAGTTTTGTGGATGTAAGCCCGGGATTGGCCCAAGATAGATCTGAATGGAGGCGAAGAATCCATGTAGCCGACCCTACTTAATTGTGGGAAAAGGCTTTGTTGTTGTTGTTGTACCAAATAAAAATAAATACGATGAAATTTTTATACAGTGAAGAGGAACAAATCAAGGGCACAACGTGATTTTTGCAGAATTTATTGACTAATAAATATATTTATTTCAATGAAAAGATCACGCAAAATCAAGTCTGTAAATTACAAGGACTGAAACATAAATATTCAAAGTTCTTGCATAAGAATAATAATCGAAATAAATTGATGGAGAAAATTCGCAAATTACCCAATTGATTACGTGCTAATAGGGCCTTTTCGTAATTTCAAAAATTTCTAGGGACGAATATGTAATTTCCCAATTTTTTTATTTTAAAGATCTTAGTGTTCCTGCCTTCATTCTTTGCTTTACACAAGGGCTATGGGGGCTGTCGCCCCTCTCTCGTCCTTCTTCCCAGATGGCTGCGGACGGCACCTCGCGCGGGAACGCGCGACGGAGGAGGCTTGCGGCGAGTGGCGGGGCGAAGCCGGGATCGGGGTCAGAGGCGCTTGACGGGAGCAGACCTTGGAGGAGGTGATGGACGCTGGCGTCTGTTGGCTGCACGCGCACGGGTGGTGCGATGGGTCCTGGAGGCATCGGAGGGTGCCACCTTGCGAGGGCACGTGCAGCGGAGGCGCTGGGCCCAGCGGGCGATGGCGGTACAGTGGCGGAGGCGCCGTCGTGTGAGCGACGGCTGAGGGACGGCTGACTGGGTCGCACAGGTTGGCGACGGGAGGTCCTGGAGGCGTCGGCGGTCAGGGGACGAGGACAACGTTGGGGCGTTGACGGAGGCGTCGCCGTGTGAGCGACGACCAAGGATGAAGCGTCGGGAGTGCTGGAGATGGGCGGAGGGCATCTCCCATGGATGGGGATGGCAGTGCCTGCTACCAAACAAAATATTTTTTTGTTTTTTTATTTTTTTTATAAACAGAACTATATTTTATTTATTTATTTTTGTATTTTTTAGATTCCTGCAAAACAAATGTTAGAGAAAGAAATATATAATTTTTTATTTGTTTTTTATTTCTTTATTTATAAACAACTTAAAATGTGAGCACAACAGCTTCATCCAAAAAAATATCAAAAGCGCGATTAGCATGCACAGTCTGCTGTGCACTGGGCGAGCACAAGTGCTCGCTCAAAGCCTAGCAAGCACTTAGGCTGCACTAGTGCTCGCCAGCATGATCGCCCATTTGAATCTGGAGGCGTGGTTAAGTTTTCATAAATGGGCGAGCACTTTAATAGCACATGTGCTCGCCCGGTTGTGCTCGACAAGTTGAAATTAAAGGTGCGTTGGAACGGGTGCGTGCCATTTTTGGGACGAGCACATAAAGAGCACGGGGTGAGCACGTAAGTGTGCTCGCTCGCGCCCATAAACATAATGTCGGGCGTCCCCATCCCCTCTTTCTTGCGCGAGTTAGGTTCTGTCTCATCTCCGGCGACGAGAGCTCCGCCGGTAGCGCGTAAAGGGCTTCCCTTTTGACCGTTCAATCGCACATACACCCCTCTTTAGGTATATATTATCACCCTTTGTCTTTGTATTGCGTATTTCATTCGATTTCATAGTTGTTGCAGTAGATTTAGGATTTTGATATTTTTATTTTTTTGTTCTTAAATTCAATCTCACTAGTCGTTAATCTTGTTGCTTATGCTTCTTATAGGTATTTAATATGTAGTTTTACTTAAATTTGAGTAAATTTTTATCTAATATAGATGAAATATTATAGGCATGTTAAGTGCTTGATTAAGTCACACAACAAGTAAAGTGCTTAAATAGTGATGCAGGTGAATGTTGGTATAGATGGGATGAGAGATACATTAGTTTAACACTAGGTACACATATTAGGTTCATTAAAAAGTGTCATAAGATTAGTTTATAACATTAGGAATATTGATATACAGAAGTGCCATAACACTAGTTTCATAACATTAGGTTCACTGAAAGAGGTGACGTGAGATACAAATCCTTTGAGAATAAGAATTATTTAGTGAATGTAAAATTAGACTTTTGTTTAAGTTAAAATCATTGGTGTGTGATAATTATAACTATAAACAAAAAATTTTCTTCTGTGATATTTTATTATCACAATAGATTCTAGTTAATATGATTAAGTATATCACATTAACTTATAGTTGGGTTGATGATAAGTCTAAAACACTACCTATTAATTATTAAAAAATCGCACAAAATCATTCACACACAGTGCGTCCCTCCACACCGGGTGGTGTGTGGCCCTGCACAACGGGAGGCGTGTGCAACACATTGGAAGATTTGATCACCTCTAATTGTGTGATTTTTTTTTTATTTTTTCATAGCACTATTGGACTCACTTTGGGATGTTTATCCCAGACCAATGGTCGTGGATTTTGATGTCTGCAGGTTTAAAATTCATTTTTTTGCAGGTGCCCATCAACTATTAGTGATCCAAGCACTGTATTAGGCACTAAATTAGGATCACACTTATCCCTATCCCCATCGTTAACCAACCAAATTTACGTAATTGCCCGGCTAATATAAATGAATAAATATTTTAAGATTATTTTATAATCTCATTTGTAGCACGTACAAATGCATGACGTAAAGTGATCTTAAAGTATTACATTTATGTTAGCTTTCCTTAGTTCAGAGATCCCGGAGGTTCATAGCCCCTTCCTCTTCGGTATACCAAATTAATCATAGTTTACTATCGAAATAACCACTAGTATGATTAGATTGCGATTTATTTATGAGGTATACGAGAGAGGTGCAGGGTTATGCTGCCGATTTTTCGTTAGAAATAAAGAAGCTTATGATAACGATCATCTTTTAGTAAGTTTGAATCCTTATGGACAGGCTCAAGTAATAACATAATTAAGACACTTCTTTTCTCATCTTTTATCTCAATAATGAGATACATTTAGGTATCCTCACATATTTTTTTCTCAATTTGACATTATAAATTATTTAATTCAGGTTGTTCAATATGACAAATAGAGAGTGATGTACAACCGTGTAGTAGATGGATGTATAGCAGATACCTCTCAAAGAGGTGTTCAGGAATTTATACAATTTACTTACGCACAAGGTTCCCGTGTCGTGGATTCAGATGGAACTATCTTGTGTCCGTGTAAGAAATGTCGTTTAATGAGAAAGAGATCAAAAGATGAAACTCAGTTACATCTTTATAAAATGGGTTTCATGGAAGGATATCAGATTTGGTAGAGGCATGGTGAGGATTACGAGGACAGGATGAATGATGCGGAAGAAGCTGACAATAGTAATCCTTTTACAGATATTGTTATGATCGTTGCAGGCTCAGATTTTAATGCTACTTTTTTAGAAGACGAGGAATCTTATGGAGAGTTTGTAGAAATTTACGAGCTGTTGAAAAAAGCGGAAGAACCATTGTGGTTGGGTTGCAAGACATATTCAAAACATTTCGCGGTTTCGAATCTTCTATCGATGAAGATTGAGTATAATATGACCGATCGTAATTTTGATGCAATGCTTAGGATTATCAAGAAAATATTATCAGAAGATGCAGAATTACGTGATAATTATTACAAAACGAAAAAGATGATGCGGAAGATGGGTTTAGCGGAAGTTAAAATACACTCTAGCATAAATCATCATATTTTATATTACGGTGAACAACAACATTTACAACGGTGTCCTGAATGTAACAAGCCAAGATATCAAGAAGCTACTAAGAGTGGGACAAAAATCTCGAGAAAGATTTTACATTATTTCCCATTGACCCCGAGATTGAAATGACTATATTATTGCAAAGAAACGACGAAGTATATGACATGTCACGCGGAATATAAAGTCGATGTGTACATGGAGCATCCCTCCGAGTCTGATTGTTGGACAGTATTGATGTCAGCTTTTCCTACATTTAATAAAGAAAAGAGGAATTGCGTTATAGGTTTATGTACAGACGGGTTTAATCCTCATTGAAGAAGTAAATATTACTCTTGCTGGCCAGTAATGACTACACCATATAATCTACCCCATGGTTATGTAATAAGCGACAATTTATGTTTCTTTCGTTGTTGGTACCAGTACCTACACATTCGGGAAAATATATCGACTTTTATTTATATCATCTTATAGATGAGTTGAAAATGTTATGGATCGATGGAGTTGATACATATGATGCTAATAAAAGTCAAACATTTAACATGAAAGTAGCTTTACTTTGGACGATAAATGACTTCCCGGCATATGGAATGTTATCTGCATGGAGTACGCATGGACGTAAAAGTTGTCCATATTGTATGGAGAGTACTAAATCATTCCAACTTCAACACGGTCAGAAATCATGTTTTTTTGATTGTCACAGACGGTTTCTTCCAAACAATCATCCATATCGAAGACATAAGCAGTCATTTAAAAAGAATACAATTGATCTTTCAGATCCCCATCATTCAAGACAGGCGATACGATATTATCAAGCTTAGAAGAATAGGAGAAATCGGCCTTAGAGAGTGGAGATAAAAAAATCTTCCTGATTTTGGTGACAGTCATAATTGGATTAAGAAGAGTATATTTTGGAAATTACCATATTAAAGTAAGTTACTGATACGACCCAACTTAGATGTTATGCATATAAAGAAAAATGTATTTGATAACATCTTCTATACTGTTATGAATGTTAAGATTTTAATTAATGTCGTCATTTAAATTTTTCCAAATATTTATAAATTGTATCATATTTACAAATTTTACCAAATGCAGGGATTTTTTGAATAGCAACAGGGTGACAAAGGAGATAACCAATATAATCAAGACACACTTGACTTACATGCAATTTAGATGGTGTCGCATCCCTGCTTCAGAACGTGAGAGACTGTTTGAAATGTTTCTGGTAAGAAAAAATTCTAATAAATGATAGGGATTTTTACCCGGCAGACCCTATAAACTTTGTCAATTACCGCCACGACCTTTGAAACATCGATATTCCTCCCTCGACCCTTTAAACTTGCTAACCCTTACCATATAAACCATGTGGTTAACCTCCATCTATTTACCCGTTAAAAGTAACCGAATTCCGTTACACTCTTTGATATTATGCCTATTTTATTTATCGAATTTACGTTATCCGCCACTCTCTCTCACCTTCATCCATCTCCCCACTGCCCAGCACCAACAATCTGGTTGACCTCCATCGTCGACGCCCGCGTAAACTTGCCGCTCCGAGCAGCCTCCTGCAGCACCCTCCCGCTCCGAGCCCTCCCGCAGCCGCAGCAGCCCCCTTCCGACGCATCACCCTCATGCTCCGAGCACCCACCCCCTACCCCCAGCCCTACAGCTTCGAGCCCTCCAACAGCAGAGCACCCCCTGCTCGGAGCCCCCTGCACCCACCACAGCTCGCGGCCTCCCGCACCCCCCTCCCCCTCCCGCTCGACCCCCCTGCACCCGGCGCAGCAGCCTCCCGCAGCCCCCTCCTGCTCCGAGCAGCGGAGCCCCCCCCCTCCCGCGCGCGTCCTCCCCCCACCCTCGCGCGATGGAGTCCACCCCCTCCCCTCCCGCGCGATGGAGTCCAGCCCCCCTCCCCTCCCACGTGCGTCCTCCTCCCACCCTCGCGCGATGGAGTCCAACCCCCCCCCGCTTGGAGCCCCCTGCACCCGGCGCATCACCCTCCCGCACCCCCCTCCTGGTCCAAGCAGCCGAACCCGCCCCCTCCCCTCCCGCACGCGATGGAGTGCAGTCCCCCCCCCCACAGACACACACGTCGCCGCTGCTTTGCCCCCCTCCCCGGTCACCGCTGCTGCTTCGCCCCCCCCCCCCCCCCCGCGATGGAGTCCTCTCCCACCCCCGTGCTATGGAGCCTCCTGCAACTGCTGCTTAGGCCCTGGCAGGATTTTCTTTCCTATTTTTTTATTTTGGCTAATCTAAGCCGTTGGATGGTAAATTGGTTAGGTTAACTCAAGACTAACTCAAGTATTTAACTCAAATACAGTTAAAATTGACGGCAGGGTTTGTTGGGTAAGACAGAGCAAGTTTACGAGGTCGGGGGAGGAATTACGATGTTTCAAAGGTCGTGGCGGTAATTGGCAAAGTTTATAGGGTCTGCCGGGTAAAAATCCCTAAATGATATATAATTTTTGGTCAAGTTTTTTGGATCTGATATTTTGTTGTAATTTTCAGAGTAGGTTTCGCCTTGGTTCTGGTCTGGGGAAGGAGGCTTATCGTCGAGGTTTTATTTGTTTACCGAAAAAGAGAATGAGCGATATATTTTTCAAGGCAAGGAGAGACTCGCATGCGAAGACGGGATGCGAGGAGAAGGATTTTGAGGAGATGAAGAGGTTCCCGCCAACATGGTGTATAAAGGATAGGTATTGTATTTCTTAAAGAATTTGTAATAAATCTTTTTAAAGTAATCACTAATCATAACATAATCCTTGCTGATGGGCGGGTTTCTGTGATGCATTCGTTGCGGATGCGGAGTTCGGAAGAAGATCCACGGCGGGAAGGACAAACCGCAAAAAATAAAGGATTAAATCGATAAGTGGCTTTAAAAGCCACAATCTGATGAGAGCGGAGATGGTATTATAATATAAAATTTATTTTTGGAAATCTAACTTGATATAATGCAATATTCTTATCACATCTTAAAATTATTTTTCAGGCAGCTAGGTTGGAAAGAGATCCCTCTTTTAAGGAGTGGTGGTTGATGAATCCACGATTCATCATCTCAATATCTTGATCTTAGAAAAATCCCTGAGTAAAAGCTCTTAAAAATGTACATAAATTCATTAAATTAATAAAATGTCTCTTATAAATAAAACACACTAATTATTTTATATTAGATTGTATAAAATAAATTACACATAAAAAGCCGCAAAAATAAAGGAGTCTTATACATGTAAATAGCCCAAAACTTCATGTATTTTTAATAATTTCATATCAACTCCTTTTTGGCTAATTCTTTATCCAACATTTTTATATCAAAGTATATAAAAATACAAAAATACAAAACAAATTTTACCTCAAATAAATGCTCCTAGATCCCAAAGAGAAAAAGCCATAAAGACCAACTTCTAAGCCAAATTACCGCTCTGTATGAACTCCAAATTCACCAAACTCACTTTTAAAGTTCAAGTAATAAAATTATCTATCCAACGGAAGTGATTTCATTAAAATCGGAGCTCATTTGCAAAAGTTGGATTTTGGGACCTAGATGTACATTATACATTATGTATATATTCATACTTTTTCATTTTTTATTGTATCTTTCTTAATTATTAAAAATACAAAAATACCATGATTGTGTTGTATTTTAATTATATTATTTTATAGTATTTTTCCGTTGTAAATATCTCTTATGAAAAAGACAAAAAAAGTACAAATTAGAAAAGTAAACAAAAATTGTACATGGTGTTTTGTCTTCTTTTGTAAATTCTCCACTATTTGTCTTCTCTCTTTATTTTATTGTATTTAAAGTAGCCATCTCTATTTATCTATTTATTTATTATTTAAATTCCATTCTCTACAATAACCACCAATTCAACTCCATTATTCCACCATTTTTCCCAACTTCCCATTCAACTCCATTAATAATACAACTTCCCATTCAACTCCACCACTTTAATAACCTCTCATTCCATCATCTTTATATACATGTCATTCTCCTCATATTTGCCTTTGATCCATCTTTATGTGAGGAGAGCCAAGTTCCCAGAGTTGAATCGGTGACAGCGACGCAACCGCGGTCGAGCGACGACGACCCTCTCTCCGGTGAGATCCGTTGGCTTTTTGGCCAACATCGCAGCCGCAACCGCGGGCTGCTCGAGCTCATCGCACGCCGGCGATTTGAGCAAAGACCGTACTCTCGTGAGCACTCCATAGGCATCCGCGTTCATCGTAGGTAATTTCGTTTCATCTTATCAATTTTTTTATTTTTATCGTTGCATTTTTTTAGTCCATTATCACCCTTCGCTTATTTTCTTTGTTATCACATCACCACCATTCATCTTCTCCACCACCTCCCTCTACCATTTTTTTCCCTTTCCTTTTGTATATATTTTCATTTCCTTCCATATTTAAACCAAATTAAAAAAATATAAAAAATCTAAAACAAAAAAAAAATTTTTATTATAGCAAAAAAAAGAAAAAAAAATAGCCGCAGGTTCACGCCCGCTGCCCCTCCCCTTCCCTCCAAGCGGCGGCGCCGCCGTAGCCTAACCACCAGGCCGCCGGACTCCCACGGCCCACCGCTCGCCTCCGCCACCAACCGCCGGGCTCCGCCTCCCCCCAGCCCTCCTCCGCGCGAAGGCACGGCACCCGCTCGCCGCCTCCCCCCAGCAGGCTTCCTCCACCGCCGGCTTCACCAACCTCCTCTCAGCCGCGACCTTCCGCTCCAGGCGCGGCCCCCCTCACGTCGCCGCCTGCGCACCCGCCGACCCCCGCGCGCGGATGCGAGTGGCCCCGCCGCCGCCGCCGACCTCATCTCCAGTTGGGTTCTCCTTCTCCTACGCACAAAGGGAAGAAGAAGGTCTTTTTCTTTCTAATTTTTTTAATGTAAATATTGCACATTTCTTCCGTCAAGTTTCTGTAATTACAAATAGGTCCTCGTACATGTTTTGTTATGTTCTTGTTTAATTAATCTTTGCATGGATAACCCTGTGTTTGTGCTTTAATTTGGACTCATTTTTTGCATCTTTTTATTCAATGAAAAATATGGTAATGTCGAGCAACTAATTCTATACCTCATGGATATTTATTTATATTTTTGTTGTCATTGGGTAATTAATTAAAATTGTTTAACTAAAAATCCATATATTTTACCCATTCTGTGCCATTAAAATTATATCTTACACACGGTTGCTCTAAAAATTTCAAAAAAATTATAGATGATGCCTTGATATGTGATGAACTTACGTCCAAATTTCACGTCCATTGGAGTTGCCTTGTACATGGAATAATTTGTAGAGTGGATACAGTGTTTGATTTTTAATTGAATCTACATAAATCATTTTTGCGAAATTTCAACTCTCCTGGATTGCTTACTTAAATATCTTTTTAAGATAATTTGCTCTTGGAATAATTTGATAACATGGATTTAATAGGAATTAATTACTCATTTCCACTCTGTTTTCACTAAAAAATTCATAAAAAATTCATAATTTGTCAGAAAAATCCAAAAAAATTAGTGTAGTCTCCTTGCATCATGTTTTAGTTCCAGTAATTTTTTTCATAATTTTTGCTTACTTTTTATGTGATAAATTGCGAAAAAATCCATAAAAAGTGTGTATTTTTCATTATTGCATTTTAAACCTAAAAAATACAAAAAATGTGTTTTGTATTCCCCACTTGATTAGGACTTTAGGAAAAATATAATTTGGCTGAATTGGATTAATTTGACATTAAAATTAATTTGGCCTTGTTGTATGCTTTCTTAGTGTCTTAATTCACTTGCATTCACCTTTCATCTTTGTTTTTGCATTAAAAAAAATATAAAAAAATACCGCACTGAAATCTAAAACTTAATTTTCGAATTAACCCCAAAGTTGTTCCTTTGCCTCCTTGAGTTCAACCCCGGACTTGCCCGGGATATAAATTAAAGCCGAGACACTCTTCACGGAGATCTTCTCTCGGTTCTGACTGAATCGCTAAGTACACGTGATACAACGTGACCGAATTATACATCGTATTTAGCGACTCGTCAGATGGCGCCGTTGCCGGGGAGGCAAACGGCTTAGGGACTAATTTTAAAATTTGGATTTAGATTTTCACTTACTCGGGTAGTCTGACCCCCGAGCCACTTGTAATTAATCCATCTTCCTTTCAATTATTTCTCTTCATATTTTTGTATATATTTTATTTTTATCTCTCTAATATAAATCTCATTTTCCTTGCGAGGGCCCGGTGGACTTGGAGTGCATCGGAGGTCGACGGACGCGACGCGCGCCGACTGTTGAAGTGCGAGGAGGAATTAATTTATCTTCGAGAGAATTTTTGTAAAAGTTTTTGTAATTATTTAGCTTGCTCCTTTATAGCGGCTCTTGTTTGAGAGCTCGCGTGTGTAAAAAGACTTGGACATTATTTATGGTGTGTCAAGCCTGTTTCACTCTCCGGCGAGGGTGGGGCTTGACTTGAGTGGCGAACTTAAGGATTAGGCACACGGTAGCTTAGAATCAAATTTGTTTGTGCCCATCGTAAGTTAGGCCACACATATCTTAGAAGATTCACATATCTTATAAGATTCATAATGAGACGCACACAAACACGTACTACTTAGCTCAAAATTCAATCAATTCTTCCCCGCTAATAGTATACTGTTTAGGTGCGGTTTTTCTCGATTTGCATGCATTTAGTGTAATATTTACAAATTCAGTTTTGCATAACGCATGAAGAGTGCTGGGATTCACTGTAAGTATACCTTCTTCTGAGCATGCATCATAGTTTCTCGTTTGCATTCTGATTTCCAATTCCCCTCTTGTTTTACAACTTAAGGTCAAAAGGAAATTGGGACTGAATGGTAGACGTGCTTGTGTGTTCACATAAATTTCAAGTGATAACCTAACTCTAAAATTGGGACTGAATTGAGCAGGTCGATTTAAAATAATTGGAATAAAAAGAACCCTTGTTCTCGGGTGCATAAAGCCCTCATTGTTTGTTTTACTTGCAAGTGAGAGAGAGACGACCCTAGGATAGAGCCAAGTCTGGATTTCTTACTTACTACTGGTTCTTTATTTTCAGGCGATTAGCTACTTTTCAGTGAGGAATACGGGTAGCCGTATTTATACGGTCCGGACTTCCTTAGCAGAGTGGGAGGTTTAGAGGGCGCTTTAGTCCTCAAGGAACGGGCTTCGACTTGTACTTACTCCTATACTGGCTGAAAGTAGGCCAAACTAGTCGTAAGAACCGGGTCAGTCTGTAGGAAAATACGGGCACCTAACAGCTCGTTAATCTTTCCAAGATTGTATTCTCACCAACTAAAATTGACAAGATAATTCGGCCGAACTCTTACGGTCATCATGTGTTGAGTTGGTGAAATTGAGGGTTTGAATTGTGTTTGTATTGTGTGAGTTTACTCCGCATATTTACGTGCACCGTAGAACTAGTGCCTCATTGAAATATCGTGTTCTAATCGGTTCTTTTGACATCGAAGATGACTGATTGGGGGGATAATTATTCGGACCTTGCGAATTTCCCGTTGAACCCTCCAAGAAGTATGTCTTCACAGGTCCATGTGCAACGTGGACCAACCCAGACTCATGACCCTCTTGAGCCCAGGATCTCCCACTCTCGGGATGGTTACTCTCAAACCATTCCCTTTCTCTCTTCCCACCTCACCGAGGAAGACCTTCGCCTCGATGAGAATATCTTGTTTCATAAATCCTCTTCTAATCAAGAACACATTGCTGATTCATGCCATATAGAAGACACAAGTAAAATGCCTCCAAAGAAGAAAGAAGAGGAAGAAGAGAACAATGAAGACCCAATGAAAATGATACTTGCCAGATTAGCTGCATCTGAGCAGCAACAAGCATTACTGAGAGCTCATTTAGGACAGTTAAATGTTGGGGTCCAACTACCAATGGATGCGGCATACAACTCCGGACAATATCAAATTCATAACTACTTGAGTCAGGCCGAACCCACTATTGACTTTGAGTTGAAGCCGCACTTTCTGAACCTGCTGCCACATTTTGATGGGAATGCTTCTGAGGAGTCATATGCATTCCTAAGGGACTTTGAGCTCATATGTGATAACCTCAAACATAATAATGTTAGCCAGGATTATATTAGGCTCAAAGCCCTTCCATTTGCCTTGGGTGGAAAAGCCGATTACTGGGTGAAGAATCTTGGAATCATCATCACCACTTATGCCCAGTTCAAGGACCTATTCCTAAAGAAGTTCTACCTGTTGAGTAGAACTAACATGATGAGGACACGAATTACGAGTTTTTCTCAGTTACCCCATGAAGCCTTCTGTGATGCTTGGGAAAGATTCAAGGACATCCTGCAAAAGTGTCCTTGTCATGGATTAGATGACAATATCTTGGTCCAATCCTTCTTCACTGGTCTCAACCCTGAAATGCAGGGTTTATGAGCGCTGCCTGTGGAGGCAGCTATACATCACGAGGAGCGGATACCGTCTGGAGGGTATTCGAGCAGATGGCTGAAACTAGCCGCTCACAGATGGCCAGCAGGGCCTATACACCATCCCCCAGTTCACTCTCACTTGGAGGGGGAAAATCAGCTGTAGTTGATCTCTCTCAGGATGTGATCCCTAGCATGGGACTTCTTGCTGACAAGCTTACTGTAGTCGAGAAGATCGACAGGAGGATTGATGAGTTAGACCGGAGCGTCTCCAAACTTCCAAAACAGATGGAGGAGTTGACTGAGAAGGTATCTAAGATACGGATACCCGCCGTGACTGCACCCTCTGCTCCCGTATACCGAGTTCACCATGTTCAGGAGCAGTTGGTGTCAGGGCAACCCCAGCCGTGGGAGCAGGACCAATCCTACACCCACTCTTTCCAGCAGCCACCTCCATTAGCAGAGACAGTCCAGGAGGAGCCTCCACCGGTTTGGGAGGTGAATGGAGTATGGTATACACAGGACCCTGCCATGCAGGGAAGTACGGGAGACCGACAGACCTACCAGCGTCCCCCGACCTTTCATAACACCGCATTCACCTCCGCACCACCTCCTTCACAGCAGAGCCCTGGATTCCAGCCACCCCAGCAGCAGAGGCAGCAGTACCAGCAGCATGGCCGACAGGGCCATTACCAGGCGGGCCAGCAGGGTCCGCAACCCCAGCAGCAGCAGCAGCAGAGGCAGTACTTTGGCCAGCAGGGCCAGTCTTCCCATTCTTCTTCCCAGTCTTATCCACTTCCTTCTTCGTCTAGTCCCGTGGATATTCAGCAGCAGATACTCGACGAGCTACGTTCCTACAGGAACGAGATTCAAGACTTACGGGTGGATGTCAACCGCCTGTCCAGATGGCGAGATGAGCAGACTGCACCCTCTACCTCTATCCCAGCCCAAGTTCAGGCTAACCCCAATAGCCTGAACAAATCTAGTTCTCAGCAGCACTTTAGTCAGGTATACTATTCAGCATCTCCTAGATCTGAACATGAGATTCTTTCGTGTGACGAGGCTAACCACATGTCACTCAGGAGCGGAAGGACCGTGACCGTACCTGACCGGGCGAGGGATACGAGGAGGGGCATCTCTGGAGCTCTACCTGAGGAGTCTTCAGAGGATGAGGAGGAGAGGCATCATATTTTGGAGCCCCATCAGCATCATTCGGGGATTTCTACTCAGGGAGCCGAGAGGAGAAGGAGAGCACGTATGCAGCATCGGCAGCATGGATACACTTCTGAGTCTATGGAGGACCTTGCATCTCCGGTTGTGGCGGATACCACTCCATCTTCTATTCCACAACCTGTAGTAGATAGTTTAGATTTTGAATCCATGTTGCATCACAAAGATTCATGTATGAAGAACTCTGTTTCCGTTAATGCAAAAAATGATCTTTCAGTTCATGATTCGGATTCTTCATCCTCTGTTTCCCTAGCTTCAATCCCTTCCCCCCGTGCTCTTACGGCAGGAAAGCGCATCAAAAAGATTCAGAAAGATGACCCCGATATGGCACGGTTTTGTAAAGAAAATATCACAGTTAAGGTGCCATTTGATGAATATGTGGCTAACCATCCTGCCTTCCAAAAATACCTTAAGGTGAGATGCACACCTACAAGGGTTAGCATGAAGAAAGATAACCGAAATATAAAGAGACATGTCTTATCGGTAGCCACAACCTATTGTCTCAAGAATCAGACTCTGCCAAAGAAAAATAGAGACATGGGTGCTCATTATGTGGAGAGTCGTATTGACGACATTGCGTTTGCACGCACACTCTTAGATAACGGTTCTTCAATCAACTTACTTCCCTTAGCATTATATCAGAAATTAAAGTTGGGACCACTTCGCAAATCTAGAGCCTTACTCCAATTCGTTGATCGATCAGTGAAGAGACCTAAGGGAGAAGTGAAGAACGTAGTTATCTCGATTTAGGGGCAGAACTATCAGGTTGACTTCACAGTCTTGGACATGGAGACCCCCAATCATTGGAGAGAATCTCAGATCATTCTTGGGCGGCCCTTCCTTAGGACCGCAGGCACAGCTTTCGATTATGGTACGGGAATGATGAAGTTTCGTTCTCCAGGCAGAGAGGTGAACCTTGAGATGAAGCAAACCAAGTGTCAGCGGCCCGATTCAGAGAGTAGCACAGAGTACTCATCTTCAGAGGCAGATTGCAGTTTGATTAGCACAGTTGGGATTTGGGGACAGATTCCTTCAGGACAGAGAGAGACCCTTTCATCTGGGGAGGATATGGTGCATGATGTAGTTTGCCAGGTGTTGTCTGATCTTGCTAGAGATGCATCAACCTATTCTCATGATGACTTAGAGATCCATTCGGATCTGTCAGTTCCATCCTCTTCAGAACAATCATGGGACATAGATGACGAGTCGAACATGGCTTTTGCCGATTGTTTGGATACTTTTGACGATCCGACTCCCGATACTTCTGATTTGGTGGCGAGTACTACTTAGCTTAGCCCACCTTCATGCAGCACAGAACCAGATTCAAATTCAGTTCAGCCAGATCTGCTTGATGATATCACATTGCCAGAACTGAAATCACTACCTCCTACACTTAAGTATGCCTTTCTTGCGGGACCCAAAGAGAGATATCCTGTCATCATTAGCTCAGACTTGACTTTAGAATAGGAATCTAGGTTGTTAGAAGTCTTAGAGAGGAACTGCAAAGCGATAGGCTGGACAGTGTCGGATCTCATGGGCATCAACCCCGCTCTCTGCTCGCACCACATTTTTACTGAGGATAATGTGAGACCTTCCCGTGAGTTCCAAAGGAGACTTAACCCCAATCTACGGGAAGTAGTGAAGAAAGAAATTGAGAAATGGTGCAAAGCAGGGTTTATATACCCTATTTCTGACTCCAAGTGGGTGGCCCCGCTTCATGTTGTCCCGAAGAAGTCGGGAATTCAGATGGTCATCAACGAGGAGGGGGTAGAGATCGCGACACGAGTACCTACGTCGTGGCGTGTCTGTGTTGACTACAGGCGCCTGAATGCTGCGACCAAGAAAGATCACTTTCCCTTGCCTTTTATTGATCAGATCTTGGAGAGACTAGCAGGGAAAGAGTTCTTCTGTTTTCTTGACGGGTACTCAGGCTACAACCAGGTGGCCATTGCCCCTGAGGACCAGGAAAAGACCACATTCACATGTCCATTCGGCACTTATGCTTTCAGGCGCATGCCATTCGGGCTCTACAATGCCCCGGGCACATTTCAGCGGTGCATGATAGCCATATTTGCCGAGATGGTGGGAGATTTCCTGGAAGTATTCATGGATGACTTCTCGGTCCATGGTGATTCTTTTGATACATGTTTAGCGTACTTGGACCGAGTCCTCACGAGGTGTAGAGAGGTGAATCTGGTACTCTCCTGGGAGAAGAGTCACTTTATGGTGACGGAGGGTATCGTGTTGGGGCATGTCATCTCCAAAAGAGGAATGGAGGTTGACCCTGCCAAGGTGGAGGTGATCAAGAAACTCGATCCACCTACCAACGTGAAGTCAGTGCGGTCATTCTTAGAGCATGTTGGGTTCTATAGGAGATTCATTCAGGATTTTTCAAAGATCGCCCGCCCACTGACTGAGCTCTTAGGGAAAGACATAGAGTTCGTTGTCGATCACAGGTGTCTGGAGGCCTTTGAGCTCATGAAAAGGAAGATTTGTGCCTCGCCTATCCTACAAGCTCCTGACTGGTCTCTCCCCTTTGAGATCATGACTGACGCTTCAGATTTTGCTATAGGAGCTGTGTTAGGACAACGACGAGAGGGGATTCCGTTTGCGATTCACTATGCGAGCAAAGTTTTAGATCCTACACAGAAAAATTATACAGTGACTGAAAAGGAAATGCTCGCGGTAGTATGGGCCCTCGAGAAGTTCATATCATATATTTTGGGCTCTAAGGTGACAATTTATACTGATCACACAGCCATTCGATATTTAATGGAAAAGAAGGACGCGAAGGTGCGTCTTCTTAGGTGGAATTTACTCCTCCAGGAATTTGATTTGGAGATAAAGGATAAACCTGGAGTGAAGAATGTTGTGGCTGATCACCTTTCTCGGATTGAACTTAAGGATTCTCCTGATCATGAGCGGATTAGAGAAACCTTCCCAGATGAGTCAATTTATGTTATTGACTCACTCCCGTGGTATGCCAACATGGTGAACTATCTTGTCTCCAAGCAGGTTCCCCATGGTTGGACTAGGAGCAGTATTGATCGACTGAAGTCGGATTCGAGGAGATACCACTGGGACGATCCTTTCCTTTTCTTCGAAGGACCGGATTGTGTTTGGAGAAGGTGTATTCCTCAGGAGGAATACCAGAGTGTCCTCACATATTGTCATTCACTTGAGGCTGGAGGACATCATTCGGGAAAGAGAACCGCTCACAAAGTACTTCAATGTGGATTGTATTGGCCGACCTTATTTAGAGATGCTATTGATTTTGTACGGTCGTGCCCTATCTGTCAAAGGATGGGAGGGACAGTTGGACAGAGAGATGAGATGCCCATGCAACCGATGATTATTTGTGATGTTTTTGATGCATGGGGCGTAGATTTTATGGGTCCCTTTCCCAGCAGCCAAGGACATGAGTACATATTGTTGGCGGTTGACTATTTATCCAGGTGGGTGGAGGCTATCCCAACCCGAACCGCAGACAGCAAGACTGTCTGTAAGTTTGTGAGAGACCATATTATTGCTAGGTTCGGGGTGCCAAAAGTTTTGATATCTGATGGGGGTAGTCACTTTGTGAACAGAGATATGAGATCTTTAGCTAAGGACTATGGACTTGAGCATAGAGTTACTAGTCCTTACCACCCACAGTCCAACGGCATGGCAGAGGTTTCAAACAGAGAGGTGAAGAGTATTTTGCAGAAATTGGTTCATCCCGATAGGAAGAACTGGTCCCAGCTCTTGGACCAAGTTCTGTGGGCCTATAGGACAGCCTACAAGACACCATTGGGCACTTCACCATTTAGAATGATCTATGGCAAGCCATGCCATTTGCCCGCAGAATTGATTCATAAATCCGAATGGGCAATTAAGAAGATTAATTGGAGTTGTCACCTAGGGAAGCTTTGTCGAGACGAAACAGGGCATATGACAACAGTTTGACTTATAAGGACAAAGTAAAGAGATGGCACGATCAACACATTAGGTGCAAAGACTTTGTCCTTGGACAAAAGGTATGATTTTTCAATGCCAGGTTGAAGATGTTCCATGGGAAGCTCAACTCTAAATGGGCGGGTCCCTTTGTTGTTAAGAAAGTGCACGAGAATGGAAGTGTAGAGATAGCTGATCTCACAGAAGGTGCACAGTCTCATGTGGTAAATGGACAACTGTTGAAGCATTTTATTGATTCAAAAGAGCAGTTAGTCCAAGTCGAGGTCATCAACTTCATGCCGAGCGAGCACAGAGCAAATACATCATATTACTCATCATGAAGATGCAGCATCAAGATTCAACATCTTAGAAGATTCATTCCTCTTGTACATTTGCCGTTCTTTGTATATTCTCGAGATCACATCGGTTCTCACACTTACTCTTGTCCTATACTTAGGCTGACCAAAGCCTAAGTATAGGGGGGACCAATGCCCGCCATGTGTATTTACTCATCATTTCTCCTCTTGACCTCGTCCGCCCCATTTTTGCTCTTCTTCTACACTTAGGCTATCCAGAGCCTAAGTATAGGGGGCGGATCGACTTCTATACTTTTTATTATTTTAGCTTTCCTACGCTTAGTACGAGCTATGTCTTTTTGTCACCTAGTGCCATGAGGACATAACACAAGCTAAGTATAGGGGGGCGTGTATATATTACATATATACTTTACCCATAGCTCGTACTTTCACGTATTTTTGTATATATTATACAATAATTATGGGGGTGGGTAAAAAAACTTTTTCCTAAAAAAAACTCTTTTTCCTTATTTGCTAAAAAAACTTTTCAAAAAAAATCCTCTTTAAAAAAACAAAACAAACTTTTTCAAAAAAAAGTCCTTTCTTATCTACCTATCTTTAAAAAAACTCTTGGAAAAAAGAGCAAAACTTTTCTAACAAAAAAAAATTCTTTGCCTTTGTTTGAAGAAAAACCTTTTTGAAAAAAAAAACTTTTTTGTAAAACTTACAAAAAATCATCATCAAATTAAAAAAACAAAAAAACTAACTAATAAGTTGGTTTAACCCCTGACACATTCACTTTTCACACAAGACTAGTGATGTTCAAGAACACTTGGTTTATGAGTTTTTGAGATTTTGAGTTAACCAGCCTTAGTCATTAGGGTCCTTGACTTAATTATTCACATTTCCCTAGTTTGAAAGATTTGTATGCTATATTGCATGCTTAGTCTCTACCTTAAGAATATGATCAGCACCTCACATACACGACTGCAGTTATGATGAGATGAGCTGAAATTTCACTTGAGGATCTGGGATGAGGGATTTGAGTTTGGACTTGATTTAATGATGCTCGAGGATGGGATAAAATCAATGAAGGCTTCATGAAACCTGAGTGTCAGCATATTTAGCCAGTATGAGAACATGGTTCTTGTACTATCTCTTGACATTTACATATGTGCCAGGGTGTGATAAAATAAAAAATGTTGATCAGTGTGCGCCAACTCTTGGTAAAAGCAGTGGAGCTAGCCAAAAATACTACAAATCAATGAAATGTCAAAGAAAAGCTCTCATTCCACAAAGTCAATTATCAAAAGAGCTTCCACCAAAGGCGAGTGCTCCCAACCATTTTAAAGTGTCCACTTGGACCACCGCTATTAGGACCAGGAGTCGGGCTTGCACCAAAAAAAGGGCTCTGCATCGTAAATGCTACAAGTCTGGGTGTAGAAGGTATAATAGATACTCAAAAAAGACATACCTCGGTGTACTCCCAGGAAAACAAGTGCAGACGGCTCCAACTTCTCTTGACCGACGCACTGATCAACACCAAAAAAATACGTTGAGTAATAAGGCACTCGAGAGGATCCTTGTTCCAATGAGAGGGAGAGAAGAAATGACACAATCCTATGCCCTCCATCAACTGGCCTTCCATCTACACTTTCAAGTTTGACAACTAAAGAGACGGTGGATTGGATGCAAGAAATGATTTATTCCCTAGTGTTGAGGATTGGGTCCTTAGGAGAGTCTCTTGGACCGGAACCTTGGGTGACGTTGTGACTCTACTCTTGTAACTGCGGTCAACACTTAAAGTCATATCCCTACTATATATGTATACAAAGAGAGTCTGATGATTAGGGAAATTGGATACCTTTTGACTAGAGCTTGGTTCAGCTTAGAATTTTAGAATCTCTAAACCCGCGAGCTCTTGAACGGATCAAGTCTTGTATTCACATGCACAGTCAGGGGTTAACCCAATTTATTCATTCTTTATTTGCTCGAGGACTAGCAAAGTTTAAGTATAGGGGGTGATGAATCCACGATTCATCATCTCAATATCTTGATCTTAGCAAAATCCCTGAGTAAAAGCTCTTAAAAATGTACATAAATTCATTAAATTAACAAAATGTCTCTTATAAATAAAACACACTAATTATTGTATATTAGATTGTATAAAATAAATTACACATAAAAAGCCGCAAAAATAAAGGAGTCTTATACATGTAAATAGCCCAAAACTTCATGTATTTTTAATAATTTCATATCAACTCCTTTTTGGCTAATTCTTTCTCCAACATTTTCATATAATGTATATAAAAATATAAAAATACAAAACAAATTTTACCTCAAATAAATGCTCCTAGATCTCAAAGAGAAAAAGCCGTAAAGACCAACTTCTAAGCCAAAGTACTGCTCCGTATGAACTCCAAATTCACCAAACTCACTTTTAAAGTTCAAGTAATAAAACTATCTATCCAACGGAAGTGGTTTCATTAAAATCGGAGCTCATTTGCAAAAGTTGGGTTTTGGGACCTAGATGTACATTGTACATTATGTATATATTCATACCTTTTCATTTTTTATTGTATCTTTCTTAATTACTAAAAATACAAAAATACCATGATTGTGTTGTATTTTAATTATATTATTTTATAGTATTTTTTCGTTGTAAATATCTCTTATTAAAAAGACAAAAAAAAGTACAAATTAGAAAAGTAAACAAAAATTGTACTTGGTGTTTTGTCTTCTTTTGTAAATTCTCCACTATTTGTCTTCTCTCTTTATTTTATTGTATTTAAAGTAGCCAGCTCTATTTATCTATTTATTTATTATTTAAATTCCATTCTCTACAATAACCACCAATTCAACTCCATTATTCCACCATTTTTTCCCAACTTCCCATTCAACTCCATTAATAATACAACTTCCCATTCAACTCCACCACTTTAACAACCTCTCATTCCATCATCTTTATATACATGTCATTCTCCTCATTTTTGCCTTTGATCCATCTTTATGTGAGGAGAGCCAAGTTCCCAGAGTTGAATCGGTGACAGCGACGCAACCGCGGTCGAGCGACGACGACCCTCTCTCCGGTGAGATCCGTTGGCTTTTTGGCCAACATCGCAGCCGCAACCGCGCGCTGCTCGAGCTCATCGCACGCCAGCGATTTGAGCGAAGATCGTGCTCTCGTGAGCACTCCATAGGCATCCGCGTTCATCGTAGGTAATTTCGTTTCATCTTATCAATTTTTTTATTTTTATCATTGCATTTTTTAGTCCATTATCACCCTTCGCCTATTTTCTTTGTTATCACATCACCACCATTCATCTTCTCCACCACCTCCCTCTACCATTTTTTCCCTTTCCTTTTGTATATATTTTCATTTCCTTCCATATTTAAACCAAATTAAAAAAATATAAAAAAAATCTAAAACAAAAAAAAGTTTTTTTATTACAACAAAAAACGGAAAAAAATAAAAAAAACAAAAAAAAATAGCCGCAGGTTCACGCGCGCCGCCCCTCCCCTTCCCTCCAAGCGGCGGTGCCGCCGCAGCCTAACCACCAGGCCGCCGGACTCTCGCGGCCCACCGCTCGCCTCCGCCACCAACCGCCGGGCTCCGCCTCCCCCCAGCCCTCCTCCGCGCGAAGGCGCGGCACCCGCTCGCCGCCTCCCCCCAACAGGCTTCCTCCACCGCCGGCTTCACCAACCTCCTCTCAGCCGCGGCTTTCCGCTCCAGGCGCGACCCCCCTCACGCCGCCACCTGCGCACCCGCCGACCCCCGCGCGCGGATGCGGGTGGCCCCGCCGCCGCCGTCCTCATCTCCAGTTGGGTTCTCCTTCTCCTGCGCACAAAGGGAAGAAGAAGGTCTTTTTCTTTCTAATTTTTTTAATGTAAATATTGCACATTTCTTCCGTCAAGTTTTTGTAATTACAAATAGGTCCTCGTACATGTTTTGTTATGTTCTTGTTTAATTAATCTTTGCATGGATAACCCTGTGTTTGTGCTTTAATTTGGACTCAATTTTTGCATCTTTTTATTCAATGAAAAATATGGTAATGTCGAGCAACTAATTCTATACCTCATGGATATTTATTTATATTTTTGTTGTCATTGGGCAATTAATTAAAATTGTTTAACTAAAAATCCATATATTTTACCCATTCTGTGCCATTAAAATTATATCTTACACACGGTTGCTCTAAAAATTCCAAAAAAAATTATAGATGATGCCTTGATATATGATGAACTTACAGTCCAAATTTCACGTCCATTGGAGTTGCCTTGTAATTGGAATAATTTGTAGAGTGGATATAGTATTTGATTTGTAATTAAATCTACATAAATCATTTTTGCGAAATTTCAACTCTCCTGGATTGCTTATTTAAATATCTTTTTGAGATAATTTGCTCTCAGACTAATTTGATAACATGGATTTAATAGGAATTAATTACTCATTTCCACTCTGTTTTCACTAAAAAATTCATAAAAAATTCATAATTTGTCAGAAAAATCCAAAAAAATTAGTCTAGTCTCCTTGCATCATGTTTTAGTTCCAGTAATTTTTTCATAATTTTTGCTTACTGTTTGTGTGATAAATTGCGAAAAAACCCATAAAAATGTGCATTTTTCATTATTGCATTTTAAACCTAAAAAATACAAAAAAATGTGTTTTGTGTTCCCCACTTGATTAGGACTTTAGGAAAAATATAATTTGGCTGAATTGGATTAATTTGACATTAAAATTAATTTGGCCTTGTTGTATGCTTTCTTAGTGTCTTAATTCACTTGCATTCACCTTTCACCTTTGTTTTTGCATTAAAAAAATATAAAAAAAATACCGCACTGAAATCTAAAACTTAATTTTCGAATTAACCCCAAAGTTGTTCCTTTGCCTCCCTGAGTTCGACCCCGGACTTGCCCGGGATATAAATTAAAGCCGAGACACTCTTCACGGAGATCTTCTCTCGGTTCTGACTGAATCGCTTAGTACACGTGCTACAACGTGACCGAATTATACATCGTATTTAGCGACTCGTCAGTGGTCGAGGTCCCACATGAGTGGGAAAGAAGGAGAGTCGCAATGGTCCACTCCTGAAGCAGGAGAATTGTTGGTAAGTCTATCAATTTATTTGCAATTGAATGATATATTATAACTCATTTTTATATATTTCACTTTATATTTCAGGATCGTTATTTGGCATTAGCTGCAGAAAAATAGGCTGGTGATCCAACTAGAGAGCAACCACCATTTGATAGAACAATATGGAAGTAGGTATAGATAAATATTATTTTATTATACTCATTTGTAATATAATTTCATATTAAATAATGAAAATTTTATAAGATGTTGGAGGAGAGGGACGCTGTGGCGAACAGGAAGCAAACGCTTGGTGGTCTTCCTCCATACTATGTGGAGGAACATCGTCATTCCTATTCTGCATACTCCCAGCTGTCGTACACAGAATCACATCCGTCCCAATCATCAATTCCAATAGAGTCGCAGATGGCGATGATGGTGGATCAAGTGATGAAGCTTCGAGAAGATTTCATGGCATATATGTAAGTATTCTACTTAGAATGGGTAATAATTTTATATTTCTATATCTACAAAATGCAAGTAACATGTATATATCTTCCATATATAATATAGATCACAAGGCACTACAAGAAAGAGTAGAGCAGGCAGCAATCAACATCCGTCGCCAATGCCAAAATGACCGTCCCCACTGATCATAGGGGACGGTCAGGAGACCGTCTCCAAAGCCTGCGTCCCATTTGGTATAAGCGACGGTAGTCGACACCGTCCCCTATACTCATATATAGGGGACGGTCGTGATCGTCCCTTAAAGTTTACTATAGGGGACGGTCATGACCGTCCCTTAAAGGCAATTATTGGGGACGGTCAGGACCGTCCCTTAAAGTCATTCAGGGGTTGTCACTATAATATAGTACCTGTTACAATAATTATTTCTTCATAATAAATATTACGATCACGACAAAAAATAAGATGCATTCCACATTCATAAAGTCGTCGTCCTACAATATAAGCATTCAAACAAAATAACCTACTTTGCAAAGTAATTGTCCAAAATAATTATACAATATACTACACTATCCTACCAAGTAACCAAACTATCCTAGTTGTCCTCATCGTCGTCGTCCTAATTGTCGTCATCATCGTCGTCGTCGTCCTCATCGTCGTCAGCATTATCGTCATCTTCTTCTTCTTCGTCATCGTCGTCACCTAGCCTCGCAACGGTATTATTATCTTCTGTTGGGTGGCTAGTCGACGCTGCACCTTGATGTGCCTGCATGAATGCATTGAAAATCGCCATTTGTTGTCGCAAATCCTGAATCTCGATATTCATGCTAGACACTTGACTCTCTAATTCCCTCTCCCTTTGTGTCTTCTGAGAGGTCGAGCCGCTCCCTACTCCATACCAATTCCGTATGATGGCACCACGACCACCACAACGGACACGTCCCTGATGCTCTGGACCGGTCGCCTAGAGGAAGGCCGCATCAGGAGTAAGAGGCGGCTGACTCGTTCCAGTGTTGTCTACAGAGCCAGTGGTTGTGAGCCTAACCATCTCCTCTTAAAAACTTATTTAAGTAAGTTCAAAATTCATTTCATTTTTAAAAAAATGCAAAAATATTATGAATAGCTTACATGAATTGGACCATAGGCAGGATCTACTCAATGAACTTCCCCGCCCCTATCGCGGCTCTTAGACTTCTCAAAGACTTCCATTCGGCTGGGCACACGATGATTCTCCACTACCTAATGTGAAAAGATTACTAAACTTATGATACCATTTAATATATAGTGGTTAGAATATAAACATTAATCATAATGTAGATTACTTACAAAGTCATCCTTCAGTTGATTTGTGTTTCTTCTCCCCATTCTATGGGTAGACTTGAAACCTTTCCTCCGATTTTCAGCATTTCTCCTTGAGATGTCCTATACAAAGATAATAATTTTAATAAAAGAATCTCAAATGATTTATGTATAAAATGCACATATTTATGGCACATACCGCATGTTCTTCTCCCATCCAAATATAAACCATCGCCCTCCATTGTTCAACGGGTACATTTGGAGGATAATTTGCAAAAAGAGTTTCCAATGGAAGCTCCGGGTCGAAGTACTTTAAAATATAAAGAAATTTACTTACATACTTATATGATGAAAAATAAAATTATTATACTCACTCGGGCCTTCAGATGACCTCGATGTTTACGCAACAACTCCGCACCATGTCTTAAAATCAGAGCATCAGTGGCCAGGTCACGATCTCAGGAAAAACAAGACTGCAAAGAAAACGAAGCAACAAAAATAAGTTTATATACTAAAGAAGAACTTTGATTTGTTATTATTATAAATACCTCCAAATCATGAAGAATGGCATCTTTTATTGATTGCTCCACTAAACGTCAGTCTGTAATGTGGAGAGGAACCCTGGCTCTGCACACCTATCCCAAGTAACTCTGAAAAACATCTGAGTTCTCCTCCACTGCATCGCCTCCAACTATCCGCACCCTGAGTGTCTCACCAGGACGAAGTCGGTCCAACACTCGGCACTGTGATGGGCCTCTACGTCTACCCAAGCTACTCGATCTGTCAGGATCGGAGGTCTCATTCCCTCGCTGTGGTGCAGGCGGTGCATCCCGAATGCGTATAGGACGTGGAGGCATATCTGCATATTATGAAATATTTAAATTAGGTAACAAGAATGATATATTTCACATATTAGATCAAACAATTGGAAAAAAATAATCGTGAACTTCCACTTGATGAATCCACGATTCATAGCCTTTATTCTTTTATTTTAGCTTCATTTTCTTAGTCAAACACATGTAAATACCCATTAATTTCATAATTTTACCATTTTGCATGCATTTGTTAAAATTGCATTTTTAACACTTTTTGTACATAAATAAAAGAATAAAGAAGAAAAGAAAAAGAAAAGAAAAATAAAGGATGTAGTTATGCAATAAATACAGACTGACCCAAACCCCGAGAGAAGGTCAAGACTTGACCTGATCGACCAGGAATAAAGTAGGGGGAGATAGGGTCGTTTGTCAGAAAAATCAAAAATATCTTGTAAATATTTTTCATGTATATTTATACAAAACTTACATTATTTTATCTATACATAATGTGACCTCAAACTAATTATTTTCGTAAATAAAAGTTGTAAATAAAATTGTGTTGTAAATAATAAAAATATTTGTAAAATAATTGTATATATTGCAAATAATTACACCCAGAAAAAGCCACAAAGTGATAATTGAAACATCAATTCCGGTTCCACACAAGCTCAAATTGAACCAAACACACTTCCATCATACTATAAATTAAATTATCTTTCAAATGGCTGTGGTTTCATTATTTTTGGAGTTACGGTTAAAAAGTCGGTTTTCTGGGGTGTTTTGTGCAGTTTTCCTATATATTTGATGAAAATATTTATTTATATTTATTTTTATACATAATATATATTTTAAATATTGTTTTCATTAAAAAAATTTAAAAAAATTAAAAAAATAAAAATTAAAAAAATCCTTTATAAAAATTATTTCCTTATTTGCACCTATGTACATTATATTATATGTATATAATATATGTATACAATTAATTTCCCTAAATAAAAATTACCAAAAAAATTAATTATCTCACATTAATTAATTTAATTTATTTAATTACGAAAATCATATGTAATTATTTAATTTATTGGATTTATTTGAATTCATTTGATTTGATAACTTACCTTTTATGTGAAGATTTGATTTTGTGCCTTAAATAGCCACCATTAAGGTGGTTAATTGATTTTTGGGAATTATTTAATTTATTTATTTTAATTAATTACGAAATTCATTTTTAATTAATTAATTATTTTATTTATTCAATTATTTTATTTAATTAACCAATAAACACTTTCCTCATTTGTGAATATCTTCCATTTTTGATTTTCTTCTCTTTTTAATGGGCTCCTCCTCCCTCATTCACACTTGATCAATCTTTGGAGAGAGGAGCCCGATCTCCGAGAAGCTACTCGTCGAAGAAGGGTGCTTAGCCTCCGAGCCGTCCGGTGACAGCGTATTGGTTCTCGTCGAGGCCACAATAGCATTTCCGACCCCAAGGTGAGATCCCAATTTTTCTTCTCGTCATCATTCGTAGGTAAATCATAGGTGTAATTTTAGGTATCCACTTGGTTAGTTTTTAGGAATTTAAAGATCAACAAAAATTTCCATAAAATATTTTCCGCCCAACACCGATCTCTCATCTCACATCTCAACCCCTACATATTCGATTTCTACCTCGCACGATCTTCCATCTCCGATCACGCATGGTGATCGGAGCAACGGATCTATCTTTCATATCGCTAAGATCCATTTTCATTCACGGTTCCTATATTTGTGCATAAATAATAATAATATACATAGTTGTTTTCTTTATCTAACAATCTGTTTTGCAGGTAAAATAAAAAATCAATAAAAATTTTTTTTCTTTATTGCTAACATTTTGTCTTGCAGGAGAAATAAAAAAATATAAAAAATTCTCTTTTCTCTCTAATCCTTGTTTTGCAGGAATAAATAACGAAAAAAAATAGTTATTGTCTTCTATCTCTAACATTTTGTTTTGCAGGTCAAAATAAAAAAAAATAAAAAAAATCTTTACTGTTACAACTCCTGTTTTTACATTTACAAAAAAATAAAAAAAATATTAATACTGCTTACATATTGTGATTAAACAATAAAAAAATTACATTTTTTAACATTTCTGTTACATAAAAGAAAAACAAAAAAATAAAAAAATAAAAAAGGAATAAACAGGTCACGGCCAACAACATCCCCACCGGAGCGCGTTGCCGCCGCGGACCGCCGGCCGCCCTTCACCACCGCGCGGGAGCGGCTGCACCGCCCTGCTGCACCTCAAATGCTGACCTCCGCCCACGCTCCCCAGGCCGTCGCGAGGTCCTCTCCTTCTCCGCCGAAGCCCGCGCTCCACCGGTGTGTGCTCCTCGCGACCCCCGCGCACCAGGCGGCCGCGCATGCGCCACCTCTGCACGCGGGCCTCCTTCCAGATCAGCCGACCGGACATCCCCCTTCACGCCGCCTACTCCCGACCACCGGCCCCGTGCGAGGCTGCCGCCCGCGCCCCAGCGCGCAAGCCACCGTGCCGACCTCGGTGCCCCGCGCGGCGCCTCCTCCGCCGCGTTGTCCGACGTCGCCCTCCTCCGCATCCAGCGGCACCGCCGTCCGCTCCAGCCGCCCGTGCCTCCACCGCCGTTGCCATGAAAAAGGAGAGAGGCGGCGACCTTGTGTCTTGAAGAAGGAGTAACAAACTCCAAAGAAGCCCTAGTTTGGTTTTTAAAATAAAAAAAGAAACATTGCATATGAGCCCTTGGAAGATTCAATAATTACGCAAAAGTTCCTACTTCAAGGTATAATCACGTGCCACGCACATACTCACTGGGTATTTTCAACATTCTACCCTTGGGTTTATTTGTGTTATATTTTAAGGCAGAAACTTAAAATAATTGCAATTTAGTCCTTGCAGTTTCAGAACTATAATTTCCATGATTTGCTTGATTGAATAAATGTTTTTATTGATCCAAAAATTCTGAGAAAACTATTGTATGCTCCTGCTATGTGCCTTAACGTTGCTTAAATTTTTCATAGCATTTTGACTTTATTTGATATTTTTAAAAAATCAAAAATAGTTTCTCTGTGTGCTTTTATTCATTTTGTGCTTATTCGAAAAAAAATATAAAAGTAAAAAAAACCACCAAAAATAACTCTGAAATTTGGCTACTTAGTTTTTAAATTGTGCTCCTTGTGTTCGACCCTGGTCGCTATACCAGGTAAAAAGAATAGCGAAAAGCCGCTTACATTTGCTTGCATTGTTTTCTTGATTCATTTTTTAAGTGGTTTAAAATATAAATTTTTCCGATTGACCGCGCTTGGTGATTTGGGTCACAACGACCATTGTTAATTACATACTTAACCCGAGTTGTCAGGCGTGTCATCAGAATGGCACCGTTGCCGGGGAGCACGGCTTTGTAGTCATTTTTCGATTTTGTCTCTCTATATTATAATTGATTTCTGACATTCTCTCTTGGATTTTTGTGCGAGGTACTGCTTGGACGACTTGGAGTTTCTTTTTAGAGGACCCGCGCAGGAGGAAGAGTAGAGAGAAGAAGAAGTTTTTAAATTTTGAGAGAGAACATTCATTTAAATTGTAATAACTTAGACTCTTAACTTGTGGACTTGGACATTATTCGGGGTCTGTTTCGCCAAGTGCCGGTGCACTTGGGGGACCTCACCGTTGCTTTTCGCTGGTTTTGTTTTCTCGCATTTTTTTATTTTATTTGATTCACATGATTTTCGAGCCCCTAGCCGTAGGATTTTTTCTTGCTTGTGCCGTAAATAGTAGGGTCCCCACACTTAATTATCTGCCTGTTCCTATAGTATGCTTAATTGGACCTACTAATAATCAATTAATAAAAATAATCGACTCATCTCCTTCGTAGCCTACGTGCCGCAGCCCACCCTGTAAAGCGCTTTCTCCTACCCCCGATTTGTCGGGCAGAGGAGGGGTGGGCTAAGACCGGACCCTTTGGCTTGGAGGTCGGTGACCGATTAGACGGTTCTGCGAGTAGAACTGGCTCATCTAGGACTCGGTTTTCACCGCTGCATCATTTAGGTAGTTTATTTCCTGTCTTTAAATTTCTGTGCGGATCATATTGCATGTAGAGTGCTGGAGTAAGGTAGCATTTTCTATCTCTGCATGCATCATAGTTTTTGACCGTGCATTGGCATTTTCGACTTCCTCCTCCTGTTTCTTGGATTCTAATCATTCAAAGAGGAAATCGGAAAATTCGTCAGGCGTTGTTTATTTTTTAAAAAAAAATCTAAAAAAGTGAAAGCAATAAAATCTGGGACTGCTAATGCAAACTTGACCCTAAAACCTACCTCATTTAAAAATATTTGTTTTGGGGAGAGTCACCTCCTCATTGTTTGGTTTGCTTGAGCGAGAGAGTGACCCGAACACTAGGATAGAGCCACGCCTGAACTTCCGTTAGACTACTGGTCTTAGAGTTAGTCGTTCTCCAGTGAGGATCTCTCCGGTAACCGGTAAAGCGGACCGTGACGTCCTTAACAGAGCGGGTTGATCGGGTAGCCGGTAAACGGTCCGCAACTTGTACTGGCTGGGAAAGATCTAGCTTTGGGATTGGGCCAGTCTCTTGGGAGCATCCGGTTCCTAACAGCTCGCTTAATCGCTCTGCAAGATTGTTTTATCACCTAACTTAAAATAGACAAGATTAACGACCGATCCTTTACGGTCATCAGCTCGTGTTGAGTAGGTGAAATTGGGGTTTGACTTCTCATCTTGTTTGCTTACCAGATCTCATTCACGAATTCATCCCCACATCAAGATGATGGGAAGGAGATCCCTTAGGTTGCCTCTGGCAGCACCGCTATCAAGCACTCCTCCCCATTCATCTAGGGCGGTTTCGGAGAGCCAAGACCCGCTCTCCAAACTTGAGTTCACTACCACCCTGTCCCCCTCGACCACCCTTCTTCCACCAGTCCTGAGATACCTGTGCAGAGAACGACACAGTTATTTGTTAACTTGACGGCACCTAAGCCTGGGTCTTTTGCCTTTGCAGAGACCCACAACATGGCCAGCAGTGATGGACGAACCGATGGACAGCCCCAGAGTACCACTTATGTTCTAGATCAGGGCGCCATCAACAACACCTTGTTAGCCTCCTTAGAGACGATGCAGCGACAGATTCGAGATCAAGGAGCATTCATGGCAGAGGTTCGTCAGGAATTAGCACAGATGCGAGCTGACAGAGGAGAGAATAACTGAGGAGGTGGTGGAGAGATTCCAGAGTTTGGAGGAGGATCAGACGGAAACCCGGAGGACCAGCCGGAGCAAGCTAGGCAGCCACGACCGATGAGGCAGTTACACAACCCGGCTGCAACTTTGACCCATCGATGGATTCAGCTCCCTGAGATCCTTGGTGATTTCAAGCTCCCCCCCCAGACCATTCAGCTTTTGCCCAAATTTCATGGGCTAGCCACCGAAGAGCCGCATCTACACCTGCAGGAGTTTGAGATGATCTGCAGCACTGTCCACGACAGATATGTGGACGAGGACACTATCAAGATGATAGCGTTCCCTTTCTCCCTGGCCGACAGAGCAGCCAATTGGCTGAAGCATTTGGGGAGATTTGTTACCACTTGGGAGCAGCTCCGGACCGAGTACTTAAACAGGTACTATCCACTCGGCCGGACCAACGCAGCACGAGCTCTGATCAACAACTTCTCCATGATCCCTAATGAACAGTTTAATGAAGCGTGGGATCGATTCCGTGAGCTCATTGACTGGTGTCCACACCATGACATATCCAAGCCCAATCTCGTCCAGAGCTTCTTTTGTGGGCTGACACCGGAGCTGCAGAGGCTTGTCAACGCTTCTTGTGGGGGTTCCTACTTCGCCAAGGACGAAGACCAAGTCTGGGCTATCTATGAGGAGATAGTTGAAAACTACTCAGTGATGTCCCAGACTAGGCTCTTGATGATTACAATATATATGGGTATAATAAGATAAAATCTTGCAAAGAATGAGCTCAGTACTTGACATATAATCTTCAATCTTGCATAAACCACTTGTGATTTATTCCATAACCACAGAAAAGAAAATTGTCTTGTTTACACAAAATCAATGAAATCACAGAATAATTTGACGAGTTTAATAATTAAATATTCTCGATGATCTCTGGTTATGTGGGGGAACTATATTTTTATACATGATAATCATCAGAATATAACTTGAGATAACTGTCTTTATAATCTAAAAAGAGAATTAAAGTGCATTTTATAACATTAAATCTTTATCAACAAACCATACATTTGCCACACACATTTTATCTTAGAAAGAAAATGAGAGGTCGTTTTATGAAATTTGTCCATCACTTCATCATGCGTGCACATGCCTTAAAGTCTGTTGCCCCCATACAACTTGCATCTCGTACAATGCATCACCCTTTTCCCATGCAACCATAAAGTTTTGTCTTTTTGTTTTCATGATGAAGAGTCACACAAATAAATATAAAAAAAACCATGCACACTCATGAAGGGATGGGGGGGCTCCTTCCTACTCAACCTCTCTCCCCCTCATTATTTTCCCTCATTATTTTTTACGCATGCACAACACCCCTTCCCATGCACATTCATTTAATTCTTGTCTTTATTTGCATGGCACCACAAAAGGCCCCCTCCCATTTACGCATGTATAAAAGGCCCTCTCCTTCATTCTTTCCGGACGCACATCATCTCTCACTCTCGACCTTCCCTCCCCTCACGCACCTCTCTCTCGTTACTTTCATGCACGCATATACTCTCGCCCATCTTCTTGTTCCTCATTCTGTTTTGCAGGTCCAGGCCGCTCGTCCCGCACTGTTCTACAGTGCATCTTCCTCCTTTCCTGTCATGCGTGGATATCTATCTCAGCCAGCAATTCACGTGTGACGCTCTCCGACCCGCGCAACCCAACCGTGCGTACTATCCTCCTCCGTCCAGCTCACAACCGCCATCCCCCAGTGCTTCTGTGGCCGAAGAGGTAGTCGGCCATCTCCTCCATCGATCTCCTCCGCTGCGCTATTTCTGCACGACACCCCGGCATCCAGCAGTCGCTCAACGACCTTCCCATTTGCGTGCACGGTTGTGCGCAGACCGCAGCTGCACATTCCTGTGCGCGTCGCCACCAGCACGCAGCCTTCTTCAGCAACCTCCAGTGCGCCGTTCTGCACACCTCGCGCCCTCCAACAACAATTTTGCGCTGTCACTTGCGCCAACTGCGTTACTGTGAGAAACCCCTCATCTCCTACAACGCAGAAGAACAATATGTAGAAGAGAACCTTCTCACATGCATTTTAACTCTGTTTGCTTTCATTGGATAGTATTGCAATCTATTCTAAACCTTTTATCTAAGTTAATTGCAGTTCTCTCATCCATAGATTTTAAAGTGTTTTTCAACAGAACTTATAAAATATAACTTTGGATTCCTGCAATTCTAAGCCTCAACGAAGCTTATAAAATCACATGGCAAGTTGACCATCTTCAATTTAAACATTTGCAAGATTTACATTTTTTCCCCTATCATTTTTGCAGGTTAGTCTAAGTACGTTAAGTAGTTCATTCAAAGTTTACTCCCACCAGTTTCACAAGTGGTTAACTATCTTCAATTGCATTTCAACCATTAGTTTATTTCGATCTTAAAATGCATCCTTATATTCCTGCTTTACTTTTAAAAGAGAAGAAACTATCAACTTCTAGAAGAAAAATTTTACTGGCTACATTGTGAACTTGCTAAGTTCCTGTGGATTCGAACCTCAACTTGCCCTATACATTCTTCCATGCATATTTTGTGCAAGTAGTTGTAATTTATTTGATTGACTTGATTGCTCGTGGTAACACAACGACTTGATAAAAAAACACCTTAAACCGCGAAAAATCTTATCAACATTTTGGCGCCGTTGCCGGGGACTAGGCAACATTTGCAATTTTTTCTTCACTTCCAACTTGTTTTCAAGTATCTAATCCGTGCATTTTTTTTGCAGGTACTTAGGCTTCAAAAAGAAAAAAAATATACTTGTCTTTTCATGCATTTTGTTTAGCAAACTTGTAATTAAAAAAAATCTCTCCACTCCTTCTCGAAAAGCTCGCCATCAAGAGGATAAAATATTACGGATTAGCGACAGAAGTGCAGGCATTGTGAGCTTTTCTTTCTCATAGGCATATTAGGTGTTTACTTCTCTTGCATTTGTTTACGCATCAAATTAAACCGAAAAAAATTAAAAAAGAGTTCTTCTTTGCATCATCTCTGTGGTCTTCTCCCTCTGCTCACCTAAAAAGATCACCAAAACGTGCTTTATCACGATAAAAAGATAAGCTTGAAAGGCCACTGCAGTGGCCCGAGCAGAAAGCGAAAAAAATCTGATTGCTTGATTTAACGCACATGTATGACACAAAAATCACGAGCACATAGAACCCTTGGATAGTGACAAAAATCCCTGGTGCTACGTGGGATTGCAGAGAGAAATCGTAACTCCTCGACGCGTTGGGCACAGGTTCTTGTGGGAAAAGCAGAACTAACGATCTGAGTACCAACCCTGGATCCCCCAGCCGGATTAGGACATCGATTTCTCACAATCTTCCACACCCACCTCATCCTTAAGGACTTTAATTTCTCTGAAAACTTTTGTTGAATCACTAAACTAAAATCGAAAAGATAACCGCTTCCGCGGCAATTTTTGTGTGAGTTGGTGAATCAACAAATTGTCTTGTGTATTGTGCTGTGTATACTAGATTGTAGGTCTCTGAAAAATCCATTGCAACAATCTTTAAATTATGACCATACCCGTCTCTTTGGACTGAGAAATCTGAAAATCGCACCAACCACCTAACCTAGGAGACATGGGAGCAGAGAAACCGAACACCATGGACCTCATTTTCCAACAGCTACAACTTTTGAGAGAAGAGAATGCGACAATCCGACATACCATAACTCCTCTCATCCGACCACCACCCATCAGTACACGTTATTTCTCTGTAGCAGAGGACACAGTCCATTGGGTCCAAAATCACACCCAGCCCAAACCGTTGATTGAGCCCTTATTGACACAACCAACCTTAGCTGTAGATTTTGATGCTTTGACCCAGGCCATTCAGCAATTGGTTGCAACACAACAAAAGTCCAATCAAGCCATTACATCAAGTGAGAGACCTAACATACTTGAACGACCATTCTTGGCCACTGCCAAGGCACATTTTCACTGTAAAGATGAGATAGTGGAATTGAAAATCAATGATGAAAATATTACTGCGGATCATGTCACCCCGACTTCTGGTGACTCTGAAATTGAGGACTGTGGATGGATAGAGAACTGTGTTATTATCGATGATTTTGCCCCCATCCATATCACCAAAGACCCTCTGGAGGATAGTCCGAACACCTCACAACTCACTCATAAGGACATGTCTCATCTAGACTCTGCACTTGAAGCCCCACCATGTCCTCTCACTGATCGAGAAATTTTTGAATTAGATGAAACCTGGGAAACACTAAATACTGATCTCAAATTAACTTTAGCCGTGGGTATGCCAAAGATGAAGATATGTTTTGATGATAGCATTGATCCTTCTTCAGACGATTTTGAAAGTTATGAACCTCGGTGTATTAATGATATCGATTGGTCTGAGACAAAAGTTGAAATTGAGGATGGCACTTATGTTGAGTGGGAAGAAGAAACAAAATGAGATATATCATTTGATGTTGATTCCGGATGTGATTTTTCAATTAAGGAAAGTGTACTCCGATCCTTTTTGGGATGATACTGAGGAACTACTCAAAACAATCGAAGAAAATCATCCATTTGCCAATATTCCCCTACTCCTGACCTCCGAATCTTCTAATCATGTGTCTTGGAAAGAATCATCTTTGTGGCTTAAGAAGAGAACTGAAATGAAATTCACAATAGATGCCACCGAGGATAGCCATGATGATTATTTGAGGGAAAATGATGATTTATCACAATATACAGAGGACCTCATGGAGGAATCAATTCTTGATTATATAGAGATCGACTTCAATACATCATATCTTGTTCATGAGCCCTTCACCAGTCCACCCATTTCCCTCCCATCACATCCAATCCAAGATCAAACTGATTCATCTCTCATCCCGATTCATCAAACAATTAATGTCTTCCCCGTATTAATGAGAGCACACATCTATCAAATTCATCAACCACACTCTCACATCGGGGTCAGGATATCCGTATCACATCAAGAATTTCATTTGGGCTTTCTGAATACAGCTTCTGCACTCACACGCGACACTGGATACTCTTGATAAGCTGAATCGTCGAGTTGGGACGTTAAACCAACAACATTTTGTGGGTCCACACCCATAGGTATCTTTTCCTTTCTTTGTATCATTCTCTTTATTGCATTGCATTAGATAAGTATGGGGGTCCACCTCCACACTTCACAAAAACAAAAAAAACAAAAAAAAACAACACAAAAACAAAAATACATTTCACATCCCTTCTGATACTCCTATTGCACATTGTCTTCACCATGAGGACATGGTTTCTGTTAAGTATGGGAGGTGTCTGTATAATTTTCAAAATTGCATACTTTTCAAAACAAAAAAAACTTCAAAATTTTTGCAAAATTTCCCCTAAAAATATATTTTCAAAAAGCAAGAAAACCACCAAAAATACATCCTTCCTAGTTTTATCCTATTTTGAAAATCAGATCTTCACTGCGTAAATCACAGACTGAGATTGAGTTGACCCTAATCCACTTAACTTCATCAGAATTTCACTAGGCATGAGTTTTTAAGCTTTCTTCAGGTCCATATGGACTTTATTCTCTCAGTTCCACTAACTCTACTGGTGAATGAACTTCTGTATCTAACTAGATCACCTGAGAAACTAGTAGCACTCTTAAACTCTTCAGTGGATATTAAGCAACTGCACACTGCACTTAGCTTGATTGAGTTTATTTTACTAGATACAATTACAATCTAGTTGAGGTGAGGAGTTGTCCTCTTGGTTGTGCCAATGCCTGAACCTTATCTATAGCTAATGAAGGAATTTGACTCAGGAGCAACATGATCTCTCTAGTCTAAGTATGTCAGCAAATAAGCCAGTATCGTGCCTCCAAAGTCAATATTAAGCCGATACTACCTTTTGATGCCAAAACCCAAGACAAAAATACCACAAAAAGGCATATCACAATACAAATGCCAAAAACCACCAATCATGCAAAGATACGCAAAGCAAAAGCAAAGAAGACCACCAAATAACCTTTCTCCACCAAAAAGCCGTGGTAGCAGCCCAATGATGCTACCTAATTTTTTAAAAGAGGCCCAAAGAGGCCCAGGGTTATGCTCTGCAAAAAGAAAAGAATGAGAGCAACGGACCAAAGCGGTCTACGGAAAACCCCGAAAGTTAAATCCCATTTTCCCGAAGAAGTATGACATATTTCTTTATGCTGACATACTTGGGTGATAAGAGAATATGCCTGAATTCAGGTGAGGACTGAGGCTATATGACTAGGGAATCATTCGGTACCTTGATAGATTGTGTTGTTAGCTCGTTCTCTAGACTCACGAAAGCTAAAACATCACTAACACTGTTTATATCCACTCAAGGTCAAAGGGAATACATGTTTCTTAGGGATGAGCTGACTTGATTGACCTTTTGAAACCATGTCTGATTTTGTTGGAACTGAGAGGCTGTTGAAACTACAAAACTCGAATCAAGTCGAAAATTCGAACAAATCATTAATCCATGGGTCAACTCTACTAATGTTTGTGTATTTGTGTGGTTAGGGACTGAAAACTCAAAGACTTTGTGGGAGTGTCTGCTGCAAACCCTCACCAAATCCATCTTGGCTATTCACCTTGTCCGTCATGATTACTTATCTTATTTTTGCTCGGGACTAGCAAAACTTAAGTATGGGGGTATGATGATTACAATATATATGGGTATAATAAGATAAAATCTTGCAAAGAATGAGCTCAGTACTTGACATATAATCTTCAATCTTGCATAAACCACTTGTGATTTATTCCATAACCACAGAAAAGAAAATTGTCTTGTTTACACAAAATCAATGAAATCACAGAATAATTTGACGAGTCTAATAATTAAATATTCTCGATGATCTCTGGTTATGTGGGGGAACTATATTTTTATACATGATAATCATCAGAATATAACTTGAGATAACTGTCTTTATAATCTAAAAAGAGAATTAAAGTGCATTTTATAACATTAAATCTTTATCAACAAACCATACATTTGCCACACACATTTTATCTTAGAAAGAAAATGAGAGGTCGTTTTATGAAATTTGTCCATCACTTCATCATGCATGCACATTCCTTAAAGTCTGTTAATTTTTTGCCCCCATACAACTTGCATCTCGTACAATGCATCACCCTTTTCCCATGCAACCATAAAGTTTTGTCTTTTTGTTTTCATGATGAAGAGTCACACAAATAAATATAAAAAAAACCATGCACACTCATGAAGGGATGGGGGGCTCCTTCGTACTCAACCTCTCTCCCCCTCATTATTTTTTATGCATGCACAACACCCCTTCCCATGCACATTCATTTAATTCTTGTCTTTATTTGCATGGCACCACAAAAGCCCCCCTCCCATTCACGCATGTATAAAAGGCCCTCTCCTTCATTCTTTCCGGACGCACATCATCTCTCACTCTCGACCTTCCCTCCCCTCACGCACCTCTCTCTCTCGTTACTTTCATGCACGCATATACTCTCGCCCATCTTCTTGTTCCTCATTCTGTTTTGCAGGTCCAGGCCGCTCGTCCCGCACTGTTCTACAGTGCATCTTCCTCCTTTCCTGTCATGCGTGGATATCTATCTCAGCCAGCAATTCACGTGTGACGCTCTCCGACCCGCGCACCCCAACCGTGCGTACTATCCTCCTCCGTCCAGCTCACAACCGCCATCCCCCAGTGCTTCTGTGGCCGAAGAGGTAGTCGGCCATCTCCTCCATCGATCTCCTCCGCTGCGCTATTTCTGCACGACACCCCAGCATCCAGCAGTCGCTCAACGACCTTCCCGTTTGCGTGCACGGTTGTGCGCAGACCGCAGCTGCACATTCCTGTGCGCGTCGCCACCAGCACGCAGCCTTCTTCAGCAACCTCCAGTGCGCCGTTCTGCACACCTCGCCCCCTCCAACAACAATTTTGCGTTGTCACTTGCGCCAACTGCGTTACTGTGCGAAACCCCTCATCTCCTACAATGCAGAAGAACAATATGGAGAAGAGAACCTTCTCACATGCATTTTAACTATGTTTGCTTTCATTGGATAGTATTGCAATCTATTCTAAACCTTTTATCTAAGTTAATTGCAGTTCTCTCATCCATAGATTTTAAAGTGTTTTTCAATAGAACTTATAAAATATAACTTTGGATTCCTGCAATTCTAACCCTCAACGAAGCTTATAAAATCACATGGCAAGTTGACCATCTTCAATTTAAACATTTGCAAGATTTACATTTTTTCCCCTATCATTTTTGCAGGTTAGTCTAAGTACGTTAAGTAGTTCATTCAAAGTTTACTCCCACCAGTTTCACAAGTGGTTAACTATCTTCAATTGCATTTCAACCATTAGTTTATTTCGATCTTAAAATGCATCCTTATATTCCTGCTTTACTTTTAAAAGAGAAGAAACTATCAACTTCTAGAAGAAAAATTTTACTGGCTACATTGTGAACTTGCTAAGTCCCTGTGGATTCGAACCTCAACTTGCCCTATACATTCTTCCATGCATATTTTGTGCAAGTAGTTGTAATCTATTTGATTGACTTGATTGCTCGTGGTAACACAACGACTTGATAAAAAAACACCTTAAACCGCGAAAAATCTTATCAACAGCTCTATGCTCAAGGGAAACCCCAACCCCATGCCGTGTCCTATCATAGGATATCACGGGTTGATGCGGGTCCACCCATTTCTTCGTCAGCAGCAGCAGCCCAGGCAGAATCTTCAGCTGCTGACATGGGTATTATCAATGAGAAGTTGGACCGTATTGAGATAATAGAAAAGAAGCAGTGCCAAGGCATGACATAGATAGATCAATTGGCACAGACTCTTAGTGACCTGAAGACCCACATCTTGTGTCTCCAGGAGGCACAAGAGGCTTCTCAGCCTCGCTCCAGGTCACGAGCTGATCCCACCAGCAACCACTCTTCCCAGCACTCTGCCCAATACCACCAGGTTCACCACGTTCAGGCAGAGCCAGTTCAGCAGTTGCAGCAGCATTACTCTCAGCCGCCACCATCTCAGGACACTCAAATGGTGATGTATCAGCCGGATCAGCCACTGGCAGTTCTTCCCCCTTTTACATACGAGCAGGAGCCGTTGATGGAAGTCAACGGGATTTGGTATGACCGGCAGCAGCCCGGGATACGTCGGGATCATCCTGGATTCAGGTGGTCCAATGGAGGTACCTCGTCCCAGCAGCAGCCTCCAGCTCAGGGTGGACAGAGCAGCCAGCAGCAACAGCCCCATTACTCCCAACCACAGCAGCACTTCCAGCAGGGTCCTCGTCCTTACCATCAAGGACAGCAGTGGAGGCAGCAGCAGCAGCCTCAACAGTACTCTCAGCCTCGCCCTCAATTCTAGCGAGGGAACCCATCTGGTTCTCATGCACCTGTCTATGAGAACCCGGCCCTTGATGACCTCGCCCGCTTACTCACTGACCAGCAGGCGTCCTTCCGGCGAGAGATGGATGAGTTCCGGCAGGAAATGAGGGAGATAATCAAGGGAAAAGCTGCCATACCCGCTCAGATTGAACCTAACCCGAACAATCTGAAGAGGAAGTCTGAGCAGGTACAGTTTACAGAGGCCGCCACTCCTAGTGATATTTTGAATGATATTTCTTCCCCCATATTTGATGTTGCGTTTGTAAATCTTAGGAGCGGTAGAAGGCCAGTCGACGTCGCCTCGTCTGAACGACAGCCCATTGATGATTCGAGAGCGTCAGACGAGGAGGATAGCGGTGCTGATGCCGCTGATGATGTTGATGACGGTGGTGCTGACGCCACCAAGGATGATGATCCAATCGACGGTACTGATGCCGTCATTTCTCCAGATGCAGTTAGTGGTACTGATGCCACTGTTAGATGTGATGCTGAGCCAGAGCGCGGTGCTGATGCCGCAAAGACAGATGCCGTGGGTGGTGCTGATGCCACCATTTCTAGTCCTGTTGTGTTGCCTCATACCTATGTCTCTCAGGACATTATCAAAAATAACAAAAAAATGAATAAAGGAAAGGTTTCTTTATCTACTCAGAGTCCATATGTGTTGCATGATCACTCTTGTATGGATTCCAGTCCTTCCCAGCAACAGGAACCTCTTCCTGACCCTCTATCTGAGGAGGGTCCAGTTATCCCTTTCCCTCAAGCACTCCGCTTAGGGCAAGGGAAGAAAATGAAAAATCAAAAAAATTCACAACAGTTAGAGTTCAGCCAACAGATGATTGACAGATTCCATATCCAGCTGACTCTACAGGAGGCATTAGAGCACATCCCTCTCTTCCAGAAGCACTTGAGAGAGAAGACCACTGTACGTAGGAAGAAGAGGAATGCAGAAATCCATGTGCTGACACGTGACACCTGCTTCGCTATACAAAATAAATTGCCAGCCAAGAAACCTGATGCAGGAGCTCCATATGTCAGATGCCACATTCATGAGCAGCAATTTGATCGTACTCTTTTGGACAGCGGCTCTTTGATTAACCTCCTTCTGGCTGCCTTACTCGATCGATTTGAGTTTGGCCCTCTTAGACGGAGCAGGACGATCCTTCAGTTTGCTGATAGATCTGTAAAGAGGCCAAAGGGGTTACTTAAGGACGTTGTCGTCACAATTCAGGGCCTGAAATTCCCCGTGGACTTTGTTGTATTGGACATGGAGATCCCTGAGCGTGTGATCGATGCCCCCATCATTTTAGGAAGACCATTCTTGGCCACAGCCAAGGCGGTAACCGACCATGATAGTGGGAAGGTATACTTTCGCATCGAGGGCGAAAGTGTACAAATAGAGACGATCGAGGAGACACGATCTAAAGATTCAGAGTGCTCAGATCAGATGACCGACTCAGAGCGAATGACATATGCAGAGCTAGACATCCACCATGAGTGTAACTTTGTGATTACAGACGACGAAGCAGTTTGGGCAGATCACGCATCACGAGCTCTTGCCACATCCTCATATAGTGAAGATTCACATATCGTGGCAGATGAGAGTTCGGAGAGCACACTCATGGCACAGGATACAGTAGAGGCTGATTACCATGATCAGGATAGCGAAGACGATTTTATCTCATGCGCTTCTGATTCAGATTCCTCAGACACAGACACCAACTTTGATTGGCAGGAGTTCGATGAATATTTACCGTGTCTGGTGCCTGCAGAGCCGACAGCTAGGACGGAGAGTGAGCCAGGACAGCTGACAGATATACTAGCAGAGCCATCTTCGTCAGATTTACCATTACGAGAGTTCTCACACACAGATCTGGTAGCATTCACTCAGACATTTCAGAAACCAGATTTACCAGCTCCCACTTGTCCAGAATTGAAGACCTTACCGCAGAGCATGAAGTATAGATTCCTTGCAGGAGAGCCAGATATGTTCCCAGTCATTATCTCAGCAGATTTGACTGAAGACCAAGAATCTCGTTTGATGGAGGTTCTTGAAAGAAACCACAAGGCAATTGAATGGAGTGTGGCTGATCTCCAGGGGATAAGTCCGGCCCTGTGCTCCCACCACATTTATCTCGAAGAAGACGCCAAGCCCTCGCGTGAGTTCCAACGAAGGCTGAACCCGAATCTTCGAGAAGTGGTTATGAAGGAAATATCTAAGTGGTGGAGCGCCGATTTTATCTACCTCATCTCTGACTCTAAGTGGGTTAGTCCATTGCATGTGGTACCCAAGAAGACGGGTATCACCACAGTTGTGAATGAGTCTGGAGAGGAGATAGCCACCCGAGTACCCACTTCTTGGAGGGTCTGTGTGGACTACAGACGATTGAATCAGGCCACCAAGAAGGACCACTTCCCGCTACCATTCATAGATCAGATCATTGAGAGATTAGCTGGGAAGAGTTACTACTGCTTTCTGGATGGGTATTCGGGATACAATCAAGTGGCCATAGCGCCTGAAGACCAAGAGAAAACAACGTTCACTTGTCCGTTTGGGACGTATGCTTTTCGACGGATGCCCTTTGGATTATGTAATGCCCCGGCTACATTCCAGAGGTGCATGCTCTCTATTTTCTCGGACATGGTTGGTGAATTTTTAGAAGTCTTCATGGATGATTTCTCAGTTTATGGTGACAGTTTTGATGCATATCTTGATTACCTAGACCGAGTACTTCAGTGCTGCATTGAGGTCAACTTAGTCTTGTCTTGGGAGAAGAGCCACTTCATGGTGACTCAGGGGACGGTCCTTGGCCACATCATCTCCAACAGGGGCATGGAGGTCGACCCGGCCAAGGTGGATATCATCAAGAAGCTCAATCCACCGTCCAATATACGACAGTTGCGGTCTTTTCTGGGGCATGTCGGTTTTTATCGACGGTTCATACAGGACTTCAGCAAAATTGCCCGACCGCTCACAGATTTGTTGACAAAAGACACTGAGTTCCTTGTAGATGATAAGTGTCTTGCATCATTTGAGACTCTCAAGAATCTAGTTGTCAAGGCTCCTGTCCTTCAGCCGCCTGATTGGTCTCTCCCATTCGAGATCATGACGGATGCTTCTGATTTTGCCATAGGGGTTGTGCTAGGACAGAGGAGAGATGGAGCGCCTTTTGCCATTCACTACGCTAGCCGAACAATGGATGCTGCTCAGCGGAATTACACAGTCACAGAGAAAGAGATGCTAGCTGTAGTCTTTGCCTTGGATAAGTTTCGATCTTACATTCTTGGATCTAAAGTGACTATCTATACTGACCACACCGCCATCCGATACTTAATGGCAAAGAAGGATGCCAAAGCCAGATTGACCAGATGGATCCTTCTACTCCAGGAGTTTGATATAGAGATTAAGGATAAACCTGGAGTTAAAAATGTTGTGGCGGATCACCTCTCCCGTTTAGAGAACCTTGAGGATTCGGATCAGATTACACCTATTACAGAGACTTTTCCAGATGAGGCGATCCTTGCAATCACCTCACTTCCATGGTACGCTGATATTGTGAATTACCTTGTCACGAAGAAGGTCCCACAAGATTGGCCCAGACAGCGACTTGAGACCTTTCTTGCAAAAGCCAAGTCGTACCATTGGGAGAATTCCACTCTTTATCATGAAGGAGGGGATAGCATCTGGAGATGGTGTATTCCTCAAGAAGAGCAACATAGTGTCCTCACCTATTGCCACAAGCTTGAGGCAGGAGGACATCATTCTGGGAGACGGACAGCACAGAAGGTGCTTCAATCTGGCCTTTGGTGGCCTACCCTCTTCAAGGATTCAGACGAATTCGTGAAGAGGTGTACTGACTGTCAGAAAATGGGCACTTGTGGACAGAGAGATATGATGCCGATGCAGCCCATTCATTTCTGTGAGGTTTTTGACGCATGGGGCATCGATTTCATGGGTCCATTTCCTAAGAGTCAGGGATTTGAGTATATCTTGCTTGCTGTAGATTATGTGAGTCGTTGGATTGAGGCCATCCCCGACCGAACCGCAGATGCTAATACCGTTTGCAAATTCTTGAGGAAAAATATCATTTCACGGTTCGGGGTACCTAGAGTGTTGATATCAGACGGGGGTACTCATTTTATCAATGACAAGGTAAGGGCCCTTGCTAACGAGTTCAGCATAGATCATAGAGTTGCCACTCCTTATCATCCACAGACGAATGGTCTTGCTGAGGTTTCTAACAGGGAGATTAAGACTATATTGCAGAAGGTAGTCTGCCCAGACCGAAAGGATTGGTCACAGCTTTTGGACTCGGTTTTGTGGGCATATAGGACATCCTTCAAGACTCCATTGGGTACATCTCCATTCCGACTCGTTTATGGCAAGCCATGCCACTTACCAGTTGAGCTGAAGCATAAGTCGTTATGGGCTGTTACTGAGATATTTTTGGATCCAGAGAGTGTAGGAGATCAGAGAAAGGCAGAATTGTCAGCCCTGGAGGAACTTAGAGATACAGCATTCTCGAATAGCCTACAGTATAAGGAACGAGTAAAGATATGGCATGATTCTCACATCAGCCATAAGCAGTTTGAACCGAATCAGAAAGTATGGTTATTCGATGCAAGGCTAAAGCTATTTCCAGGGAAGTTGCAGAGCAAATGGAAGGGACCATACTTGGTCCGGAAGGTGCACGACAATGGCAGCATTGATATATCTGAGATGTCATCTGAATCCATCTTCCGAGTTAACGGTCAGCGCCTGAAGCCATATCTAGATCATGAACCGCTGATCGTCGATGTTGCCCCGATTCATTTTGCATGAGATGTAGTCTTTGACTCACATCATTTGCATCTCATGCCTGATTTTTACTTTCTCTCGCAATTGTATAGATCCAGATGTCCATATCACACACTCTTTTGTCTAAACACCCCATTTCCATCTTATGATTATGCTATACTTAGGGTGTACTTTACCCTAAGTATAGGGGGTGTCAGACGTTTGATTATTCTTTTGATTCTTTTTACCTCTGTTTTGCTGCCTATACTTAGGGATATTTTACCCTAAGTATAGGGGAGGTAGACTCTGTATATTCATCTCTTCGGTTTTCCCTTTGTGTACAGTCTGCTATACTTAGGATTACTTGATCCTAAGTATAGGGGGATCACCGACTTCTATTGATTTTATTCTTTCATTCATCGTTGTAGTATACTATTCTTTTCACTTTTCTATACGCGGCACGAGTTATGTCTTTCTTTCCAGCTCTTTGATCACTATGAGGACATAGTTCGAGCTAAGTGTAGGGGGGTGTCGTATATATGGTATATATACTTTAGCCATAACTCGTACTTTCATATTATTTTTTTATGGCTAAAACACTGTGTAAATACTCAAAAAAAACAAACAAATAATAATAATAATAATAATAATAATAAACTTGTAAAAAATGAATTAAAAAAATCAACTCTGTATATACATGTATAAATTACTCAATTTGTAAATTCTTGCATCATGATTCTTGTAAAATAATCAACTCACTTTTGTGCAAATATGTATCTTCTCTAACCCTTATTAAAAACAAAATAACTTAAAAAAACTTTAAAAAGAAAAAGAATCTTGTATATATTTGTATATATTACTAACTATTTGCAATAAAAAAACTTTTGCATGTGCATTATTTTTCAAAAATCCATAAAAATTTCAAAATTTTGAAAATTGTTTCACGAAAAGATTTTTATTTTTCTTCGCATTGTACATATTTTCTTGCATTGACATGTGCATTTTTCAGGATAGTCTTGATAATTAAACTAAGTCTGAATAAATTTGAAGAATGGAGCTTAGTTGGACCTTAATCCACTTAATTTCAGAGGAGCCTTATAAGATGTGGAGTTAAGACTTTTCAGGTCCTAGTGACTTAATTCTTTGGGTCCACACGACTATGTTCACGTGTCATCTTGATGAGTCTAAGTAGAATATTTAACAACACACGCATGATTCTTTCAGGCCGTGGCTTACCTTGGACAATGCACTTTACACGTAGCTCTTCATGGAGGAGGTGGTGAGGAGGCAGTTTCCTTTGGCTTGGGGTAGCATATGAGGGTAGTACTTCTAGGCGGAACCTCTCTTCTTCTTCTAGTGAAGGAAGTGCGTCTCAACTTGGTCTAGTGGTGATGAAGTCTAAAGACAGAAGTTGTGGGTTGCAATAAAGCTTCAAAAGAGGGATAGTCTACTGGCTCAAGAGGAAAATTTCTTGTATATATGCTGCACCATGTAGATATGTTGTACAGATGCACTTGAAAAAAAAAGCAAAAAGCAAAAAGAACTCCAAAAAAGTGGTGGGTCTGATAGAAAATGATAATCCCACCGGAGTATGTATATAGTGCAAATAAGCAAAAGCTTAAAGACTCATGGATTCCATCTCATGAAGCTTGCAGCGGGAGACTTAGCTACACTGGTTGAGCTCCCAAAATTCTATACCGCTTATTCCCCCTCTTCCTGAACCGGTTGCACTTGAACTTAGAAGGGAATACCCCGCTTCTCGAGGAAAGAGTTGCTAGACCGGGGGATCAGAGTTACCTTGTTGATAGAGGCTGTTTCTTTGTTACTTCTGAGATGAGGAGCTATATTCACTTACACCGTACAAGTAAGATTTCATAGTCCTAAGAATTTGTGTATGTAGACTTGTTCTGATCTGACTGTTGAGTAGACTTGAATAGGAGTCTTGTGGAACATAGAGGCTGTTAGATTTTAAATCCACATCCCATTAAGGTTCCGACACACTAATAATCCAAAGGTCCGACAGAGCTCCAGACTACATTTTTATGAAGATAAGCTTAAAAGTCAACATTATTCTAACTTCTTTCCTTTTTCTTTTCTTTATTTTTGTTTTCACTTATTTTTCAAATAAGTGTTTGCTAAGGGACTAGCAAAGATAAAGTATAGGGGAAATTTAAAAATCCGCCTCTACAATATCAGTTGTATGTTCTTGTATTTCAGCTTGATATGCCTTGTTTATATTTAACAACTCATCATCATCATTGACATCAAAAAAATCTCTTGGTACTGTTCTCAAGGGTATGATCCATCTAATACTGAAGTTGTCTGGAATGTAGAAAACTTGTTCTACCTGACTAGCAAGTGTAAAAGTCTCATTTGTTTGCAATTTCCCAGATTGTTTCAATGAAGTGATCACATTTCTATCTCTTCGATATCCTATCCCCTCGCGATCGACATCAAACTAATTGCACATAAAAAGAACACATCGACATTCATGAGTAAAGCTGATCTCTATTATGTCAAGTATTTCCCCATAATAGCCGTCTAAACCTGAAGGTAAATATGTTTTTAATATAACACCAGACATTTACGTCGATTTCATCTTGTCGGAGGACTTTGTTCTAAATCTGTAGCCATTTATAATATAACCCTTGTAAGACATAAATTTAGAATATGGTATACATCCAAGAATATGAAGGTTAATGTTCCACCTATTATCTGTCATTTCCCTTAAATGTTTCACACGTGAACGGAACCATTTGAGGAATTGAGATTTATTATACATCTCACTAAATAATGAATTGTACTCATCAAAAAATTCGTCAATTTCTGACAACTGCATCAAAACATAGTAGTGTATGAGATCTCTATCCTTGTCGGATATTACGCGGCGGATACTACTGAATATATGCCTGCCACATGATTGAAAGACCCATAATTTAGATTCGTCCTCTTCCACCATGACCTCGCCTTCATTTATTCGTTCATAATGGTTGAAACGCACGCTTTCACCTTCCATATAAATTTCACAAAAATTAATACACTCTTCACAAAGATAACCTTCAGCAATGCATCCTTCGGGTTGTGCCTTATTAAAGATCATATTTTTTAATTTTCGAAGGTATCTTTCTATTGGATACATCCAACGATATTGAACCGGCCCACCGATCCTTACTTCATCTGCTATGAACTATTAAATGAACCATTACGTCAAAAAAGGCTGGTGGGAATATCTGCTCTAATTTGCATAATGTGATAACAATATCTTCTTCAAGTCTTCTCAAGATCGACGGATCTAAAATCTTCCAACACAATAATCTAAAAAATCCACTCAATTCTGTAAATGATTGTAGGACAGCATCGTCAACAATCCCGTGAATAGCGAATGGGAGTAACACTTCCATATAAACATGACAGTCATGACTTTTTAATCTGGTTATCTTACGTTCTCTTTCATTTACACACCTCGACAACTGTAACGAGAACTCATCAGATACCTGCAAACTTTTAAGGAAGCTGAAAATTTTATCACGCTCAGCGTTGGATAATGTATATATTCCTACAGGTATAGTAATTCATCCATTGTCTAATTCAATTGGATGTAGTTCTTCGCGTATACCAAGTTGAACTAAATCTCGTCTCGTTCTTAAATTATCTTTTGATTGACCTGAAAGATCTAACATTCCCAAAATATTTTCCAAAGCATTCTTTTCAATATGCATGACATCCAAATTACGACGAATTTGTAAGTGTTTCCAGTATGGTAACTCTCTAAAAAAATACTTTGTTTCTTCCAATCACCGGCTACGCTTTTCTTCGATGTCCGTCCTAAACAACTGCTTCGTACAAGTAATTGTTGTTCCCAAATAATGTTGCCATTCACACGACCTAAGTCAAGTCGTTGTCCATAAGGTGAACCGTCAAATTTCTTATTACTATCTGCCCTTTGCCATCTATGCTTCGATGGAAGGAATCGACGATGACCCAAATAGCAATGCTTCATACTTCCAGACAGCCATGTTGAATGTATTTTTTCAAGACAGACAGTACACGTGAGATTTCCCTTAATACTCCAACCAGACAAATTTGCATACGCGGGAAAGTCATTTATAGTCCACAACAGTGCAGCTTGTAATGTAAATATTTCTTTCCTACATGCATCATATGTAGGTATTCCAGTAGTCCATAATACTTTTAATTCGTCCATTAACGGTTGTAGATACACATCAATTGCGTTGCCAGGACCTTTAAGACCAGGAATCAGCAGTGTCATCATCATAAATGATGAACTCATTGACATCCACGGTGGTAGATTGTAGACCATCAAAATCACGGGCCAAATGCTGTAACTCAGACTCATATTACCAAACGGATTGAAACCATCTGAAGCTAATCCCAAGCGAATATTTCTCTCATCACTAGAGAAATGCGGATATCTCTGATCAAATTTTATCCATTCTTCTGCATCAGATGGATGTCTCATAACTTCATTAGCATCTCGTTTATTTGAACGAGAATGTCACGTCATCCACTTTGCAGTATTTCTGACATGAAGAGACATTTCAGCCTTGGAATTAATGGGAAGTATCGTAATATTTCACCGACTACTTCTTCCTCTTTAAATCATTTTTTTCTTCTTTATACCTGGAAGCCTTACAATATGGACAAAGAACTAAATCTGAATTTTCTCCTCAAAAAAGCATACAGTCATTAACATAAGCATCGATCTTCTCGTATTTCAGACCAAGTGATCAGAATCGTTGCTTCACCTCTTTCCAATCCTTTGGATGATTCTGAGGATTATTCAATAACTTCTGGATTAAAGCCAGCACATCTGTCATCACTGCAGCAGTTGATACATTCCTTACTTTCATCTTAAAAAACTCTAATAAAAACTACAAATGCGTCATTTCCACCCCAGGAGCCAACATATCTTCTGCATCTGGCAAACTGCTCGAAAACCTATCATCTAAATCAATGTCTTCTATCTCAGGTCTTCTTAAGTCGTCCATTAATTCAAATAACTCGTGATCAACATTATTCAAGATTTGTGTAGTGACTCCTGCATCTACACCCATATCCTCATCCATTCGTAAATCTATAACCTCTCCATGTTCAGTCCAAATAGAGTAATGTAACCAAAATCCGTTGAGTATAAGATGGTTATAGACTTCCTCTCTAACATTACATTTAATATTCTTACATTTCACACATAGACAATAAATCTTAAGACCACCAAATTTCTTATTAACTCTTTCGATTTGAAATGCCCAATCCAAGAACGTGATTACTCCTCTCTTATATTGATGAAAATCATCGTATCTCTTATCCGTCCATGATTTATCCATTTTACTGCACAATCAGAATAAAATCCACCATTATGTTTTATTATAGACAACAAGTTTTTCCATCTTATACACATCAAGTTTTTCTATTATACTCAACAAGATTTTCTATTATACACAACAATATTTTCCATCTTATACAAATCAAGTTTTTCTATTATCTTAAACACATCAAGCAATGCTTAATAAATATAACATGTTTTCCATGGTATCTTATATACAACAAGAAATGTTATATATCAACAACAAATTTTCCATCTAAACTCATTCAAATGGGGAAAAACATCCCTACAAAGCATATCAAGTAAAATAAGCAACAATAAACATAAAGGAGTGTTGATAGATACCAGAAATTGAGATGGACGAGGTCGGGAACCACGAGAAGCTCGGAGACGACGACGGGCGGCAGTGGGCGGCGATGGGCGGCGGGCTTGAGGAGAGTGATGAAATGGGAATGAACGCAGGTCGAAGGGTTTTTTTTGATCTGACCGTCGGGGATGGTCGTTTTAACCGTCCCCTTTGGTGACGATCGACGACGGTTCACTTAAACCGTCCCCTTTGGATGGTATAGGGGACGGTCTTTTGTGACCGTCCCCTTTGGTCGGTATATGGGCCGGATGCGACGCCAACGGAAGTGTAATGGGGATGGTCAGAACCGTCCCCAACGGCCCTCCCATGGCAGAGGGGACGGTCCCTAGTGACCGTCCCCTCTGGTCGACCACTTAGGTCCATGGGCCAGAGGCGACGCCAATAGAAGCGTAATGGGGATGGTCAGCACCGTCCCCAATGGCAGAGGGGACGGTCCCTAGTGACCGTCCCCTCCGGTCGACCACTTAGGTCCATGGGCCAGAGGTGACGACAACAGAAGCGTAATGGGAACGGTCGGAACCGTCCCCAACGGGCCTCCCATGGCAGAGGGGACGGTTCCTATTGATCGTCCCCTCTGGTCGAGCTCTTAGGTCCAAGGGCCGGAGGCAACGCCAACAGAAGCGTAATGGGGACGGTCAGAACCGTCCCCATTACCCCTCCAATGGCAGAGGGGACGGTCCCTATTGACCGTCCCCTCTGGCCGATCACTTAGGTCCATTGACCAGAGGCAACGTCAACAGAAGCGTATTGGGGACGGTCAGGACCGTCCCCAAAAGCCCCCAAGGTAGAGGGGACGGTCAATCATGATCGTCCCTATTAAGTTATTATAAAAGGGGACGATAACCCACATATCGTCTCCTGATATGTGGTATTGGGGACGGTTTTCGGATGACCGTCCCTAAAAACGATCATTAGGGACGATCATGATAGAACCGTCGCTAGTTGTCGTCCCGAAAGCTGCAACTTCTTGTAGTGAGGGCATGTATCTCAACCTGAGGAGATTGAATCCGATGACGAGGAGGAGGAGGAGAACGACCCTGAAGAAGATGCACGCATGTATGCTAGGTTCAAAGAAAAGGAGAAGGAAAAAAAGAAATCAAAGCACGGTTTGATGTCTAAATTTTTTAGATTAAAGAAGAAGTAAATTGTTATTGGTATTGACTTCTAGTATTGTTAAACTTTTAGCACGTCTTCCCTTTTATATGAACTTTGATAGTATAATTTGTTCTAATTTTACTTGTCGTTGCTTCGAACATATATTTGTAGTATTTAGATGTTAAATTTGAATGGTTATTTCTAAGTTCATGTATATTGCGTGACTTCGACTTGTCAGTGCTAGTTATCTTAGTTGATGAACGGATATACTATATATACGCTTAGCAAGCTCTGATAAACACACCTGCAGTGGTTTATTGGCAGGCTATACAGGTTCGACGGGACGTCAAAACCCCGTCGAACCTGTATAATTTTTTTCCTGGAATTCAGTTTGGGCGAGCACATGTGCTCGCCAGGTGCTCCGTGTTTGATCGCCCTGTTTAATAGGGACGAGCATTTTGGCGTGCACATTTTTGCACGTCAGCACGTGGGCGAGCACATAGTGTCCCAATGTGCTCACCCACTTGCCGGAGCGACTCTCGTATAAGCCAGTGATGAATCCACGATTCATCATCTCAATATCTTGATCTTAGAAAAATCCCTGAGTAAAGTCTCAAATAAATGTACATAAAATCATTAAATTAACAAAATGACTCTTGTAAATAAAACACACTAATTATTGTATATTAGATTGTACAAAATAAATTATTAATAAAAAGCCACAAAAATAAAGGAGTTTTTCACACGTAAATAGCCCAAAACTTCATGTATTTTTAGTAATTTCATTTCAACCCCTTTTTTGGCTAATTCTTTTTCCAACTTGTTCATAATCATGATATATAAAAAAATTTTACCTCAAATAAATGCTCCTAGATCCCAAAGGGAAAAAGCCGTAAAGACCAACTTCCAAGCCAAATTCCCGCTCCGTATGAACTCCAAATTCATCAAAGCACTTTTAAAGTTAGTTAGAAAATTATCTATCCAACGAATGTGGTTTCATTAAAATCGGAGCTCATTTGCAAAACTTGGGTTTTGAGACCTAGATGTACATTGTATATTATGTATATATTAATTCTTTCTTTTTTTTATTTTATTTTATCTTTCTTAATTATTTAAAAAAATTATGGTTGTGTTGTATTTTGATTATACTATTTTACTGTATTTTTCTGTTGTAAATATCTTTTATTAAAAAGATAAAAAAATATATATTAGAAAAACAAACAAAAATTGTACATGTTGTATGTATTCCCTTGTAAATTCTCCATTATTTTTCCTTCTTTATATTTTTTATTGTATTTAAAGTAGCCTACTTTATTTCACTTTATTTATTTATTTAATTTTCATTCTCTACAATAACCACCAATTCAACTCCATTGTTCCACCATTTTTTCCAAGTTCCCATTCAACTCCGTTAATAATACAACCTCCCATTCAACTCCACCACCTTAATAATTTCTCATGTCTTCTCTTTATATACATCCCATCCTCCTCAATTTGCACTTGATCCATCTTTATGTGAGGAGAGCCTAGTTCTCAGAGTTGAATCGGTAACAGCGATGCAACCGCGGTCGAGCGACGACAACACTCTCTCCAGTGAGATCCGTTGGTTTTTTGGCCAACATCGCAGTCGCATATGCGCGTTGCTCGAGCTCATCGCTCACCGACGATTCGAACGAAGACCGTGCTCTTGTGAGCACACCATAGGCGACCGTCTCTACCGTAGGTAATTTTCTTCTCATTTTGTCATCATTGTTATTTTGTTTGCAATTTTTTATCATATCACCACCATTACAACCCCATTTGTTTAGTTCATCATCATCACCACCAACCCATCTTATTAATTTTTTATCATATTCCATGTTTAAAAAAATTATAAAAAATGAAAATCTGAAACAAAAAGAATATTATCACAATATTAAATAAAAAAATTTAAAAAAAACAAAAAAAACACATCAACAGCAGTGGGAGCCCCACCGCCCTTCCCTTCTCGACCGCCGCTCTCTGACGTCGCCACCAGCATCCAGCGGCCGGCCGCACCCTCCGCCTTCGTGCACGGCAGCCCGCATAGCCACCCATGCGGCCGTGCGCGGGCCGCCACCACCGCCCGTAGCCCAGCTTCAAGCCCCACCTCCAGTCGCCTTCACCGCCTTCGCACAGCCGCTCCTAGCCGTCCGCCGCCGCTCCTAGCCGCCCGCTGACCACCTCCCTCCGTCGTGCACGACCGTGCGCATCCCTGCGTGGAGTCGCCAGCGCCGCCCCCCATCTTTTGGGTTCTGCATGCGTATCCTGAGGAAGAAGAAGGTAAATTTCTTTTTTTATATATTGTAAAAATTGTATAAATTTTCTATATAGTTTATATAATTGCAAAACGGTCCCTTTACATATTTTGTTGTAATTATTGTTTTCTGAAATTATAAACATACTCCTGTGTTCACATTTTAATTTGGACATCTGTATTGCATCATTTTATTCAATGAAAAATGTCACTGTGTTGAACAACTAATTATCTACATTCTGAATTTTTATTTATATTTTTGTGATATTTGGGTAATTAACTAAAATTATTCAACTGAAATTCTTGATATTTTACCCAAACTGAATTCTTTAATTGATATCTAACTCATAGTATATATGTAGGTGGGAACAGGGGAAGGGGGCAGATTTATCCCGATGGGAGAAAAAGTAACAATACAGTCTATAACGCTTCATCGGCGGGTATAGTAACTAAAATAGTACGTAAAGAAAAGGGCGGATACGAATCAATTTTTCTTATCCTAATTCCAATATCCCATTTAAGTATCTTCTATGATTTCGCGGGGAGACCGCCTTAGACCCGCATTTCTACTCTCCCAAATTTGATCTTAGATCCGCTCGATGCGACGCTGAAGATCATTTTTTTTCTTTCCCATACTAAACTAAACAACCAAAAAAAGATGAGCGGGAGAAGAAATTTATCGCAATTTTTTGTATCTTTAATTTTCTTTCTTTTTCCCATGTCAATAACTAGAATGACAAGGCGTCTGGGAAGAAACGATTAATTTCTATCAATAGACCCGCTAAAGACCCAAACCATATAGTACTTAGCGCGGGTGCGACAGAGAGATATGTTTTTATATCTCGCATTGGAAATCCTCCTTCTTTATTTCTTTATTGTAATACATATACGATCGTATGCTGTAGTGAAAGATCGCTTGTATTTTTACGCAAATGAACCAGTAGATGAGATTTTCTTGTCCTTAAAAAAAAGATAAGATGAAGATGACAGACTCTTTTCTCCTGAGCATTGCCGATAAATATTTATTCTTTTCTTCGGTTTTAAATGTATATATATTATATGAGACCAAAAAGAAGAAATGAAATATCAAGAAAATTTCATTTTTTTATGGGTAAAGAAGAAAATAATGATGTGGAAAACAAGACGAGCCTTTTGTACAATGGGACTGTACAACAATTGAAAAAAGGGATGTAGCGCAGCTTGGTAGCGCGTTTGTTTTGGGTACAAAATGTCATGGGTTCAAATCCTGTCATCCCTACCTATTACTTCTCCTATGTATGGGCAGTAACGAGGGATTAATTAATATATTAATTAATAATAATAAATATGAATTGAGATAATTGAGATCAATTAAAATTAGCCATAATTTTTCATTCAAAATAGATTTTCAAAATTTATTTTTCAGGGTACAAAAAGAATCTTTTTATTTACAGTTGTGTTTTCTGTCATAAAACATAAAAAAAATAAAGCGCTCTTAGTTCAGTTCGGTAGAACGCGGGTCTCCAAAACCCGATGTCGTAGGTTCAAATCCTACAGAGCGTGATTCTCTTCTTTGTTATGCTAAATAACAATAAAATCACTTAATAAAATCGAATTACAACTCAAATTTGACCTCCTCTCCGCAGGAGGTCAATCAAAAAAAGAAATGTTACTCAATTAAAGATCCAACTGATCACCACGTCTGTATTGTAAATATGCAGTTACGAATAATCCTGCCTGTTGCTCTAAAAATTCTCCAAAAAATAGATATGATGCCTTGAAGAGTGCTTAACTTTCTTTGTAAATTTCATCCAAAGTGGAGATGTCTTGTGCCTGAAATAAATTGTAGAGTGATTTTAGTATTTGATTTTTCATTAAATCCACATACCTCCGTTTTATGAAATTTCAAGTCTCCTGCATTCCATATGAAAATATCTAAAGTAGATAATTTTCTTTTTGTCTAATTTGAAAACATGGATTTATTAGGAATTAATTACTCACTGTCACTCTGTTTTCACTAAAAAATACATAAAAAATTCATATTTGTCCAAAAATTCCAAAAAACTTACTAGAGTATCCTTGGATCATGTTTTCATTCCAGTAAATATTTCATTATTTTTGCTTATTGTTTGTATAAAAATTACGAAAATACCCATAAAAAGTGTGCATTTTTTTATTATTGCATTGTAACCATAAAAATTCTAAAAAAATATGTTTTGCATTCATTACTGGATTAAGATTATAGAAAAAAATATAATTTGGCTGAATTAAACTGATTTGATATTAAAATTAATTTGTCCTTATTGTGTGTTTTCTTAGAGTCTTAATTCACCCGCATTTTGCATGGGCATTTGTTTTTTCGTTAAAAAAATCTAAAAAATACCGCTTGAAAATCTAAGACTTAACTTTCAAATTACCCCTGAAGTTGTTCCTTTGCCTCCCTGAGTTCGACCCCGGACTTGCCCAAGATATAAATTAAAGCCGAGACACTCTTCACAGAGATCTTTTTCTCGGTTCTGACTGAATCGCTAGGTACACCGATGAATCCCCATTCATAACTCTTTATTCCTTTATTTTAGCTAGAATCCTTGGCAAAAACACATGTAAATACCTGTAAATAGCATGAATTAACAAAACACATGCATCTTGTAAATATTCATAATTAGCATATTTTTGTGCCAAAATAAAAGGTATAAAGAAACACAAGAAAAAGAGGGAAATATTTAAAATAAATATTGAGTGACCTAATTTCAAGGGAGGACTCAACATGGGCCTGACCGTAAAAGAACCCAAGTAGAGAGAGATAAGGCCATTCATACATGTGTATAATCCTATGTATATAAATAAAATGAATTTCCTCAAAATAAAAATAAATAAGTATTTCTTATATTTTGTACATATTTATAAAAATAAAATCAAAATAAAAATGAGAAAAACAAAATAAAAATAAAAATAAATGACACCTCTCTCATCAGTGTATATAGACCTTGTATATAGAATAATATATCTATTTATTTTCTCTCTGTAAATACCTAATAAAAATAAAATAAAAATATTTCTATATTCCATATTTCATGATGTAAATAAATAAAATAAAAATCAGAAAACTAAAAATAAAATAAAAAGAAAAAGAATAAAAATCAATTTTCACCTTGTATATATACCATGTACATATGTATATAACCCTATTTATTTACTCCCTGTAAATAAATCATAAAAATAAAATAAAAATACCTAATCATTCCAAATTTTATGTTGTAAATAAATAAAATATAAAATTGGAATAAATATACAAAAATAAACAACTAAAAAAATGAAAAATACATATATGTATATACTTATATATAGTAATAATATTTTGTAAATACCTTATTTATTTTTCAAAAAAATAAATAAAAATCACTAGAAAATAATTTGAAAATAAATAAACATTTTTCATGTTTTAACTTTTTCGAAATAAGGTCATTTATTAATTTTAATTGAATTTACATATATTTATTGAATGGCCGCTTCTGATTGGTCCACGGGGGATGTTGACCCCCGGTCATCTCCTCCCATGGACCATTCAACCCGGATCTTTACGTCCCGACCCGATTTATCATAATTTTCACGCCTTGATCGGAACAGCATTGATCGAAACCTCGGTCTCCATTTACAGATCATTCATCCGAGACCCTCGCCCGGGGTTGAATCTAGGGATCCGAGCTTCACAGAGCCATGCCCGACCTCATCTTCTCGGACCCTCAGTTGTATAAAGCTCCATCTCTCTCGCACATTACCCGCCATCTTTGGCTCCGCTCCTTCGTCCCAGGACCTCCATTTTCTTCCCCAGAGTGACAGCTGTGCGAGGAGAGTGTCGAAGAGAGGAGGAGGTGCTGCCAGCCATCGATCCGGCGACCTTCGTCGCCGTGCGATGCTGCGAGGTGCGCTTAGCCTCAGAACCCGACGATTCCTCGAGGCCAAGACCCCCAGAGCTTCTCCAGCTCATCCCCAGTCGAGTACTCCATTCATCAGGTAACCTCGATACCATGTAGCTTAGGCTAATTTTGATTTTCGCCCAAATTGCTACTCCGCTGTCGCCGATCGATTCCTATCGCTCCGATCACCCATTTCACCATCCGACCCGACCATCACCTCCGTGAGACTCCTCTCCATCTTTTGCATCCACACACTCAACTTGGTTCGCCCCGGAACCAAGAATCGACCTCCCTTGCCGTCGCCTCGACGGAGGTCTTCGCCGCGACTCACCCGCGCATCCACTACACCCCTAATCAGGTCAAGGTACTTTGCCCTCGACCCAGCGTGCTTTCTGTGTGGTTTTTCAGGTCAAAGGGACCTCATCTGGAGGTCCAAAGCTCGAGCACAGCAGCTCCGTCGCCACCTTGCCACTGGAAGGTTCTAGGACTTCTCAGCCTCATCGGAGACCAGCATCCGCTGCGGACAGCCACCAGAACCATTTTGCCCATCAGAGCACCACCTGAGGAGGGCCCATGCGCCTGTAGTGAACCGGCGATGTTCGCCGGAGCTGAGTTCTTAGAGGACCCTCGCTCACCGTCAGATCACCCCTGATGAATCCATGATTCATCATCTTTATTCTTTTATTTTAGCGAAAATCTTTAGTAAAACACATGTACATATTCATTAATTCTCATTATTTACCATTCACCATCTATTTGTTAATAATGTATATTTATCATTCTTTTTAACCAAAATAAAAGAATAAAGAAGAAAAGAAAAAGAAAAGAAATAAAGAAGGATGTATTTATGGAATAAATGCAGACTGACCCGAACCCCGAGAGAAGGTCAAGAATCGACCTGATCGACCAGGAATAAAGTAGGGGGAGATAGGGTCCATAACTTATAAAAATCAAGAAAACCAATTCTCACTTGTATATATTCATTATTTTCCACCTTGTACATATTTCCACATATTTTATTTATCAATAAAACAACTTCAAATAAAAATATTTCCTTCTTGAAAGTTGTGTGTAATAATGTATACTAATTTATAAAAATATCAGAAAAATTATTTAACTAATAAATAAATAAATACAATGAACCTAAAAAGCTTAAAAATCCAACTTCCCAGGTTCATAACTATTTACAGAAGACTCCAAATTGACCAAACTCACTTTTAGACTTCATTTTATAATTAATACTATTTATTAAAAATATCAAAAAAATTGTGAAATAAAATGTGTGAGTTTTGGCGTTTGGACCCCCTTTGCATATATGTACATTATGTGTATAAAACTTCTTTATTTTCTATCTATTTATTTGTAACTCCAAATAACTTAATTCTTTTTCTGAAATGTTCATAAAAATACATAAAAAAATACAAAAATATAATTTAAAAATAATTGAGAATAAATACCAATAAATCTCAAAATCTAAAAGCCGTAAAGCCTAACTTCCGAACCTCATAACTAAGCCATATGAACTCCGATTTGAGTGTACTCACTTTTAAAGTTCATTTTATAAAAGATATCTATCAAATAAAAGTAGTTTCACTGAAATCAGAGTTAATATGCAAAAAGTAGGTTTTGGGACCTTATGGGTATACTTGTAAATATGTATACATTGTATATACTTTTATTTATTTATTTTCTTATTTATTTGTGCACATATTGTATTTTTAAATATTTTGTATAAATTTATTTTAATAATATAAAATAAAAAAATTATAAAACCTGAAAATAATCAAAAATAAAATAAAGTATTTATCATATATGTATTCTATACCTATTAATAAAGGTACTTATTTATTTTACCTTATTTAATTAATTTATTTTATTTATTAAAAATCACCATAAAATTATTTATTAAATTATTAACATTATTTATTTTCATTATTTTGTAATTTAAAACCATTTATTTATCTATCTATTTTCTTTATTTCTTATTTAATCTGCAGTTTCGTCTTTTTCCCTATTTCGTCTTTTTCCTCCTTCAGCCCAAATAAACTGCTCGTCGAGGCGTTTTCTCCGAATTTTCTAGAGCGGGTCTTTAATCGAATCGAGTTGATTTCTACACCAAAAAAAAGAGCTCACAACTCTCATCTTCCCCAAATAAAATTTCAAAATTCCCGCCTCGATTCGCGCGCCGAATTTTCATTCGAAATTTGATGTTTCACATCTTATAAATAAGGCCCCTTCTTCTTCCTCCTCCCATCTTTGGCCATTTCATCCTCCTCCAAGGAGCTCCGATCATCGTGAGTGACAGCCGACCTTCGTTGCAGTGAGGAGAGGACGTGAGGGCCTCTGATCCGGCGTTCCGTCGCCGTGCTCCGCCTTCGGCGAGCTCGAGCCTCCGGCACCGTCGAGCCGTCGAGGCAACGACCCGAAGCTTCTCGAAGCTTCAGCCCAGGCAATCCACTCCATTTAGGTAATCTTAGATTTGTTTCGTTCTGATTTTGCTCAATTTTTGATTAATCTCAGTAGCTGTAGATCCATAAACTCTATTTGTTGTCGTAACCAACTCGACCAAACCGCCACACGATCCGCCTTCACCTTCGATCCCCTTCATTTTCTTCTTCTATCTCCCATACCTTCCAGATCCGATCACGGGATCATTGGAGCTCCTCTTCCGCGTCACCATAGCTCCTTTCATTCACCTTTTCTATTCGTGTTTTGGACCGAGGTTTAGAGCCTCGAGTCGTGTTCATATCTTGCAGTATTGATGATCTGAAGGCGTGAAGAACAAGCAAAACTGCGAGTCTACACATCTATATGAGATCAAGAGATCGCTGACTTCCCGAGCGCAGAGGAAACCGTCAAATATTACTCTCGGTTCTGATCGAGCACTTCAAGGAGCAGCAATTAGATTGGGAATTCGACTGGGCATCTAACGCTAAAACCAATTATCAATTCCAGCCATACGATGCACAGGAGATTGGGATTTCTTTATTAAAACTTTTAGCTACATTCATTTGAATTCGTAAGGTTGATTCTAATTTGGGATCCGTGCAGATTATTCACTGGAATCCGTCCATTATCATTGAAAACCAAATCAATGACCTGGAGGTTAAAATTATAGCAATCTATGGAGACATATTCGCGGAGGGGCACACGTGCAGCAACATCAAAAGCAAAGGCTGGACACCAGATCAGAATAGACCAACCGTGAAGTGCCTTCGAGATCGAGATTTTCCTCGAATCAATTTCGCATCGTCTGGACCCTTCAAATCCTCCGCTCTTCAGATCTCATCAGAATTTGGGTATCGCCGCCTACCGTCGCAGTATACAGAACCATCACCGACGGCCGAAGATTTTGGGGAAGAACTGAGCGAGCAGCAACCGTCCATCTGAAACAATCCACCGCTTTAGCCCCAACAGACTGCATGTGCGCTGTGCGCACGGGAGATTATATTTGGTAAAATTGCATATATTTGATATGTTGCTTTAAATACTTCATTTCAGACCTGAGTTGCTTGTGAAATATTTGCAGAAGATTCCTTAGCTTTCAATCTAATAACATTTTAGTCTTATATATCACGTGAAGTATTCACATACTTTGCTGGGATTAATTGCAATATCCCACTAGAGTTAGAGGATAATTAATAAAAGCAAGGAATATTTCTCTGCAATTATCATGTTGGTCCTCATTCTGTAGATCACGTATGCATTATCCCACTAGAACTTGGAGGTCAATTACCATGTATGCATGACAATCATGTGATTGATTTATCATTTTGTAGATTGGCCCCGTGAACTCTCCTATTCTGTTATCATTCAATTTGTTTCTGTCTTTATATGTCTTTCATCTTCTTTATTTGAAAAATTAAAAAAATAAATATAAAAATTTGAAAAATTATAATCACTAAAAATTTCAAAATCAGAAAACATAAAAAAAATTATATTCACAAAAATCCCCAAGAGTAGCTTGTTTAGATTACCTCTTTTATTTCATTGCTTATCTTTGATTAAATAACCCTTGCTTAATAACTGTTACCTCCTTGAGTTCGACCCTGGGAGCTATATTAGGTTAATAACTAAATAGCAAAAATCCATCGTTTTCTCTTATTGCTTTGATTGGATTTAATAATTGTTTGATTCAGTCGGTTTTTCTTTGGGTACAACGACATTATCCATTAATAAACTAAAACCCAAGTGAGATAATCGGACAATCAAAATGGCGCCGTTGCCGGGGAGGCACGGCGAGGGTAGTTAGGTCTTCTTTGCCTTCTGCTCTTAGTTTGTGTATATATTTGTTTTTCCTTACTTGGTTGATTTTTCTACTTCGTTTTATCTGATATATTTTGCATAACTGTGATCTGACATATCTTTTGTTTCTCTCTTTCTTGCGAGGGCCCGACGAGCGAGGGCGGCATTCCTAGGAGCGCCGGCGCACCCGAGCGAAGCGGAGGCGGCTCGTTTCTTCATCGAGCAGCAGGAGAGCGTAGGAGAAGAGGAGCAGAAGATTTGGAGGATCCTTTGAGGACTTTTAGCATTTTATTCCATTATCATTCTTGTAATAAGTTGTAATAATTTCTAGGACTTTGGACACTTGACAGATTTCGGGGTCTGTTTCGCCAAGTGCCGGTGCACTTTGGGGACCTCACCGTGTTTTATTTTTATCGCTTTATTTTATTTTGTTTCACGTGGATTTTTGTACTTGAGCCCCTAGATTTAGGTTTCTATTTGATTGAGCTAGGTAGCATTAGGTCCAAAGCCCCTAATAGAATATCTGTTCCTATAGAACTCGCTTGGACTTAGACAAATAAATATGTGCTTCACGATAATAGAAGTTCCTGTTTAGGACGGTTCTCGCATTGCATTCATATAGATTAGTTTAAATTTATGCGCGGATCATATTGCATGTAGACTGCTGGAGCAAGGTACGCCTTCTATCTCGTGCATGCATTCATAGATTTCATCGCGCATCGGCTTTTCTGTATTCCTTCCTCTGTTTTCGGCACTTAGGAATAAAAAGGAAATCGGAAAATTTGTTAGACGTTTCATTGAAAATATCCACAAAAATTAAAAATTAAAAATTGGGACTGCTAATTGAACTTGATCATAAAATTAAACGACTGATTCACTTCATTGTTTGGGAGAGCAATCCCCTCATTGTCTTCGCTTTTAATTGCTCGCGTACACACTAAGGAATAGTGCCCCAATCCCATTAAGCCTCCTAAGTTTTGTACAACATTTTATCTTCTCACCTAACTCTAAAACAGAAAAGATAAAAAGACCGCACATTTGCGGTCCTCACTTTGCGTTGAGTAGGTGAATTGGGGGTTTGCATTGTGTTTGTATGTGATTGGTGTGAGTTGGTTACGATCATCATCTCTAGATCATTAGTAGTCACCTTCTGTTTCCCTTCTCATCTTCACTCTGTTTTCTTCTCTTTTATCCCTCCCTCCCACCCTCATTTGTCTTCTCCCCTCGTCATTTCTTCTCAAGTCGTGATGATGGATCGATGTTCTCTTCAGCCGGATCTTGCGGCTCCATTTTTTCATCCACATCATTCTCGTGAGGTCGGAACTCCGATCGACCTCTCTTCTCTTTCTCCTTCTACCTCTACTCGATTCCCTCTTTCTACTGGGCATGCTGAGCTTGGAGTTGACACTTGCAGGGATCACATTGAGCAGTTGCGAGCTTCAGACGACTTCTATAATAGGATGACGGATGAGCAGCCAGATCATGGAGCACAGTCAGCTTCTACATTGAGTCCCTTCATTCTAGACTTAGAGTTCATTCAGCTTCTGCCGAAGTTTTCAGGGGAAGTGTACGAGGAGCCATATCTTCATCTTTCTGAGTTCGAGGAGTTTTGTAGATCACGATCATATTCAGATATCACTTCTGAGGAGTCACAGCTTATGACCTTCCCTTTCACACTTCAGGGTAGAGCCAAGAGTTGGCACAGACGGTTGGGAAGGAAGTTTGCTACGTGGGGTGATTTACGGTCATTGTTCTTGCAGAGATTCTACCCCCAGCGTAGAGCAGATATGATGCGGTCTTTCATCACGGATTTTTCAGTAGACCCCCAGGAGCCATTGCATGAGGCATGGTCGAGGTTTCTTGACCTCTTGAGGAGATTCCCAGATCATGGACTTTCGATGACAGACCTTGTTGAGATCTCCATGAGGGGGATGACCGCCGATCAGATAGCACTGGTGATTACCTCATGTGGCGGTTCACACTGCAGTTCTGACATTGACTTACTGGATACCATCTCGAGATTACTTTCACAGAGACCATCTTGATGCCGTAGTCGGGACAACACATGAGGATGTTGCAGTACCAGTAGGGTGTGTCGCACTACATGAGGATACAGTTTCTACACACCAGCCCGAGGACATGGATTCTGCAGCACCACAGAGTACAGAGGACATGACTGCTACAGTGGAGGTTTTGACCCAGAGACTACTCGAGTTCCCGTTGGTCTTCCAGCTAGAGTTCGAGTCAGCCCCAGAGTTTTCAGTCGACGAGTCTTGGATATCAGATCTTCTGATATTCCAGGAGATGGAGGAGCCCCCGCTACTACAGCCGTCGATCCAGCCATTTCAGAGCCCAATCCCGGATGACTCAGCTTTTCTTCTGCAGAGATACTTCTTGGATTCAGATAGATATCTTGATCTAGCCCAGCAGCCAGTGATAGATGTGGGACACCATTTTGAGAAGCCAGATATTGATAGTCCCATATCTGAGCCTTTTGTCCTCCAGTTTGATGAGATGGATACATTTCATGAGGACCAGACGATATCCAGCATTGCCACAGCTCGAGGATCAGTTTCAACCACATTGCCAGCCTCCACGGTGTTGACTAGTACCTTCTCCTGCTTCCAGATTGCCGAGAGCCAGATTTCAGATGATGATGCAGCCTGGTGCACCGAGTGGATGCTTGACAGCAGCGCAGATGCCCTTATATATCCTGATTCTCTACTCCTTACTGATGATCTTGCATTCCTCCCCGAGGGTTATCTGCGGGAGAATGCCATACACGATGTGTACTCGGTTTCATTTTCTGAGAGTGTATCCGATCTGTCGGACCACGAAACCGAGTCTTTTGATCTTTCTATTTCTGAGTTATCTCTCCTCGACGACCCTCGTGAGGATGAGTCGATCCTTGAGATATTCAATGATCTGTCTGATTTTGTTCCATTATATGCATCGGATATCAGTTTTCATAGAGAGTCTCCTGATCTTGATTTTCCACACCTTTTTGAGACACTGATTGACGTGGAGGATTCCATGACTGATCCTTCCTTCTCCACGTTTGATTTCTTCGGCTCCACACTTTCACTCCAGTCTAATCCTGAGCCGATGATTTCATTTGTGTTACCAGATCCCAATCACATCTTCCCATATCCTTGGCCGGTAGCAGACACCCGCTTGATTGCATACCTGGGTGTCTTTATTTACACTGTTGAGCTCGTTGTTGTTCTCATACTGAGACTACAACGACAGTACGGTATTCGCCTTACAGATGCCGTCCTGAACCTTGATGCTGCGTTGTCCTAGCCTTTGCGCCCAGCTAGGGGCGTAAACTCTAGCGCTTGTTGAGAGGCACCTCAACATTGTCTACTTTGTATATACTTGTTTCGTCTTGATTTGTTCCTTGTTTCCTCCGCTTTTGTTTTACACCCCAGGTCTCGTTTAGGATTATTTTTGCTATACTTAGGATGTACTCTATCCTAAGTATAGGGGGGTGTAGACACCGAGTTGTTCATTCTCGTTCTGTTTCATTACTCCTGTTGTTGCCTATACTTAGGGATCCTTCACCCTAAGTATAGGGGGAGTGATGTCGTCCTTCTATCTTGTATATATTTGTCTGAGTTTCTTCTATTCCCTCTCTTGTCCCTCAACTATTGAAATTCTTTTCTATACTTAGGGATCTTTTACCCTAAGTATAGGGGGGACAAGTAGATTCGTTGATTTTGTATATTCTCTTCCTCGGTCTTCCCCATTTGTACAGTCTTATATACTTAGGATCACTTGATCCTAAGTATAGGGGGGATCACCGACTTCCATTCATTTCATTTTTTATTCTTTGAGTCATTGTAGTATAGGATTCTTTTCACTTTTCTATACTTAGCACGAGTTATGTCTTCCTTTGTCGCTCTTTGATCACTATGAGGACATAGTTCGAGCTAAGTATAGGGGAGTGTCGTATATATTGTATATATACTTTAGCCATAACTCGTACTTTGTATTTTAATAATATGGCTATTATTTATAAAATTGGAATAAAAATATTTTGAAAAATATTTGTAAAAATGTTTGTAAACTCTTTTGTTAAAAAATTTTGTAAAATATTTTGTAAAACATTTTGTAAAAAGATTTGTAAAAATTATTTGTAAAAACCTTTGTAAAATTATTTTGATTTGTAAAATGTTTGTAAAAAATGTTTTGTTTGTAAAATGTTTGTAAATTATTTTTGTATCAAAATTATGTATATTGTACAAATGTTTGTAAAATGTGTGAAAATAAAATATTTGCAAAAACCGTTTGTAAAATGATTTGTAAAATTTTTGTAAAATCATTTGTAAAATTATTTTCAAAATTATTTGTAAATCTTTGTAAAATGTTTTGAAAAATTTTGTAAAATGATTTGTAAAATTTTTGTAAAATATTTTGTCACGTGGGATGTAAATTATGGGTATAAAAATTATTTTTGTAAACTTGTAAAATCCACGTGTGAATAAAAGCCATAATTATTTGTAATTTATGTAATTTACAACTTGTATATAAAATCCATGTATAAAATATGTATATTTAATACACTTGTAAAATTTGTACATAAAACTTGTAAATAAAAAGTCTTTTTGTAAAACTTTGTATAAACTGTGGATAATTGATTATTGAAAATACATAAAAATTTGAAGAAGATAAAATCCATAAAAATTGCAAATTCTTTGAAAAACTTTTCAAAAATATTTTGTCTTTTATTTTATTCTCTTAAAAAAGTTTTGTAAATATTTTCTTGCATGTGCATTTGCATTTTTCGGAATAGTATTGGCATTTAAACTAGTCTAGAATAAAATTGAAAAATGGAGCTTGGTTAAGACCTTAATCCATCTAATTCTCAGAGGAACCTTATAGGATTTGGGGTTAAGACTTTTCAGGTCCATTAGTGACTTAATTCTTTGAGTCCACTAGGCTATGTTCACAAGTCATCTTGATGAGCCTAAGTAGAACACTTAACAACGCACGCATGACTCTTAGAGACAATGGCTTGACTTGCACCAGCACTTTACACATAGCTCTCCACGGATGAGGTGGTGAGGAGGCAGTTTCCTTTGGCTTGGGGTAGCATACGAGGGTAGTACTTCTAGGCGGAACCTCTCTTCTTCTTCTAGTGAAGGAAGTGCGTCTCAACTTGGTCTGGTGGTGATGAAGTCTAAAGACAGGAGTTGTGGGTTGCAATAAAGCTTCAAAAGAGGGATAGTCTACTGGCTCAAGAGGAAAATTTCTTGTATATATGCTGCACCATGTAGATATGTTGTAAATATGCACATCAAAAAAAAGAAAAGAAAAAAAGAAAAAAAAATGTACAAAGAAAGAAAAACTCCAAAATAGTGGTGGGTCGGATTAAAAATTTAATAATCCCACCGGAGTGTATATAGTCAAATAAAGCAAAAGCTTATGGTATCCATGTTACATCTCATGAAGCTTGCAGCGGGAGACTTAGCTACACTGGTTGAGCTCCCAAAACTCTATACCTCTTACTCCCCCTCTTCTTGAGCCGGTTGCACTTGAACTTAGAAGGGAATACCCCGCTTCTCGAGGAAAGAGTTGCTAGACCGAGGCATTAGAGTTACCAGGTTGGGGGAGGTTGTTTCTTTGTCACTTCTGAGGTGGGGAGCTACATATCACTTACACTGCATGGAAAGATTCATGGTCATTAGAGTTTGCGTATGTAGACTTGTTCTGATCTGGATTATTGAGGAGTCTTGACCATAGAATAGTGGAACTTAGAGGCTGTTGAGTCCTAAACCTAGATCCCAATAAGGTTCCGCCACACTAATAATCCAAAGGTCTGACTGAGCTCCATACTTCAATTTTATGAAGATAAGTTTAATAATCAATATTGTTCTAAGTTCTTTCCTTTTTCTTTTCTTATTTTTCTTTTTCACCTCTTCTTTGAATAAGTGTTTGCTAAGGGACTAGCAAAGGTAAAGTATAGGGGAATGATGAATCCATGATTCATCATCTTTATTCTTTTATTTTAGCGAAAATCTTTAGTAAAACACATGTACATATTCATTAATTCTCATTATTTACCATTCACCATCTATTTGTTAATAATGTATATTTATCATTCTTTTTAACCAAAATAAAAGAATAAAGAAGAAAAGAAAAAGAAAAGAAATAAAGAAGGATGTATTTATGGAATAAATGCAGACTGACCCGAACCCCGAGAGAAGGTCAAGAATCGACCTGATCGACCAGGAATAAAGTAGGGGGAGATAGGGTCCATAACTTATAAAAATCAAGAAAACCAATTCTCACTTGTATATATTCATTATTTTCCACCTTGTACATATTTCCACATATTTTATTTATCAATAAAACAACTTCAAATAAAAATATTTCCTTCTTGAAAGTTGTGTGTAATAATGTATACTAATTTATAAAAATATCAGAAAAATTATTTAACTAATAAATAAATAAATACAATGAACCTAAAAAGCTTAAAAATCCAACTTCCCAGGTTCATAACTATTTACAGAAGACTCCAAATTGACCAAACTCACTTTTAGACTTCATTTTATAATTAATACTATTTATTAAAAATATCAAAAAAATTGTGAAATAAAATGTGTGAGTTTTGGCGTTTGGACCCCCTTTGCATATATGTACATTATGTGTATAAAACTTCTTTATTTTCTATCTATTTATTTGTAACTCCAAATAACTTAATTCTTTTTCTGAAATGTTCATAAAAATACATAAAAAAATACAAAAATATAATTTAAAAATAATTAAGAATAAATACCAATAAATCTCAAAATCTAAAAGCCGTAAAGCCTAACTTCCGAACCTCATAACTAAGCCATATGAACTCCGATTTGAGTGTACTCACTTTTAAAGTTCATTTTATAAAAGATATCTATCAAATAAAAGTGGTTTCACTGAAATCAGAGTTAATATGCAAAAAGTAGGTTTTGGGACCTTATGGGTATACTTGTATATATGTATACATTGTATATACTTTTATTTATTTATTTTCTTATTTATTTGTGCACATATTGTATTTTTAAATATTTTGTATAAATTTATTTTAATAATATAAAATAAAAAAATTATAAAACCTGAAAATAATCAAAAATAAAATAAAGTATTTATCATATATGTATTCTATACCTATTAATAAAGGTACTTATTTATTTTACCTTATTTAATTAATTTATTTTATTTATTAAAAATCACCATAAAATTATTTATTAAATTATTAACATTATTTATTTTCATTATTTTGTAATTTAAAACCATTTATTTATCTATCTATTTTCTTTATTTCTTATTTAATCTGCAGTTTCGTCTTTTTCCCTATTTCGTCTTTTTCCTCCTTCAGCCCAAATAAACTGCTCGTCGAGGCGTTTTCTCCGAATTTTCTAGAGCGGGTCTTTAATCGAATTGAGTTGATTTCTACACCAAAAAAAAGAGCGCACAACTCTCATCTTCCCCAAATAAAATTTCAAAATTCCCGCCTCGATTCGCGCGCCGAATTTTCATTCGAAATTTGATGTTTCACATCTTATAAATAAGGCCCCTTCTTCTTCCTCCTCCCATCTTTGGCCATTTCATCCTCCTCCAAGGAGCTCCGATCATCGTGAGTGACAGCCGACCTTCGTTGCAGTGAGGAGAGGACGTGAGGGCCTCTGATCCGGCGTTCCGTCGCCGTGCTCCGCCTTCGGCGAGCTCGAGCCTCCGGCACCGTCGAGCCGTCGAGGCAACGACCCGAAGCTTCTCGAAGCTTCAGCCCAGGCAATCCACTCCATTTAGGTAATCTTAGATTTGTTTCGTTCTGATTTTGCTCAATTTTTGATTAATCTCAGTAGCTATAGATCCATAAACTCTATTTGTTGTCGTAACCAACTCGACCAAACCGCCACACGATCCGCCTTCACCTTCGATCCCCTTCATTTTCTTCTTCTATCTCCCATACCTTCCAGATCCGATCACGGGATCATTGGAGCTCCTCTTCCGCGTCACCATAGCTCCTTTCATTCACCTTTTCTATTCGTGTTTTGGACCGAGGTTTAGAGCCTCGAGTCGTGTTCATATCTTGCAGGATTGATGATCTGAAGGCGTGAAGAACAAGCAAAACTGCGAGTCTACACATCTATATGAGATCAAGAGATCGCTGACTTCCCGAGCGCAGAGGAAACCGTCAAATATTACTCTCGGTTCTGATCGAGCACTTCAAGGAGCAACAATTAGATTGGGAATTCGACTGGGCATCTAACGCTAAAACCAATTATCAATTCCAGCCATACGATGCACAGGAGATTGGGATTTCTTTATTAAAACTTTTAGCTACATTCATTTGAATTCGTAAGGTTGATTCTAATTTGGGATCCGTGCAGATTATTCACTGGAATCCGTCCATTATCATTGAAAACCAAATCAATGACCTGGAGGTTAAAATTATAGCAATCTATGGAGACATATTCGCGGAGGGGCACACGTGCAGCAACATCAAAAGCAAAGGCTGGACACCATATCAGAATAGACCAACCGTGAAGTGCCTTCGAGATCGAGATTTTCCTCGAATCAATTCCGCATCGTCTGGACCCTTCAAATCCTCCGCGCTTCAGATCTCATCAGAATTTGGGTATCGCCGCCTACCGTCGCAGTATACAGAACCATCACCGACGGCCGAAGATTTTGGGGAAGAACTGAGCGAGCAGCAACCGTCCATCTGAAACAATCCACCGCTTTAGCCCCAACAGACTGCATGTGCGCTGTGCGCACGGGAGATTATATTTGGTAAAATTGCATATATTTGATATGTTGCTTTAAATACTTCATTTCAGACCTGAGTTGCTTGTGAAATATTTGCAGAAGATTCCTTAGCTTTCAATCTAATAACATTTTAGTCTTATATATCACGTGAAGTATTCACATACTTTGCTGGGATTAATTGCAATATCCCACTAGAGTTAGAGGATAATTAATAAAAGCAAGGAATATTTCTCTGCAATTATCATGTTGGTCCTCATTCTGTAGATCACGTATGCATTATCCCACTAGAACTTGGAGGTCAATTACCATGTATGCATGACAATCATGTGATTGATTTATCATTTTGTAGATTGGCCCCGTGAACTCTCCTATTCTGTTATCATTCAATTTGTTTCTGTCTTTATATGTCTTTCATCTTCTTTATTTGAAAAATTAAAAAAATAAATATAAAAATTTGAAAAATTATAATCACTAAAAATTTCAAAATCAGAAAACATAAAAAAAATTATATTCACAAAAATCCCCAAGAGTAGCTTGTTTAGATTACCTCTTTTATTTCATTGCTTATCTTTGATTAAATAACCCTTGCTTAATAACTGTTGCCTCCTTGAGTTCGACCCTGGGAGCTATACCAGGTTAATAACTAAATAGCAAAAATCCATCGTTTTCTCTTATTGCTTTGATTGGATTTAATAATTGTTTGATTCAGTCGGTTTTTCTTTGGGTACAACGACATTATCCATTAATAAACTAAAACCCAAGTGAGATAATCGGCCAATCAAAATGGCGCCGTTGCCGGGGAGGCACGGCGAGGGTAGTTAGGTCTTCTTTGCCTTCTGCTCTTAGTTTGTGTATATATTTGTTTTTCCATCGCATCCAGTGAGGTGACAGCTCCCGTTTGCCGGTGTTGCAGCGAGGAGGAGGTGGCCGGACCACTGATCCGGCAGCTTTGCGCCGCCGTGCTCCGCCGCGTGCAGGAGCTCGAGCCTCAGGAAGTGACACCCTTCGAGGCGACGACCAGGAGCTAGCTAAGCTCCAGCACAGTCTTCCGCATCACCCAGGTAGCCTTTTAGCTCGCCCATTTCGTTTAATTTTAAGCTTCCCCCAAATCGCATCTCCGACGAGTTCCTTTGATTCCGGTCATCTTGCGTATCTTCTCGATCATCGGGACACACTATCACCTTCGCCATCCTTCGACGCACCTTCTACGCCCCTTCACTCAACCCAGCTCGCAAAAGAGCTGGGGTTCGAGCTCCACCGTCCTCCGCTCGCCGGAGCTCGCTCGTCCCGACCCATCGTTCACCCTCACGCCGCTTCATCGGGTCGAGGCACTTTGCCCTCGACCCGCGAAGCTTCTGGTTTATTTTGCAGGTCAAGAGGAGGCCGTCTGAGGCCCCCTCACTTCCAGGCCAGGAGCTCGACTCCGTCGACCTCGCCGGAGCCCCTCCAGGGCTCGGCTGGGCCATCGGAGGCCTTCACCAGCTGCGGGACTCCACCGCGGATCTGTTCCGATACCCAGAGGCAGCTGAGGAGGACTGCTGCACGCGCACAAGGCCGGCGAAGCTCGCCGGCTGAGTGTTCTTCCAGTATCCTCCACCACCGTCCGATCGTCCCCCGCTCCAGTTTCAATCGTCACCGTCCATCCTTCGAGGATCAGATACCGTTGATCGATTCGAGGGTAGATCCGGACCGTTGGAGCAGAGAGAGGGAACCACCAGCACCTGCCAGCCGTCTGATCATCCACGTGGCCTCCTCTGCGCCGTCGATCGGCTCACGTGCGGAAGAGAAGAGAGGCGCCACTCACCAGGACCGTCCGATCATCCACGTGGCGCTCATCCAGCCGTCGGCGTAATAAGGGGTAATTTACCTTAGACCCCCTAGTAGTTTAAGTTTTCAGTCCTAGTCCTGTAAATATTTTAGTCATTTTATTTACGTAGGGTAAATTGCACTTTGGACCTCGTACTTATTAGTATTTGCATTTATACCCATGTTTGTGTGAGACACGTGCATCGACACGTGATATTTTGGTGTAATTGCGACTTTAGCCCTGTAGTTTTGGATGTTCTTTAATGAATAGAAACTTTCTGGTATTTGCACATATGCCCCTGTGAGTGTTTTTATTCCGCATGTGCGCCTTTTAGTGGGTTATTTGTATCTAAGCCCCTGGACTTTTTGGTACGAGTTACCAAAAGGTCCTAGGACTTGGTTTTTATTACCAGAAGGTCCCTGAGTGCCCCAGGCACGCGCCACGCGCGTGACTTGCTGGGTTATTTGCACCTGTACCCCCAGATCTTCGGGTATTTGCACTTTGGTCCCTGTGCACAGTGCCCCCTTTTGGATTTTGAATAAAATATCAAATCACCTCCAAATCCAACGAAAATTTGACACATGGCTCCTGCCATGGTGTAGGATTTTTGTAGATTTTTGAGGACATTTTTGATCTTGTTTGCTATTTTTAAAAATTCAAAAACATCTATTTTTGGCACTGTTTCACTTGAAAAATCACAAAAAAATATAAAAACACCCCCAAAAAATTCTATAAAAATTAGCTACTGTTCTTTGTGTGTTGTTTGATTTTCGAGCCAATTTTGGCAATTTTTCATTAAGTAAAAACCCTAAAAATCTAAAAACACCTAAAAACTCATAAAAATCATATTAAATAATCTAAAAATCCAAAAACAATAATTTTGGTGCTCAAATTTTCCTTATTTTCTCTAGAATACAGGAAAATTACCTCCAGGCCCTCTTGAGATACTTAGATATTTTATCTTTGGGTTTTGGGCCTGGCTGGACAGTACCTTGTCTTTTTAGCACTGTTTGATTTTTAGAAAATAAAATACACCTTATAAAAATCCCAAAAATTCACCAAAAACACTTAAAAACCTAAAAAACATAAAAATAATTTTTCTTGAATTTTTGCTTGATTTTTGGTGTGATAAATAAATTGCTCAAGTGTGCTTGTTTATACTTTCTTTTATTTTCTTCACTTTTAAAAATCCAAAAAAATATAAAAATCATTAAAAACCACTAAAAATATTTTGTCTTTATTTTATTTCATTTCGACTACTTCGTAGGCCTCTGGCCAACCCGTGCTCCTTGTGTTCGACCCTGGGAGCTATACCAGGTTAATCCCATAGCTAGGACCGCACTTCGTGTTTTGATCTCTGATTTATTTCGCGGTTCGATATTTTTCTTGATTGAGTGACTCTGAGTGATGGAGGTCGCAACGACCGATTAGTACCTTTACCTCGTTCGCTCGGGTCGCTCATCAGAATGGTGCCAGATTAGATCGTGTCCTTTCATCTGTGGAGCATCCTCAACCGTCGATCCATACGAGGAGCTGATCTGGACCATCAACCCTGCTGAAGAGGCGTGCATGAACCACAACCATCCGATCCTCCACGTGGTACGACCTCGACCATCGATCCCTAATAAAGGGGTAATTTTCCCTTAGCCCCCTATCGTTTAATTTTTGCTATTTAGTCATGTAAATATTTTCGTACGTTGTTTTTAATTAGGTTAAATTGCACTGTAGACCTCTATGTTTATTTTAATTGCATTTTAGTCCCTGTCTACGTGGAACACATGCATCGCCACGTGACTTTTTGGATAATTTGCATTGTATGGGCTCGGGGTTTCTGTGTGTTATGAAATGAAATTATGTTTCTGATATTTGCATTTATGCCCCTATGAGTGGTTTTATTCGACATGTGCTGATTTATTTGAACATTTTCGCTTTTTCTCTTGAGATTTTAGCACGTGTTGCTATTAGATCCATGTGTACTTTGTGCCTTTGAACTATTTTTCTTTGCATTTAGGTCCATGTGTACTGTGTGCCTTGTTTTGATTGAATAAAGTAGCAAAGTAAATCCTAATTAAGTGAAATTTAGACATGTGGCTCCTGCCACTTTGTAAAAATTTCCCTAAATTTTTGGTACATTTTTGAGGCATTTTGATATTTTAAAAATTCAAAAACAGCGATTTTTGCTAATGTCTGACTTAGAAAATCAAAGAAAAATATAAAAAACTCTTTTAAAAATTCTAAAAAAATAGAGTTAGTTAATTTAGTGTGTTTTAATTTCTATCCAATTTTGGTGTTTTTTGGATATATAAAAACCTTAAAAATTGTAAAAACCTAAAAAATTCATAAAAATTCTACAAAATTATATAAAAATCAAAAACATATAAACTCTTTTTCTGAATATTAGTTTTTGTTTATAGTTTTCATAAAAATTGCTTTCAGACTTTTATAGATCCATTTTATATTTTTAATGGATCTTTCAAGTTTGGCTGTATAGTGATCTTCATTTTTCCTCCTTCTGGATTTTTAGAAAATTATATAAAAATTAAAAAATTGTGAAAAATTCTACAAAAACATTAAAAACCTAAAAAGCATAAAAATATTTTTGTTTGAATTTTTGGAGCATTTTTAAGTGATTAAATAATTTGTTGTTGTTGATTGCTTTTGTATTTTCTTATTTTTCCTTATTTTTAATAATACAAAAAAAAATAAAAATCATTAAAATCCACCAAAAACATATTTTATTCTTTATTTTGACTTTGACTACTTTGTAGGCGGCAATGCCATCACGTGCTCCCTGAGTTTGATCCTAGTCGCTATACCAGGTTAATAAAATGGCAAAGGACCGCTACCGTGTTTTGATTGATTTTATCTTTTTGATTTTGGTGGTTCTATTTCCTTGATTGAGCTCTTAGGCCCGAGAAGTTGAGGTCGCAACGAACATTGACACCTGATTTACCTTAGTCGCTTAGGCCGCTCATCAGAATGGCGTTGTTGCAGGGGAGCACGGCTTAGTAGTCGAGTTCGATTTTTTCCGCGGCTTTTCTTTTTTGCGGCTTTTTGTATATATTTTTGTAGATATATTTTCTATATTTTATTTACATATTTTCAGGACTGACACTTTGGTTTCTCTTTCTTGCGAGGGCCCGAGGACAGAGGCGGCTTCTTCGGAAGCCGACATAACCACGAGAGTCGGAGGCAGTTTCTTTCTCTACGAAGCCGCATAAGAGCGCGAGGAGTAGAGTCGAAGCTCGAGAGCCGTGGAATAGCCACGAGAAATAACCATAGATTAGCTTAGCTTAGTTTAGATTTATTTTTCAGCAGATTTATTAATTTATAATAATACAGGGACAGAGACTTGGACACTTAATATTTCGAGGGTTGTTTCGCCGGGCACCGGTGTGCTCGGGGGACCTCACCGAGATTTTTGCGGTTTTCACGGTTTTTTTCGGTTTTTTACCATTTATTTACTGCTTACTTGATTTACGCGGTTTTCAGCCTTAGCTTAGGATTTTCATTGATTGTGACGTAATTAATTAGGATCCAAACACCTAATTATCTGCCTGTACCTATAGTTCGAATAATTGGACCAGATTAATTAATTCACAAGAAAAAGCCGGATTATTAGAGCTCTGGTCCACGTGCCTTGAGGAGTCACATACAACGCGTGCAGGATCTGTTGTGATAGACACCGAGACCTCCCAAGATAGGACTCAGGACCTAGGCTCGAGTACCCTGCTACTGTTCTTTCGTGTAGAAATTGCTCTGCTAGGGACGGTTTTCCGCGTACATCATATAGGTAGTTTGTATTCAGTCTTTTATTTATGCGCAGATCACCCTGCATGTAGACTGCTGGAGTCAGGTATGCACCTCTTACTCTGCATGCATCATTGATTCCCGCGTATCGGCTTTTTCGTCTTCTCCCCCTATTTTGGATTTAAAATAATCAGGAGAACCGAAAAATTCGTTAGGCGTTGTTTGCTTTGAAAAATACTTAAAAAAGAAAAACTATAAAATTGGGACTGCTAAACAAAATTGACCCTAAAAGACACTTCACCTAAAAATATGTCTTGAGGAGAGCAACACCCTTATTGTCTGGTTTGATTGTGCGAGAGAGTGACCCGCACACTAGGCTAGAGCTACATCCGAGCCACGATCCAACTACCGACCTTTTATACGAGATAATCTGGTTGGAGGATTGGATTCCTACCAGGTCACGTAACCGCTCTGATATCCTGACATGATCACCTAAATAAAATAGACAAGATAATTGACCGAACTCTTACGGTCTTTAGCTCAGCGTAGAGTAGGTGAATTTGGGGTTTGTATTGCCCATCTTGTTTGTTTCCAGATCTCATCCGCCAGACTCGCCAGATCGAGATGATGGGCAAGAGGTCCCTTAGGCAGCCTCTGGCTGTACCGTTTGACCGCACTCCAGCCCGTTCATCTAGGTTGGTTCATGAGAGCTCAGACCCACTCTCCGAACCCGAGTTCGATTCCACCTTATTCCCTCTTGACCACCCTTCTTCTTGTCCTGAGATGCCAGTGCCAGATGCGAGTCGACAGACAGATGATATTTTGGCACCTGAGTTTGGATCTTTTGCCTTTGCAGAGACCATGGCCAACAGCGAGGATCACACCGAGGGTCAGAGGCCAGAGACGACTACTTACGTTCTGGACCAGGGTGCGATCAACACCATCATGTTAGCCTCCCTCGAGACGATGCAGAGACAGATACAGGACCAGGGGGCATTCATGGTGGAGATGAGGAGAGAGATGGAGCAGCTCAAAGAGCAGCTGAGAGCCGACATGTCGCGAGCTGATGGACGCAGGGGTCCAGACCAGCCAGTTCAGCCAGACCAGCCGGCCGCAGATCCGAGACCGATGCGGGAGTTGCACAACCCCAGATCGACATTGATACACCGGTGGGTGGTTCTTCCAGCGATCGTGGGGAACTTCAAGTTCCCCCCGAACACACTACAGCTCCTACCCCGCTTCCACGGGCTCACCACTGAGGAGCCCCATCTTCATCTCCAGGAGTTTGAGATGATCTGCAACACCATCCACGACCATTAGGTGGACGAGGATACCATCAGGATGATTGCTTTTCCTTTCTCCCTAGAAGACAGAGCTGCCAACTGGCTGAAGCACTTAGGGAGATTTGTTTACACCTGGGAGCAGCTCCGCACCGAGTACTTAAACAATTACTATCCACTCGGGCGGATGAATGCAGCGAGGGACCTGATCAGCAACTTCTCCATGCTCCCCAACGAGCAGTTCCATGAGGCATGAGAGAGGTTCAGAGAGCTGACTAACAGATGCCCGCACCACGACATCACGAAGCCGAACCTAGTTCAGAGCTTCTTCTGCGGGTTGACACCAGAGCTGCAGGGCCTGATGAACGCTTCTTGTGGCGTTTCCTACTTTGCCAAGGACGAGGATTAGGTTTGGGACATCTACGAGGAGATGGTCGAGAACTATACAGTGATGTCCCAGATCTGACTCTACACCCAGGGACGCCCTCAGCCACAGACCGTGCAGTTTCAGAGGATAGCACGAGTCGACGCCGATCCTTCCACTTCATCAGCGACAGCCGCACAGGCCGAGTCCACAGCCGCCGACATGGGCATTATCAACGAGAAGCTGGACCGGATGGAGCTGATCGAGAAGAAGAAGTGCCAGAACATATCGTAGATGGAGCAGATGGCACAGTTGTTGAGTGACCTGAAGACACATGTCATGTGTCTCCAGGAGGCACAGACGGCTTCTCAGCCCCGTCTTCAAGCACGAGGAGATCCGAGCAGCAGCAGCAGTTCGTCCCAACGCTCCACACAGCCTAGACAGGTTCACCTTGTACAGGCAGAGCCGTACCGGCAGTCGCATCCATACTACCAGACACCACCATCCCCAGACACTCATATGGTGGTCTACCAGTCGGATCAGCCTCTGGCAGTACTCCCGCCACCCCCTACGAGCCGGAGCCGTTGATGGATGTCAACGGGATTCAGTACGACCGACCCCAGCCCGGAATCTGACGAGACCATCCTGGATTCTGTTGGTCGGCCGGAGGTGCCAGTTCCCAATAGCAGCCTCTAGTTCAGGGTGTCCAGTACGGCCATCAACGAGAGCAGCACAGGCAGCCCCAGCCCCCAGTACAGCAGCAGCAACAGTCATCCCAGTATGGTTCTCGTCCCTATCAGCAGGGACATTCTTGGAGGCGTGATCAGCCTCATCAGCCGCAACATCACCCACAGAAGTACCCCTCTCACTCGCACCATCCACAGCAGCAGCCTCACTACCAGCGAGGCCACCCATCAGGTTCTCATGGGCCAACCTATGAGAATCCCACCTTGGATGACCTGATTTTGAATGCCAGTATTATAAGTGTGTTGGCTTTGCTCTTTCATTTCTGGCCCTTCCCTCAATCAGAGCCCCGCGGAGCCGAAGGAGGTAGCTGACTTACGTACCCTAATCCCTGACCTCTTGCTTGACCTCTCCTACCCCTGACCACAATCAATTCCTCAGTTAGCAACATCGTCTCCTCATGACAGAGCAGCAAGCTACATTCAGACGGGAGATGGATGATTTCCGCCAGGAGATGAGAGATAGTGAGAGGGAAGGCCGCCATTCCTGCACAGATAGAGCCGAACCCGAACAACCTGAAGAGGAAATATGAGCAGGTAGAGTTTACAAAGATTACCACTCCTAGTGATTCTTTTGGTGATTTGTCTGCATACATATTTGATGCTGATTTTGTCACACTTAGGAGCGGTAGGATGCCAACAGGTGGCGCCTCATCTGAGCGACAATCCCACGCCACACCAGGAGCGCCAGACGAGGAAGAGCGCGGTACTGATGCCACGAGAGATGATGACGGCGGTACTGATGCCACCATGGACATTGATCCAGCCAGCGGTACTGATGCCGTCGATTCTCCAGTTCGAGGAGGTGGTACTGATGCCACCCCAGTTGCTGAGCCAGAGCGCGGTACTGATGCCGTGAGACATGCTGAGGGTGGTACTAAGGCCACCATTACTTCTGCTAGTCCTGTTGTCTTTCCATTTGTACACGTATCTCAGGACGTTTCTGAAATAAAGGAAAGGGCATGTTATTTTCGGATCCACATGTGTTGATTGATGATGTTTGTGTGGATTCTGCTGTTCATGAGCATGCCAGACCCTCTCCTAGTACTTCATCTGAGAAGGACCCTGTGATCCCCTTTCCACGAGCACTTCACATGATAAAGGGGAAGAAAATAGAAAACCCCAAAAAGAATCACCAGATAAAGTTCAACCAACAGATGATAGTCCGATTTCATATTCAGCTGACTCTACAGGAGGCCTTGGAGCACATCCCTCTACTCAAGAGATCACTCAGAGACAGGACCACGGTTTGGAGGAACCATCAGCCTGAGATCCATGTGCTGACTAGAGCCACTTGTTTCGCGATACAGAACAGTCTGCCAGCCAAGAGGCTAGATGCAGGAGCCCCGTATGTCAGATGCCACATTCATGAGCAGAGGTTCGACCGCACTCTATTAGACAACGGTTCTTCGATCAACCTACTTCCGGCAGTCCTTCTCGACCGCTTCGAGTTGGGCACTCTCCGACAGAGCAGGACGGTCCTTCAGTTTGCTGATCGATTAGTCAAGAGGCCGAAGGGGTTGCTGAAGGACGTTATTGTCACGATTCAGGGCCTAAAATTCCCCGTGACTTCGTTGTGTTGGACATGAAGATCCCTGAGTCAGTGACCGATACCCCCATCATTTTAGGACGCCCGTTCATGGCCACAGCCAAGGCAGTGTTTAACCATGATAGCGGGAAGGTGTACTTTTGCGTCGAGGGCGAGAGTATACAAATAGAGACGGTCGAGGAGACGAGAGCTAGAGATTTAGATTGCTCAGAGCCTACCACAGATTCAGAGCAGATGACAGAGGCAGGGCGAGATATCCACCAGGACTGTGACTTTGTGATCACAGATGATGAGGCCGTTTGGGCAGATCCAGTCGTACAGGCCATCCTCTCACCTTCATAGTTCGTTGATGCAGAGATGCTTGCAGAGGAGAGCTTGGAGAGCACATTCCTGGTCCAGGATACTTTTTCGACAACAGATCCGGTTCTTGACCGCGATACATATTTTTGTGAGTATGATCCCTCAGAGTCAGATACTGATTGGGCAGAGTTTGATGATTTCACACCGTGTCTGACTTCCACTGAGCCTAGAGCTAGAGAGGAGGTTGATTCTGAGCAGAGCAGAGATAAACCAGTTGAACAGCCTTCTCCAGATCCAGTTTGTGAGTGAGAGTTCTCATTCTCTCGTGTAGATTTGGCCGCATACACTCGGATTCTTCAGAAGCCAGATTTGCCAGCACCTACTTGTCCAGAGCTGAAGCCACTACCAGCATCGCTGAAGTATAGATTCCTTGCGGGTGAGTATGAGATGTACCCAGTCATTATCTCCACTGATTTGACTGGAGAGCAAGAATCCCGTCTGATGGGGGTCCTTGAAAAGAACCGCAAGGCAATAGGATGGAGTGTAGCAGATCTCCAGGGGATCAGTCAGGCTCTGTGCTCTCACCACATCTATCTCGAGGATGAGGCAAAGCCGCCGCGTGAGTTCCAATGGCGGCTGAACCTGAATCTTAGAGATGTTGTCAAGAAGGAGATCTCGAAGTGGTGGAGCGCCGATTTTATCTACCCCATCTCCGACTCAAGTGGGTCAGTCTGTTGCATGTGGTGCCCAAGAAGACGGACATCACTACAGTTGTCACGGAGTCTGGAGAGGAGATCGCTACCCGGGTACCCACTTCTTGGCGGGTCTGTATGGATTACAGACGACTGAACTAGGCCACCAAGAAGGATCATTTCCCCTGCCCTTTATTGATCAGATTATTGAGAGACTGGCAGGGAAGAGCCATTACTGTTTCTTGTACGGGTACTCCGGCTATAATCAGGTGGCCATCGCACCCGAGGACCAGGACAAGACCACCTTCACCTGTCCCTTCGAGACATATGCTTTCAGATGCATGCCATTTGGATTGTGCAACGCTCCGGTGACATTCCAGCGATGCATGTTGTCCGTCTTTTTGGACATGGTGGGGGAGTGCTTGGAGGTCTTCATGGATGATTTCTCAGTTTACGACGACGGATTCAATTTTGTCTTGACTGCCTAGACCGAGTCCTTCAGCGATGCATAGAGGTTCACCTTATTTTGTCTTGGGAGAAGAGTCACTTCATGGTGACTCAAGGGACGGTGCTTGGCCACATCATCTCCAATAGGGGCATGGAGGTTGATCCGGCCAAGGTGGATGTAATTAGAAAACTCGATCCACCGTCCAACCTGCGGCAGTTACGGTCTTTTCTGAGGCACGTCGGTTTCTACCGATGTTTCATTCATGATTTCCGCAGGATTGCCCGACCGTTACTGATCCATTGACGAAAGACACCGAGTTCCTTGTAGATGATAAGTGTCTATCGTCATTTGAGACTCTCAAGAGATGTGTTATAGAGGCTCCTGTTCTCAAGCCACCTGATTGGTCTATCCCATTCGAGATCATGACGGACACCTCCGATTTTGTCGTAGGGGCCGTGCTGGGACAGAGGAGGGATGGAGTCCCATTTGCCATTCACTACGCTAGCCGTACATTGGATGTCGCGCAACGGAACTATACCGTCACTGAGAAGGAGATGCTAGTCGTAGTCTTCGCCCTAGATAAGTTCAGATCTTACATCATTGGATCTAGAGTGACCATTTACACTTATCATACCACCATCAGGTACCTCATGGCAAAGAAGGAAGCCAAAGCTAGATTGACCAGATGGATCCTTCTACTCCAGGAGTTTGACATAGAGATTAAGGATAAGCCTGGAGTCAAGAATGTGGTGGCAGATCATCTCTCCCGATTGGAGTATCTTGAGGATTCTGAGCAGACTGAGCCTATTTGTGAGACCTTCCCAGATGAGGCGATTCTTGCTATCGCCTCGCTCCCATGGTATGCCGATATTGTGAACTATCTTGTCATCAAGAAAGTTCTACAACATTGGTCCAGACAGAAACTTGAGACCTTCCTCGCGAATGCCAAGTTTTACCACTGAGAGGATCCCATTTTACCACGAGGGAGGGGATAGTATCTGGCTTAGGTGCATTCCTCAAGAGGAGCACCACAGCGTCCTTACTTACTGCCACAAGATTGAGGCAGGAGGACATCACTCAGGGAGGAGAACGACATAGAAAGTGCTCCAATCCAGCCTATGGTGGCCTACTCTCTTCAAGGACTTTGATAAGTACATGAAGAGGTGTACTGACTGTCAGAGTATGGGCACTTGTGGACAGCGCGATATGATGCCGATGCAGCTGATGAATACCCATTCATCACTCTTTATTCTTATATTTTAGCTACAAAAACCTTTGCAAATACATGCAGATATGTGTAAATATCAATAATTACCAAAAGCATGCATTGTGTAAATACTTATAATTAGCATGTTTTTGTGCAAAAATAAAAGAATAAAGATCAAAAAGAAAAAAGAGGGAAATATTTAGAATAAATATTGAGCAACCTAACCCAAGGGAGGGCTCAACAGGGGCCTGACCGCATAAAAGCCACAGTAGAGAGAGATAGGAGCTCATGTGTAGATATCTATGTAAATAAATAAAATTATATTTTCCTCAACCAAAAATATTCTTGTACATATTTGTATATATTTAGAAACTATTAAAAACAAAATAAAAATCTAAAAAATCAAAAATGCAAAAATATCCCTCCACCATGTGCATAGACCATCATTCTTTATTTATTTAACCCTATAAATAAATGTATTTATTTTCAAAACTTTTTGTGAATATTCTATGGTATATTTTGTAAATAAAATAAAAAAAAAGAAACAAAACAAAAATCAAATAAAAACAACAAAATTAAAAACACAAGAACATGTTGTACATATACCATGTATATAGTTGTACATGACTATTTATTTCACCTATGTATATAAATAATAAAAATAAAATAAAAATATCCTTTTATTCCTCATTTTATTCTATAAATAAATAAAATATAAAATAGGAATAAAATTGTACAAAAATAATAATTAAAAATCAAAAATCAAAAGCCTCCATATTGTATATATACCTATTATAATGTAAATACCTCATTTTTATTTCCAAAAATTAATTAAAAATCACCAAAAAATAGAAAAAAATAAAAGAAAAATATTTCATGTTTTAAGTTTTTCTTAATTCGGCCATTTTCTACCTGAAAATAAATAAACAAAAAATTAATAAATGGCAGCTCCTGATTGGTCCACGGGGGATTGTTGACCCCGGTCAACTCCCCCGCGGACTCTTTCCTTTTTGAGAAGACGCGCGCCGCCCCGCCTTCGCCATTTTCTCCACGCGCCTCCAGCCTGTCGCCCACGCAAACCCCGCGCCCGGATCCTTCGCCGATCATCCGACATCCTCGCCAGATCCTTCGCCGTGAGATCCACGCATTCCATAGTCGTCGCCTCCCAACCCTAATCGAGCCTGCAGCTATATATAGAACCACCTCCGCCGCCTCCGCGCCCTATCTTTGGCTCTTCCCCTTCTTCCCAGTGAACTCCAGAGGCACCGCGAGAGTGACAGCAAGCGATCGCCCCTGTTGCAGCGAGGCGAGGAGGCGAAACCACTGATCCGGCGTTCGTCGCCGTCGTTGCTCCGCCACCAGCGTGAGCACCGAGCCTCGGGCCGAGACGACCCTTGAGGCTACGACCAGGAGCACCCCCTGCTCTTCCCCAGTCTCTCCGACCACCCAGGTAGATCCCTTAGGCCGTAGATTAGCGTAGATTTCGATTCTTAGCTTACTGGTAGCGTAGCTTCGCCGCCGTCGCCAGCCACCTCCGATATCCCATCTGTCATTCCGACCCGACCATCATCTTCGCCAGACCTCTCCGCATCTTCTTCACCCCTTCGCCCAACCCAGATCGCACAGGATCTGGGAATTCGAGCTCCTCCGTCCATCGCCTCGCCGGAGCTCGCCCATCTTGCCTCCCCGATCACCTTCACCATGCCTAACAGGGTTGAGGCACTTTGCCCTCGACCCGCGAGTTTGCTGGGATATTTTGCAGGTTCATCCAAGCCCATCTGAGGGCTTGGACCACTTGGTCCAGCTGCTCCGCCTCCGCCGACCTCGCCGGACCTCTCCGAGGATCGGTTGGGTCATCGGAGGCCTCCATTAGACGCGGAGGGCCCACAGCTTCCTTCTCCAATCTTCAGCGAGCGCCCAGGAGGGGACCAGCGCCGTCACGAGTCCGGCGAAGCTCGCCAGCTGAGTGTTCTTCCAGTATCCTCCACCGCCGTCAGATTGACCCCGAGCTCCAGATTCAATCACGATCGTCTATTCGAGGGTCGATCTCCACCGTCGATCCAGCGAAGCTCAGCCACTTCGTCTGTCTACCGTTCGATCTGCAACGTGGCAGCACCTGGACCGTCGGATCACAGTCGAGGACCCAGCCTTGGGCGCCACCCCTTTTCTGCCGTCCATCTATCCACGTGGCATCCATCCATCGGCTCGACTTAATAAAGGGGTAAATTACCTTAGGCCCCCTCTTAGTTTTTGCTTTATGTTTCAGTCCTGTAAATATTTAGAGTACTTTGTTTACGTTGGGACATTTGCACACTGGACCTCATCTTTTAGATTATTTGCATTTATGCCCCTGTTTGTGTGAGACACGTGCTTCGTCACGTGTATATTTGGTGTATTTGCAACATTATTCCTGCAGTTCTGGTTGCTTTGGATTGAATGAAAAGTTTTCTTTATTTGCATTTATGCCCCTGTGCGTGATTTAATTCCCCATGTGCGATATTTTTTGGGATATTTGCAGATAAACCCCTGGACTTTTGGTACTTGTTACCAATAAGTCCTCGGAACTTATTTTTCTTACATTTGGGTCCCTGAGTGCCCCAGGCACGTGCTTGGCACGTGTTTTGCTGGGTATTTTGCACCAGACCCCCCAGAACTTTGGGTATTTGCACTTTGGTCCCTGTGCACAGTGCCCCTCCTTTATTTTTGAATAAAATATCAAATCACTTCCAAATTCGATGAAAATTTGACACATGGCTCCTGCTATGGTGTAGAATTTTTGTGAATTTTTGAGGACATTTTTGATTTCATTTGCTATTTTTAAAAAATTCAAAAACCCCTATTTTTGCTACTGTTTAGAGTCAAAAACCCCAAAAAAAATATCAAAACCCTTTTAAAAATTCCATAAAAATTAGTTACTGTTCATTTTGTGTTTCTTGATTTTCTAGCCAATTTTGGCTATTGTTCATTGAGTAAAAACCCTAAAAATTTAAAAACACCTCAAAACTCATAAAAATCATAATAAATAATTTAAAAACCCAAAAACAATAATTTTGGTGCTCAAATTTTCCTTGTTTTCTTTAGTATACAGGAAAATTACCCCCAGGTCCCTTTGAGATCCTTAGATATTTTATCTTTGGGTTTTGGACCTGGCTGGACAGTACCTTGTCTTTTTAGCACTGTTTGATTTTTAGAAAATAAAATACACCTTATAAAATCCCAAAAATTCACCAAAAACACTTAAAAACCTAAAAAACATAAAAACAATTTTTCTTGAATTTTTGCTTGATTTTTCATGCATTAAATAAATTGTTGAAAGTGTGCTTGTTTTCATGTTTCCTTATTTTCTCTACATATTAAAAATCCAAAAAAATTTGAAAACAATTAAAAACCACTAAAAAAATATTTTCCCTTTTTCTTTGACTACTTCGTAGGCTTTTAAGCCAATCCGTGCTCCTTGTGTTCGACCCTGGGTGCTATACCAGGTTAATCTCCTAGCAGGACTGCTTTTGTGCTTGATTGATTTCGTATTTTTCGAGTGGTTCATCATTTTTCTTGATCGACTTAGTCTGAGTGATTGAGGTCGCAACGACCGATATTTCTGTACCTTTACCTTAGTCATTCGGACGGTCATCAGAATGGCGCCGTTGCCGGGGAGCACGGCTTTTTAGTCATTTTTCCATATTGTCTCTCTATATTGTCAATGTTTTCTGACACTCTCTCTTTGATTTTTGTGCGAGGTACTGCGTGGACAACTTGGAGTTTATTTTTGAGGACCCGCATGGGAAGAAGAGCAGGGAGAGGAAGAAGAAGAATTTTATTTTGAGAGAGAACAATATTGTTTGTAATAATTTAGAACTTGGACATTTGTGGACACTTGTAACTTAGCGGGTCTGTTTCGCCGAGTACCGGTGTGCTCGGGGGACCCATTTGGATTTTCGCGGCTTTTTCTGCGGTTTTGATAGCTAGTTGCCTTTTCCGGTGTTTACGCGGTTTTTCTCGAGCCCCTAGATTTAGGAATTTCTCTTGCTTGTGCCGTAATTAGTAGGGTGCCCACACTTAATTACTTGCCTGATCCTATAGGACGTTAATTGGACCTACTAAAATCATTAATAAAAATAGCCGATTCATTTTCTTCCGTGGCCTACGTACCGTAGCCCGTCCCACAAAGCGCTTCTCCTACCCCCGATTTGTCGGGCAGAGGAGGGACGGGCCAAGACCGGACTCTTTGGCTTGGAGGACCGTGATCGGTTAGACGGTTCTTGCGATAGAAATTTGCTCATCTAGGACTCGGTTTTTCCTCGCTGCACCATTTAGGTAGTTTAATTCTGTCTTTAAATTCTGCGCGGATCACTTGCATGTAGAGTGCTGGAGACAAGGTACGCATTTCTTTCTCTGCATGCATCATTGATTTCTTCGCGCATCGGCTTTTTCGTCTTCTCCCTCTGTTTTTGGCTTAATCATCAGGAGAATCGGAAAATTCGTTAGGCCGCTTGTATTTACTTTGAAAAAAAAATTATTAAAAAGAGAAAAAAAGTGGGACTGGATAACACTATTGACCCTAAAAGACACTCACATTAAAAATTTGTCTTGGGGAGAGCAACCCCCTCTTTGTATGGTTTGGATGCGCGAGAGAGTGACCCGCACCCTAGGTAGAGCCCTCCGGTGCTATTTCTAGTTGACTACCGACTCTTCCGTGCGGGCCAGTCGGTTGGAGTAGCATCGGGTATCCTAACAGGTCACGTAAGCGCTCTGATATTTTGTGTGTTCACCCAATAAAATTGACAAGATAAATTGACCGAGCTTTCACGGTCTTCAGATTGTGTTGCGTTGGTGAACCGGGGGTTTGCTTTGCGATCATATTTTCTCCAGATCCCATCCGCCCAACTCGCCAGATCAAGATGATGGGTAGACGATCTCTTAGGCAGCCTCTGGCTGCACCGCTCTCAGGAGCGTCTACTTCACCATCTAGGTTGGCCCGTGAGAGTCGAGACCAGCTCTCCGAGCCCGAGTACGATTCCACCCTGTTCTCCCTCGATCCCCTTTCTTTTGCTACTGAGAGACATGAGCCCGAGGAAAGACGAATTGATTTGACAGAACCTGAGTTGGGCTCATCTGATTTTGCAGACGTCACTATGGTCGGAGCCGGCAGTTCAGACCCAGACTCCCGACAACCCGAACATTTTGTACTAGACCAGGGAGCGATCAACTCCACCCTGATCGCATCATTAGAGACAGTACAGAAGCAGCTACGCGATCAGGGAGCTTTCATGATTGAGATGAGAAGGGAGTTGGAGCGACTCAGAGAAGAGAGAGATCAGAGCGAGCCTGAGGACATTCCTGATGCTGATGCAGAGGCAGCAGCCGCAGCAGCGGCTGCCACGGCGGCAGCCGCCGCCGCAGCGGGACCACCGAGACCGATGCGGGAGTTACACAATCCCGGATCTACACTGATGCACCATTGGGTGGTGGTACCTGCTATCGTGGGGGATTTCAAGTTCCCTCCGAACACCCTGCAGATGCTTCCTCATTTTCACGGACTTGCCACTGAGGAGCCCCACCTCCATCTCCAGGAGTTTTTGATGATCTGCAGCACTGTCCACGACCGTCATGTGGACCAGGATACGATTCGGATGATGGCCTTCCCTTTTTCACTGGCAGATAGAGCAGCCGCCTGGCTGAAGCATTTAGGGAAGTTTGTTTACACCTGGGAGCAGCTCCGCACCGAGTACTTGAACAAATACTATCCACTCGGGCGGACGAATGCAGCGAGGGCCCTGATCAACAACTTCTCCATGCTCCCTAACGAGCAGTTTCACGAGGCATGGGAGAGGTTCAGAGAGCTTCTGGATAGATGCCCACACCACGACATTTCCAAGCCGAACCTAGTTCAGAGCTTCTTTAGTGGGATGACGCCAGAGCTTCAGGGTCTGGTGAATGCTTCTTGCGGTGGGTCCTAATTTGCCAAGGACCACAACCAAGTCTGGGCCATCTACGAGGAGATGGCTGAAAATTACATGGTGATGTCCCAGACTCGGTTGTACACACAGAGATCTCAGCAGCCGCCAGGACCCGTGCAATACCAGCGGATAGCACGGGTTGATGCAGGTCCATCTAGTTCGTCCACAGTTGCAGCCGCACAGGCAGAGTCGGCCGCTGCGGACATGGGGATTATCAGCGAGAAGTTGGACCGCATGGAAATAATAGAGAAGAAGCAGTGCCAGGGCATAACTCAGATGGAGCAGATGGCACAAACTCTGAGCGACATGAAGACCCATCTCTTGTGTCTTCAGGAGGCACAGACGGCTTCTCAGCCCCGTCTTCAGTCGCGAGGCGATTCCGGCGGCAGCCGCAGCTCGTCCCAGCGCTCCAGCTCCTTGCAGCAGCCTAGACAAGTTCACCTTGTACAGGCGGAGCCGTACCAGCAGCAGCAGCCCTCTTACCAGTCACCACCATCTCCAGACTTACAGATGGTGGTATATCAGCCGGATCAGCCTCTGGAAGTACTCCCACCAGCCCCTTACGATGAGGAACCGTTGATGGATGTCAACGGGATTTGGTATGACCGTCCTCAACCTGGAATCCGAGGAGACCATCCCGGATTCAGGTGGGGGAATGGGGGTAACCAGTCCCAACAGCAGCCAGCCGGTCAGGGAGGGCAGTACTCCCAGCAGAGAGATCACCAGCAGCCCCCAGCATACCAGTCACACCAGCCATCATCCTTCGTACCTCGTCCCTACCAGCAGCAGGGACAGACTTGGAGACGTGAGCAGCAGGCTCACCAGCAGCAGCATCCTTCCTCTTACCCCTCTCAGCCGCAGCAGCACCAGGTCCAGCAGCCTCATTACCAGAGAGGCAACCCGTCGGGCTCCCATGAGAGCCCCGCCTTGGATGATCTAGCCCGCATCTTCACAGAGCAGCAGGCTACATTTAGACGGGAGATGGACGAGTTCCGCCAGGAGATGCGGGACCTGATGAGAGGGAAGGCCGCCATCCCTGCACAGATCGAGCCTAATCCGAATAGCTTGAAGAGGAAGTCTGAGCAGGTAGTTCACACTGAGCCTACCACTCCTAGTGACTCATTTGATGATATGTCGTCGGATCTATTTGATGCTGATTTTGTTACACTTAGGAGCGGTAGAAGACCAGCAGGCGGCGCCTCATCTGAGCGACAACGCGAGGATCCATCTAGAGTGCCAGATGAGGAAGAGGAGAGCGGTACTGAAGCTGCACATGATTATGACGGTGGTACTGATGCCACCCGAGATGCTGATTCCACCGGCGGTACTGAGGCCGCCGCTTCACCATATCGAGGAGGTGGTACTGACGCCACCAGCAGAGCCGAGCCAGCCCGCGGTACTGAGGCCGCAAGACGTCTAGTTGTAGAGCCAGCTAGAGGTGGTACTAAGGCCACCAATATTCATTCTGATAGAGATGTTGTCTTTCCTCGTATGGATGTATCTCAGGACTCTATTTTGAATAAAGGGAAAGGTTTAGTTTCTTCTGATCCCACTGTGGTGTATGATGTATGTGAGGATCCGGTCATCGAACCGTCTAGGCCTATTCCTAGTCCTTCATCTGAGAAGGACCCTGTGATCCCCTTTCCTAGAGCCCTTGAGTTGGGGAAGGGGAAGAAAAGAGAAAAAGATCCAAAAAAGAGAGAGCAGGAGGAGTTCAGCCAGAGCATGATAGACCGATTTCACATCCAGCTGACCCTCCATGAGGCTTTGCAGCACATCCCTCTTCTTCAGCGATCCTTGAGAGACAGGACCACAGTCAGGAGGAAGAAGAGGAACAACACCGCAGAGATTCATGTGTTGACAAAAGCCACGTGTTACGCGATCCAGAACCATCTGCCGACCAAGAGGCCAGATTTAGGAGCCCCGTATGTCAGATGTCAGATTAGTGAGCAGAGGTTCGACCGTACTCTATTAGATAGCGGATCGTCGATCAACCTTCTTCCGGCAGCCCTTCTCGACCACTTAGAGTTGGGCACTCTTAGACAAAGCAGGACATACCTTCAGTTTGCTGATCGGTCTGTCAAGAGGCCAAAGGGGTTGTTGCGAGACGTTGTCGTCACGATTCAGGGTTTGCAATTCCCCGTGGACTTCGTAGTGCTGGACATGGAGACCCCTGACTCGTTGACCGATTCCCCCATCATCCTCGGTCGCCCGTTCTTGGCCACAGCCAAGGCGGTGACTGACCATGACAGTGGGAAGGTATTCTTTCGCGTCCAGGGCGAGAGTATACAAATAGAGACGGTTAAGGACCACAGAGCCAGAGATAGATCCCGCTCAGAGGGCAGTACAGATTCAGAACAGCTGACAGATACAGAGCCAGACATACACCAGGACTGTGATTTTGTGATCACAGATGATGAGGCAGCTTGGGCAGATCCTGCAGCACAGACCATCCTCTCATATTTAGATACAGTTGATGCAGAGATGATAGCAGAGGATCGTCTGGAGAGCACAGCCCTGGTTCAGGATACTATTGAGTCAGCAGAGTCGGACCTTGATCGCGACACGATTTTCAGTGATGGTGGTACTAAGGCCACCCTGCTCTACGGTGGTACTGATGCCACCGCAGTTGATACAGATCCCTCGGATTCAGAATCTGATTGGGCAGATTGTGATGATCAGATGCCAGACCTGGATCCACCTGAGCCTACAGATGAGGAGGAGGTAGAGGCAGAGCAGATCAGAGACAATGCAGAGGACCCACCTTCTCCAGATCCAGTTTGTGAGAGTTCTTTATCATTTTCCCAGGCAGATTTGGCAGAATTGTCAGCATATACACATCTTCTTCAGAAGCCAGATTTGCCAGCACCCAGCTGTCCAGAGCTAAAGCCGCTCCCTACTTCGCTGAAGTATCGATTCCTTGCGGGAGAGTCTGAGATGTACCCAGTCATCATCTCTGCCGATCTGACTGGAGAACAAGAATCCCGTTTGATGGGGGTTCTTGAAAAGAACCGCAAGGCAATTGGATGGAGCGTAGCAGATCTCCATGGGATTAGTCCCTCGCTGTGCTCCCACCATATCTATCTCGAGGAAGGGGCAAAGCCGTCGCGTGAGTTCCAGCGGCGACTGAACCCCAACCTAAGAGAGGTTGTCATGAAGGAAATATCAAAATGGTGGAGTGCAGATTTTATTTATCCCATTTCCGACTCCAAGTGGGTTAGCCCCTTGCATGTGGTGCCCAAGAAGACGGGCATCACGACTGTGATCAGTGAGTCGGGAGAGGAGATTGCTACACGAGTACCCACCTCTTGGCGGGTCTGCGTTGACTACAGGAGACTCAACCAGGCCACCAAGAAGGACCATTTCCCCCTGCCTTTTATTGATCAGATCATAGAGAGACTGGTAGGGAAGAGCCATTATTGCTTCCTGGATGGGTACTCGGGCTACAATCAGGTGGCCATCGCTCCTGAGGATCAGGAGAAGACCACCTTTACCTGTCCCTTCGGTACATACGCCTTTCGACGCATGCCATTTGGGCTATGCAATGCCCCTGCGACTTTTCAGAGATGCATGCTGTCGATCTTTTCGGACATGGTAGGGGAGTGTTTGGAGGTCTTCATGGACGACTTCTCGGTTTACGGCGACGGATTCGATTCCTGTCTTGACTGCCTAGACCGAGTGCTCCAGTGATGTATTGCTACCCGCTTGGTTCTGTCTTGGGAGAAGAGTCACTTCATGGTGACTCAAGGGACGGTACTTGGCCACATCATCTCCAACAGGGGCATGGAGGTTGATCCGGCCAAGGTTGACGTCATTAGAAAACTCGCACCGCCGTCCAATTTGAAGCAGCTACGGTCATTTCTGGGGCGCGTTGGTTTTTATAGGAGATTCATTCATGATTTCAGCAAGATTGCCCGACCGTTGACTGACCTCTTGACGAAAGACACCGAGTTCCTTGTCGATGACAAGTGTCTTTTGTCCTTTGAGACTCTCCAGCAGTGTGTTATTGAGGCTCCTGTCCTTCAGCCACCCGATTGGTCTCTCCCAT